>PVIW01000936.1:338716-365979 GCA_004026585.1 Noctilio leporinus | reverse complement strand
CGAGCACCCCGCCTCCAAGCCAATCAGCTCTCTGCAGAGTCTTTTACGCGGCCTCTGTGATGAGCCCCTCCCAGGCGTGGGCGGCACAGCCTTTGTCTCCGGCAATGGCGGGTCTCCCGCTACAAGTTCCCGACTTGCCGGCTCTCCGGCTCGCCGTTTGGATATTCCCACGGAGCCTGGGGGCCTGTATGGTTGCGCCCGGCTGGGCCTCCCCCATCGCAGGGGCTTCTAGCTGCTGTCTCCCCAGCGGCCCAGCAGCTCCGCCTTTCAGCCCTCTCGCCGCCGCCCCGGCCGGTGCACTTCCCGCTCCCCCGCTCCGGCTTCCCGCAGGACTCTTCTCCTCCGCCTCTAGCCCCGCGCGCCGCGAAACCTCCTCTCCCTGTTGCCGGGGTGAGTCTCTCACACAGTCCCTCCCCTGCAAGAGTTCAATTCCGCGTTCCCTACGGCGTTCGCCCTTGCCGCCCGCACTTCACTGCTGAGACTTCCAGTCGCCAGGGAGCCTGAAACTGGCCCCGGTCAAACGCGCCCCTCTGGGCAGAGCCGCCCCTGCCCAGAGCCGACCTCGGCCCGCCGGCCGGTCCGTCGGGAACGCCTCACCTACTGTCCCGCTGGCCTCCTCTGCCTCTGGGCTCTGCTCCCCTGTGTCCAGATGCTGTCCGTTCCAATCCCTAGGGTCCTGAAGACGTCTCATGCTCCTTATCCTGTCCTCTAGCTGCTTTGGTACTTGAGAACACCATCAGCACTGCTCTCTACTCTGTCGCCATCTTCCCACCTCTGGTCACTTGCTTTTTTTCACTTAATATGTTTCTGGGGATTTTCCACATCAGAAACATCAAGAACCTCCTAGTGGACTTTGAGTGTCCTGGAACATTCAACACTCTAGGGACTTGTGCATCTTCCCTGGAGAAGGAGCATCTGCTAGGGCACCATGTGATTCTTGTGGATTTCTTGGTGATCCCCCCGCGCGGCGAAAGCGCCCGGGGAGCGGAGGCTCAACGCTCCCTCCGCCGCCGGCTGTAGACCCGGTGGTGCGAGGAACCGATGGACACGCGTCTCAGCGGGACAGAGCAGGACAGGATGAGCCGCGGGGAGAGAGAGTGAGCAAGTGGGTGAGACCAGATCCAACGCGCACGAGAAGGAGAGCGACTGAGAGCGCAACGCTCGGAGTCCGGACTAGAACTCTCGGTATACTTTCTTACAACTGCATGCGAATCTATTATCTCAAAATAAAAAAGTCAAAGAGGTGCTATCTTTGCTTTCTCTGCTCTTCCTCATTTACTACCTTGGTGCTTCTATGGCGGTTTCCTTAACTGTCCAGGAATCACTTCCACATTCTACCAGGACCTCCCTTCCTATCAGTCCTCCTATTCCTTCCTAACTCTATGGCATTTCCTTATATGTTATAGCTATGTTATATACTCATCTCTATGTGTGTTTTACTCCATTATTAAGCTTTACGGCCAGTAAAGATAAAAGTTGTGCTCTGTGCTTCTTTGGCCTTTCCACATGGGAGGTGGTCATGAAATGTTTATTGAATAAATTAAGTTTTAAATACCCAACACCCTTGAAATCAGTTCAGGGGATTGTACCTCTAAGCTAAGGAAAGGGTCTGGAGAATCTCTTGGTTGCTTTTGATGAGAAGAGTGGACCAGTGCTTCTCAATCTTGATTTTATGTATGTTGGAACTAACTGGGGTGGCTCTTAAGAAATTCCAATGCCCAGGCCCCACCACAAGTAATTATCATTATCATTTAATCAGTCTAAGGTGGGCATGGAATTAGTATTTTTAAAAGCTCCCTGAGGGGTACAGAGGGGAGCAAAAAGGGGATGGATGTAATACAACAACGATAAAATTGAAAAAAAAAAAAGCTCCCTGGTTTATCTTTAGTGAAAAAACAGTAGATTAAAAGATCTCTGATGTTCCTGATGGTTCTCATGCTTTAGAATTTTGTTAATTTCCCTCACTATTCCCATCACTTAGAAGTTTAAAAAGGTCAAAATCAATGTTGTACACTGAATTTTGTGTATATACACATGTATACATATGTGTGTGTGTGTATGTGTTTGTGTGTGTAATCGTGATTTCTATCCTAAAAACAATATTCCATTAAACAGAATCAATCATTGGGTGATAATATGATGGTATTATAGAGCTTCTGTGCAAAAGAACAATACATAGTGTAAGGAGATAAATAGAGAGAAAAAAATGCTCCCTTGTTTAGTCTAATTAGAGCAATACTTTCTAAAGTCTTTTCCTCTACCCCCCTCCCCCCCTTATTACTAAAAGTGACTGGCTGCAACAGGATTTTCATCCTGAAGTGGGGGTTAAGTGGCCAAGAAATAGAAAAGTAGTTTGAAGAAAGCTCCCTGAGGATTCTAATATGCCCCCTCGAGAAGGTACGCACTCATTCTCCCCCCCCCCCCGCCACATCCCCCGCTACTCCCAGAGTTTCTGCAGCACTTATGTGTTCCACACGTGCTAACTGCTCTCTGCTCTTTGGAACAGGCATCATGGCATCATGGTTAGGGGCACAGACTCTGAAGGCAGGGCCTGGGGCCAGAATGCTGTCTCCACCATTTACTTAGTAGCTGAATCAGTCAGCCGCTGCAGTTCACTATGCCTCAGCTTCCTCATTTGTAAAATATGATCGTTATAAAACCCATGACGCAGGATGAAATTGTTATTTAATTCATAGAAAGGACTTAGACCATGATGGGCTGATGATAAATTTTTGAGAACATGTAAATTTTTACCTTACTTTTTCCTCAGTGTTGACTAAACTGGTTTTAATTGTCTCAGGAGTTATAATAGTAGCTCCTCGTTATTATATTTGTAGACATCTCGATTAAGTGCTGTGATGTAGTAGTGAATCAGAATGACTCAGCTGTTGCCCTCCTGGGGTTCACTGGGTGAAGCAGGCATGAAATAACAGCACATCATTATCACATATCAGTATTTGATGACTTCTGTATCAAAAGATGGAATGAAAAGCTTAGTTCTCAAAGTGCCACCTGTTACCCTTGCTGTGGTCGTGATTAAAGCATCCCACTTTAGATACTTGGCTTCTATAGAACTTTGAAGCTTTCAGCTTTGCAGGATTTCTTTGCCCCTCACGAGAGCAGAGCAGAAGAGGAGGTTGGTGCAGATATTCAGTCTTTTTTAGTCTAAGCTTGGCTGACATGCCCAAATCCTCAACTGAGTCCCCTCTTTTAAATCCAAGCTGGGGCCTTGCTGCCCTGTCTGCTCTCTATCATCTACCAGCATGACAGACTGTACCATGACCCCACTGCACTCCTCCCAGCAGTGTCCCTTGGAATGCTGGGTATGACTAGTTGGCATATAGATTGAAGCTGTTCCTTCCTCATAAGGTGAAGGGCAGGAAAACATTTGGAATGCTGTGAAATAGACATCCAGCAGGTTTCATCCTTCAGTATGGCACAGTGTTAAATTTTTCACTGCGTTGTGCCTCTGTGCAGCAATGTGGGTTTTTCTGTCTGAATTTATTGAGAATATAAAATCACAGAAGGTGATTAACATAAATTTCAACCTTTGTTTCTGCTCGTATGGAAACTTCTTTTAAATACCCACTCAGGCTATTTGGCTTCAAATTCTGATGCTGCCACTCAGTTGGGTGGCCTCAAGTTTATTTATTTGTTTTAATTTATAAAATGACAATGATGATACTACTTTCTTCAGAGAGTTCTTATAGGACTAAATGAATTAATACGTTTAAATGTAAGTGTTTGAATAGTTCTTTGTACATCGTGGGCACTCAATAACTATTACAATTATTTTACTAGAATAACTATTACTAATCTTTTATTCCAAATGTGATTACTAGCAAGATACTTATAAATGATTTCAGAGAAAGGTGACAGGAACTAATATTTATTGGAAGCCCTGTGAGTCTCTTATACACAAACCACTTTCAGTTCAATTTTTTCAGATAGGGCAAGTGAGTGGTGGTGGGGTTAAGTTACTTCAAAGCTAGAACCGTCCAAAATAAGGAATAAACTGAGACTTGGAACTCATCCATACTTGACTTCACAAGTCTATAATCTTGCCTCTTTGCAAGGTTTATCACTTTTTGTAAATTTAATTTTATTATTGTATTACATCCATCCTTTTATTGCTCCCCTCTGTCCCCCTCCCCACCCACCCATTCCCCCCAGTCAATCCCACCTTGTTGTCCATGTCCATGGTTCCTTTTTACTAGGTTCTTGTCTAAACTGCTCCCCTTCCTTGTCTCTTCTTTCCCCCTCCCCCCAACCCTCTTTCCCCTGACCACTGGAGGTCTATTCACTGTATTCATATATTTGGTTCTGTTTTGCTTGTTGTTAGTTTTGTTTATTATTTTCCTGTATTGGGTAATATTATATGGTATTTGCCCTTCACTGACTGGCTTATTTCACTAGCAAAATACTCTCCAGTTCCATCCATGTTGTTGCAAAGGGTAGGAGTTCCTTCTTTGTTTCTACTGTATAGTATTCCATTGTGTAAATGTACCAAAGTTTTCGGATCCAATCATCCACTGATGGGCACTTAGGCTGTTTCCAGCACTTGGCTATTGTAAATAGTGCTGCTATGAACATAGGTGTGCATAGGTTCTTATGAATTGGTGTTTCAGGATTCTTTAGGTATAGTCCAAGTAGTGGAATCACTGGATCAAAAGGCAGTTCCATTTTTAGTTTTTTAAGGAAACCCCATACTGTTTTCCACAGTGGCTGCACCAGCCTGCATTCCCACCAACAGTGTATGAGGGTTCCCTTTGCCCCGCATCCTCGCCAACACTTGTTATTTGTTGACGATAGCTATCACTTTTTAATATATATTATTTTGTTGTTGTTTATTAGTTATCCCCATTTTTCCCCTGTTGCTCTCCCCTGCTCCCACCCCCCCACCCTGATGTCCAAGGGTCCTGTATACTTGTCCCTTGACTAGACCCTTCCCCTTATTTCCCCCATTATCCCTCTCCCCACTCCCCTCTGGTCTCTGTCAGTTTGTTCCTTCCTTCCATGTCTGGTTCTATTTTGGTTGTTTGTTTGGAACACTACCCAGCAGAAAGAAAGAAGGAATTCTCACCCTTTATGACAGTATGGATAGAACTGGAGAGTAACATGCTTAGTGAAGTAAGCCAGGCAGCAAAGGACAGATACCATATGATCTCACTTATAAGTGCAATGTTCATCACTGTGACGCAATCCTATGCCCTCTCAGCACAGTCGCCTCCGAGGCCTTTGGGTGCCACAACAGGGCAAAGCCACACTCTACCCTTCTGGCAGCGGAAACTGTGAAAAAAGTTGAGAACACTTGAAGCACACTGTGCATGTCCACGTTTATTTTCCGCTATTACTGCCACTGCGTCTAATAATAATAATTCAGTGTTGACTAAACTGATTTTAATTGTCTCAGTAAATGAAGCGAAGAGAGGGTAGTTGTGGAAAAATTATTGGAAATTTCCCCACTGTCAAAGTTTCTTTCTAAAATGTAATTTTCCTATTAGTAATACTGTATATCTTAGCAGTTAACCTTCCTTTTCATATTCAATTTCCAAGTACCGTGTTTCCTCCTCAATACCTCTTGTATCTACAGTTCTTCTTGCCTTGTCCATCTTACTCTTCATTTTGAGCCAGAGGGGCTTTTCTGAAATGCGTGTTACTACCACAACTCCTGCTCTGGGTCTTTCAATGGCCCCCCATCTCCCTTAGAGCCTAATCCAGATGATGGCCTTGAGTGCCCGTAGCAACCTCCCAGTATGGCCCAGACAAGGAGGACAGCATATGCATGGGGCTCTAGAAACCTTTCCAGAACCTTCATGGGCCTCTCCTCTCATACTTTCCTAGCTCCAATCACACTATCTCCCGATATTGGTCCTGCCTGGAAGCCTTTGTATATGCCATATTCTTTGCCTCGAGCATGTTCCTACCTTCCACCCCACATCTTAACTAGTTCTTATCCATGGGTGTTCAGCCCAAATGCTGTCTCCTCAAGGAAACTTTCTCTGATCACCCAGGTTAGGGAGAGTTTCCAGATAGTCATCTGCAAAGTGCCCATAGTAATTCTTCTTTGAAGCATTCCTCATGATAATAATTGAGTATATAATTGTATAATGCTTTGTTTGAGATCACCCACCAGCATGGAAACCCTACAAAAGAGGAACATTATGTTTTTCTTGTTCTCCGCTGCATATATTGCCATCCCCACACAGAACAGGTCTTAGGTAAATGTTTGTTGAGTGAATAAATAAACTCAAAAGGCACACTGATGTTTTTTTCTCCCCTGAAAGAGGCTGTGATCTGATCATCTTTCCTTTCTTGAATCAAAGCAGAATTCCAGAAGTGTCTGCCTTTTCAGCTGGTTTTATCTTATTATCACATATATTTTTGGGGTGAAATCCCACTAAAGCGTGCTATGTGGCTTGGTTGCTGGGTATGGCCACCATAACCCAGGTCTAGAAAGCAGAGTCATGTGCAGTGGCCTCTCCGGCTGAGTCCATGCTTCACGCCAGCTTCTCCAATCCTATTATCTTGCTTTAATATGTATGCAACCTGCCTCTAACAAATTGCTTTAATAATGGCTGTCTCCTGCAGAACAAACCTGTAAAGGGGATGCTTTCCTTTGGCTAGTGTAATGGAATAGACGCAAGCCATGGTGGGAAGATCTAGAAATAGGGCAATGTTGGCTGTTCTTTCTTCCCAGAGTTTGTCTTTGTTGAATCCTTCACCCTTTTCAGGTGATAAAAGTCATTTTTCTTGCATCCCATTTTTGAACCATCTGGCCGTAGTCTTGGCTTCCAAAATACATAGACCCATGAACTCATTCATCCCTTCTTTACAACCCTCACCTTTACCATTGCTGCAGTCACGCTTGGACACTCCAGCGGCTAGGAGCAGATTCATCAATGACTGTAAGTAGGGGTGCTAATGTCCGCATCATTCACTCCACTGATGGTTGAAAAATGCCTTCAGCTTGGGAGTCATCATTCTTGGTGGATGCTCAGTGGGATTAACTCATGATTCCTTGTCACTTCCGGCCAAATTTCGGAAGAGAGGTTTTACGTGGACCTGGTAGGATAAAGACAAATATAGACCTGAACATTTTAATTTCACTCTTTCCCTGAAATTGTAAAACTCATGAAGAAGGAAGGAGAGGCAGAAAGCTAGAATAGCAGCCAGAATTAAATGTTTCTAGATGCAAAAACTGACACATGCTTCTGGAGCTCAGGTCCCATATTTATTTGAGGGTCGTGACGCAACAATGTTCTGACATACCCATTCCTTTAAGGAGAGCAAACGGAGCAGATAATGCAGTTTTTTCAACCTGGCCCAAATCTGACCACGTTGCTCATCTTAGCCACCTGGTTTTGAGAATGACTTGTGAACATGGCTCCCCAGATGAGGGCAGGGATGCCTGACGCCATGGCTGCTGAGGTTAGGAAGTAATAATAATAACATTATGAATTAAGTGCTTATTAGGCACCAGGAACTAAGCGCATTTTCTGTTATCCCACTCAGTCTTGAAAAAACCCTTTGGAGCAGGTTTTGTTACTTATCTCAGTTTACAGAAGTCAGAAGCTCAGAGTGGTGCAGTAACTGTCCCATGGACATAGTATAGTATGTGCCATGGACATAGTAAGAAGTAAAGACAAATTTTTCATCCATGGTTGACAAATTCCAAGTCCAAGCTTTTGAGCACCACTGTGTACCTTTACTTTATAAAGGTGGCAATAATAAATCAACCCTGTTTAGTCAGGTGAGGGCCACTTTCTGACCTCCTGTTCCCCTCTTTGTAAATAAACCTACAGCTGAGAGATAAAATAACCGACTTCCCCTAAGCAATTTCCTTTTTCCTATCAGCTGAAAGAATTGAACCAGAGGGATAGATTTTAGTACCCAGAGCTGAAAACCTCTACAGTTCCCGGTGAATGCTAAATCATAAGTGGAGAAAGCTTCCTCTCTCTGGAATTCAAGGTTGGAGTTCATGAACTACACAAAGTAAAAGTAAACAGCCTGCCTTGTGGAACTGGTTATGGAAAGGAGTTTCTTGTCTCTTGCTAACACTGTTGGATATTACACAGAACTTTTGAAAGAGCCTCCTCATAAAATAAACTGGCTGTTTCCATCTAATGGGGTTAGTGTAAAAAAGACTGGTGATAAGCCTCAGACCCTCCAAGCATGGAACTCCCTGTGAGCAAAACCGCTGAGAGAAAAGGAAGCCTGGGCTGTTATGTATTAAATTAGCCACTAGAGGGGCCACACATGGAGTTCAAGCAAAGTGCATTACCAAACTTACAGCTAAATAATTCAAATATGTGTGCCCTAATGAAAATCAGGCTTCTTCCTCATAGAATGCAAAGGTAAACCATGATAGTGTTTTTGAAAAAGTATTTGTTACACTTTTTAAAAAAAAGATTTTATTTATTATTTTTCAGAGAGAAGGGAAGGGAGAGAGGCAGAGGGGAGAGAAACATCACTGTATGGTTGCCTTTCACCTCCCTCAAGCTATGGACCTGGCTGGAGACCTGGCTGGCAACCTAGTTATGTTGCCCTGCCTGGGAATCGAACCAGCGACCTTTGGGTTCACAAGCTGGCGCCTTATCCACTGAGCCACCAGCCAGAGCAGTTATTCTTTTTTATAACTAATTCATTCATTTCTAATCTGCTCCAACATTATAATAATTAAGGCATATGGTATTAGTATAAGGATAGACATACAGATTTATGGAAAATAATGGAGAGTTCAGAAATCAATCCTTACATTTTCTACAGTTATTGAGACAATTCAATGGGGAAAAGATCAGTCTTTTCAACAAATGGTGTTGGGGCAAGTGAGTATCCATTATAAAAGGAGTAAGTTGGATCTCTGCTTTATATCATACACAAAATTTGACTGAAAATAAATCATAGTTCTAAACCTGAGAGCTAAAACTATAAAACTCTTAGGACAAAATATAGGCATAAATCTTTATGATCTTATATTAGGTGACAGCTTCTTAGATATGACACCAAAAGTTTAAGCAAGAAAAGAAAAAATAGATTGAGAATCATCAAATTTAAAAACTTTTATGCTCCAAAGGACACTATCAAGAAAGAAGGAGACAACTCACAGAGTGGGAGAATATATTTGCAAACAATATATCTGATAAGGGACTTATATCCAGAATTTATAAAGAACTCTTACAACTAAACAATAAAAAGACAAATAACCCAATTTAAAAATGAGGAAAGATTTTGAATAGACACTTCTTCAGTGAAGATACACACGTGGCTAATAAGTGCATGAAAAGATGCTCAGCATCATTAGTTATTAGGGAAATGCAATCGAAATTACAATGAAACACTGTATTACACTGCTAGGATGACTAATAAAAAAGACGGACAATAAGAAGTGTTGGGTAGAATGTGGGGAAAAGGGAATCCTCATAAAATGGTGCAGTCATTGTGGAAAGCAATTTGGCAGTTACTCAAAAGTTAAATATAGACCACATAACCCAGAAATCTCACTCCTATGTATATACTCACATAAATTAAAAACATGTTCACGCAGAAGTTATACATGGGTGTTCATGGCATATTACGACAGCAAAAAGTGGAAACAAATGCCCCCCCCCCCAATGATAAGTGAATAAATAAAACATGGGCAATCCATGCAATAGAATATTACTTAGCCACTAAAAGGAACCACATACTTATTTATGCTGCAAAAAGATGACTCCTAAAAACATGCTAAATAAAAGAAGCCAGACACAAAAGGCCACATGTTGTATTATTCCATTCATACAAAATATCCAGAAGAATAGAGACAAAATACATTAGTGGTTGCCAGGGCTAAAGTTGGGGAATAAGAAATAACTGCTAATGGAAACAGGGTTTTAAGGGGGTGATGAAAATATTCTGGATTTATATATTGGCAATAGTTATATAATTCTATGATTATGCTAAAAGCCATTGAATCATATTCTTTAAAAGGGTGAATTGTGTTATATGAATTTTACTTTAATACAGCTGTTACTTGTTTTTAAAGCATGTTTGGAGGAGAATTTGATTATAAACATGCTGCCTAACAAATGGGGATACATTTGGAGAAATACATTGCTAGGTGATTTCGTTGTTGTGTGAATATTTGAGTGTCCTACACAAACCTGGATGTTAAAGCCTACTACTGTGATCGTATGTACTATAGATGATGGCAGCATAGCAGGTGTTTACATTATCATCACCACAAACATGTGAGTAATGCGTTGTTCTACAACTTTACAATAGAGAAAACATCCATTATAATCTTATGGGACCATTATTGACTACAGTGTTGTTATGCAGAGCATGACTAGTTCAGTCCAATACTAATTAGTTCAAAGGAGATGGTGTCAAATCCCATCTGCACTTCTGAAGTTCAATTGCATCATCTGTAAAGTGGGAGTGCAGAGCATTTGTAAGGATAATGAGGTAGTGTATACATTATTCCTGGAACATAAAAAGTGACCCACAAAATGGAATCCCGTTTATACAAAGCAGGATTTTGAATTTAAGCTGGTGAAGGAGGGCTCATCATTGTTAGGAATGCAATTTGAAGAAGGGCTGAGTGTTTGCTTTTTAAGAAATACTCACCAGAGTATATTTTTATAGATTTCAGAGAGAGAGGAGGGGGAGAGGAGAGAAAGAGACAGAGAAAGGGGTGGGGGAGCATTGATGTGAGAGAGAATCATCAGTTGGCTGCCACCCACATGTGCCCCAACTGAGGATCAAACCTGCCACCTAGCTATGTGCTCGACTGGGGATTAAACCCATAACCTTTCGGTGCATGAGACAATGCTCCAACCAGTTGAGTCACCTGGTCAAGGCAAAGGCTAAGTGTTTTGGTGCTACAAAACTCCTGGCCTTGAGTGTGTTACAGGTAACGGAGCTAATGGAACAACTGCCTTCTCCTGCTTGTCCCAGCTCCTCCTTGCCTCTCCCCTGACCTTATTTATTTATTTATTTATTTGCTTGGCTGCTTAATAGGAAGGAGGGACAGATTTCCCAAGCAGCTTTGGGTTTCTGGTTACTGCCCAAGGGCTGACGCCAAGAAGTAACTCTCCAGCCTCAGGTCTGCCTTCCTACCTTCTTCCCCATAGTTTCTTTTATGTCATAGCATTGCACATGGGGCAGGAACCAAACCCTTGATCTCCCCTGGCCCCTGTGCTCCACTCAGCTCAGACCTGGAACTGTGGACTCCACAGAGAGAAGGAAAGTCAGGCAATAAGCATGGTCAAGAAATGCAAAGGAAAAGAAAGGCTACTTGGGTCTGGATGATTCTACTCCAAGGCTACATCTTTAAACCAGAATTTATTTGACGTTTACTACAGTCTCTTATTGATTCTGAAATTTACCACCGATTTAATGACAACTTTGGGGGGAAGGTGTGGGTTAGGAAAAATATTGTTAAGTTGCAGACGATTTTATTTTACCCACCAAAAATGGCTTCAATTTGTTCTTAACATTTTATTCCTTTTTCTTTCAAAATCATAATCAATTTTGAGTCAAGCCTGTTCACACTGTGAATCCTAAAGCTCTTCCTAATGACGCTGGTTTGCAGAAATTCCCACAGTCATCATTATGTGCCTGTTCTTTATGACGACTCATGCTCCTTGACCTCTTTCATGTTCTTAGGATTGATAATATAATTTTGAATCAAACTGAAGAATACTGGGTTCTCATTTACAGTTTCTCTTCAGTCAGACTCATAATCCTTTAATTGAATTTGATGCTGAAGAAGTTAAAGGGCTTCTTTGAAAAATCATTGGAAGCCTTGTGATATAAACAGATGCATAGTCCCTGCCTAGTTCTTCACGGCCCATGAATCAATTGACACCTGACTTTGAAGGTTTCAGGACCTTTTGTCACAAAGTATTTGGTTAAGTTAGCACATCCTCAGCAATAATAAGGTGACATTTACTCATCTTCTTGGCAAGTCTTTTTTCTTTTTTTTTTTTTCCTCCTCTCATGGTCTTTTTGCCTTTTTGCTACTCAGGGTATAAACGTTCTTACTTTCAGGAGAATCTTCTTTTGTGCATTCGGTGGGAAATACTATCTTGACTGATAGAAACCAAAGGGGCCAGATGGCCCCTCTTCCCCACCTCCTGGCATGTGGATTATGGTTAAATCACACAGACTCGGTCAAATCAGAAGTTCAGAACTCTGACCTTGAATCTTGAAATTCAGGGAAGGGAACCATCAAGTGTCCAGTGGCAGCCACAGCATTGGGAATCCAGTGGTGGCCTCATCAGTGATAACATCCTCAAAAGAACATTCTGTGGCATGACCCCAGCTGGGCTTTGGGCTGCCGAGCTCTCTGGGCCTGACTTCTTTTCTGAGTCTGGTTGCCAACTCTTCCCGTCCCACCTCTGCATGTTCTGATCCATTGTCTCTTTCTACTTAAGTTGGCCAGAGTTGGTTTCAAGGCTACCTGGGGTTTGTTGTAATTCAGTATAAGACACAAGAGTATGAAAAGAATTGTCATGAAGGCAGAAGCTTATGCACAGTCCCCTAGAAACAGGAGGCACAGTGTGTGCCATGAAGCACCAGGGTTGGCAGGAGGCAGAGGGAATGAGGGCAAATATGGGCAAGAGCCTTTGCTGCGGTTTCTGTGGTGAGGCAGGCTAAACAGGCTCAGCTAATTTGAACTATGTCAGCAGGCTCTAGAGTGTAGCGGCTGCCCCTAGTTGTCTGGTACCTGGCCCTGGGGTGATTACAGCAAATGGACAGTCTCCCAGAGTGGGAGAACCCCATGAAGGAGGCAGTGAGGGACTTGGGCTCTGGGTTGGTTGTTTTGCATAGGAAAGGTGTGCTCTCAGATAAGTCATTTGCTATCTCTAGGAGTTGGCTAGTCTTGGGAAGGGCAGTCTCTTCACGATATCAAAGGCATCAAATACAGAAACTAGAAGTGGCTATTACGTTACTGTTTGCATCTGAGAATCTTGACTGTAGAACTTTGATTCTAAAAGATTTGAGAATGTTAAATGTGGAAAATGAAGAAAGCATGCATCTTAGACTAGAATAATATAGGGTGTGCTAGGCACTGTTCTAAGCACAGGGCTCATACCGTCTTATGGAATCCTCTCAGGAACCCCATAAAGCAACTATTATTTTGATTTTAAATGTGTTCATGAGGAAATTGAGATTCCTGGGTTAATAAGCCACGCTTCTAAAGTGAGACAGAGAGGGGAAAAGCCAGGACTTGAAACCTGGTTTTTATGATGCTGGAGCCATGCTTCTAACACCCACACTCATGGCCTCTGAATTGTGTATCTTCTGTGGGAGTGGTTGGTGGGCCAGGTGACAGTAGCAGGACTCAATGGAGAGTCCAGATGCCAAAATGGAGTAGAGGTTGGAGGAACTGAAGCTACTGGTGGCTCCACGGGCCCAGTTACACAGAAGAGGGAGACAGCACTTTGTTTTAGTTTCCTTGAAAATTTTCAAACAAAAGTAAAGAGAATCCCTAAATGAAGCCCATGTGACCGTCATTGTCATCATGGAGTCGATCTTTTGACCTCCTCACTCACACTTTCCCTCAGAGTGACCTACCATGCTAGTTCATCCGGGACTTCCTCAGTATTAGTGCTACTGTCCAGTGTCCTGGGAATCCTCTCGCACACAGCAAGCAAGTGTTGGCCACCCTCTGGCCTCCTTTCCCTGGGTTATGCTATATCATTCCATCCATAAATTGAGGAATGTATCTCCAAAATGTTTTCAAAACATAACTATAGTACCAGCAATACATTTAAAAAGTCCTTAATATCATAAAATATCCAGTTATTGTCCAGATTTCTTTAACTGTCATATGTGTGCACAGTAACATTGATTTCATTGAATTAGAGTCTATGAAAGGTCCATATACTACATTAAGTTGATATATCTATTGAGTCTCTTTTAATAAAAATGTTTTTATTTCTACATTTTTTTTCCCCTTCATTATGTCTGGTAGAGTTTATGACAGTCTGGGTTTTGCTGATATATATCAGCTTTCTCACATAGCATGTTTCTCTCTCCTCTGTATTATATAAATTGGTAGTTAGATCCAGATTGAATTTTTTGAGGGAAAGGGGAGTGATATTTCATATGTGGAGTTGTGTCCTTCTCAATGTATTACATCAAGATGCACATCTTTTTTTTAATTAATTTTTTTATTTTTAAATATTTTTTACTAGTTTCAGAGAGAGGGGGAGATGCACATCTTGACTGACTTCATTGACTTATTTTATGATTTACCAGTGGGTACAAGTGGTATCAGCCTGGTCCACCCATTATACAGTTCTTTTTTAGCTATTTGCCCACTTATTTTAGCCACTATTGATAATTACTGTGTAAATACATTATTCTTTAGGGGTATAGATTGGTGATATTCTAAGTCTTTCACCTCTTCATTATTAGCTGAGATTTAAAAAAAAAAAAGATTTTATTCATTATTTTTAGAGAGAAGGGCAGGGAGAGAGGAAGAAAATGAGAGAAACATCAATGTATAGTTGCCTTTCACCTGCCTCCAGCTATGGACCTGGCTGGAGACTTGGCTTGCAACCTGGTTATGTGCCCTGGCTGGGAATCAGACCAGCGACCTTTGGGTTCGTAGGCCAATGCCTATCCATTGAGCCATCAGCCAAGGCTGAGATATTTTTTGAAAGAACTTCTCATCGTTACCTCTTTGATTACTCCAAAGAGGTTTATATAGGAAAACCAGATTAAATTTTTTTTATATTTTCCCTTTACTATTTATTAGTTTTCAGAAGAACAAATTGGTACCCTAACATCTCCAGAAGTGATCATTGAGGTTTCTTTTCATACAGTATCATTTTGAATTTGGTGATTTTTTTCTTTTAATCCCCACCTGAGGACATGCTTTTTGATGAGAGAGAGAGAGAGAGAGAGAGAGAGAGAGAGAGGGAGAGAGAGAGGAGAGACATTGTTGTGAGAGAGAAACATCTATCAGTTGCTTTTTGACATACTCCCTGACCAAAGACTGAACCTACAACCTAGGTATGTGCTCTGACTGGGAATTGAACCCATTATCTTTCAGTTTATGGGATGATGCTCCAACTAACTGAGCCACATTTAATTATTTTAACTCATTAAAAATAGCCTTTTTTGCCCTGGCTGGTGGCACAGTGGATAAGGTGCTGGCCTGCAAACCCAAAAAATTGCTGGTTCGATTCCCCAGCCAGGGCACATAATCAGGTTGCAAGCCAGGTCTCCAGTCAGGTCCATGGCTGGAGGCAGGTGAAAGGCAACCATACACTGATGTCTCTCTCCCTTTCTACCTCTCTCCCTTTCCCTCTCTCTAAAAGTAATAAATAAAATCTTTAAAGAAAAAAAATTTTTTTTAAATAGTCTTTTTTAAAGTTAAAATTGAACCACCATTGGCCAATATGAATATTACCTTGGGACCTCTCTTGATCTGACCCTGGGCATCTTTGACTTCTCTCTTGCCTTCCAGGATAAGATGGCTCACTTTTTATATTTCTGGACCCAGATGAGGAATTTACCATGTATCTAAAAAACCCTATTGCCTTTTAGTGGGAAATGACATTTAGAAACCACAGTCTGGGTTGTGTCATTGTTTCTAGGCCTCTCAGGTAGACAGAACTAGGAAATGAATATTTTCAAAAGAGAAAATGCATCATGCTCAACTGTTGATACCTCCAAAGGTCAAGGGTTTATACACAAGGATTGTGATTCTGTACTTGGCTGTTCCCATACAACATGTTCAGCCCCAAAGACAGTGATGTGATTACTTACTGGCTTTATTCTACAACATTCTTACAACAGTTCCAGAATAACAAAATCAATATTATAACTAAAAATATGATTTCTGAAAACAACTTGCAATTTCTTTGCAGTTGTTTGCAACCATAGGCTGTATCCCAGCAGGGACATGAAGGCAAATTACCATAGTTTAAAGTAGTTTAACATAATTTCTTACTGTTACGCCACCAACTTGATACATGGTTTAGTTCATTTATTTAATTTTGCCTCAGATTTTTAGAGATTGCTTTTCTAAATTTTGATTTAATTTTCTTTTATAATTTTGTGAAATATTTACCTTCTCAAGAAGTAATATATTTGGAACAGATTGCATTCAGAGGAGTCTGGTTTCCATTTCTCTCCCTTCCATATGTTTCTTACCACTTTCATTAAGTTATCCTTTTTATTGTTTTATTTTAGTTTTTGTTTACTCTCCCATTGCTTTTCTTATATATAACCTAATAAATAGTTACTCATGTCTGTTGCCTTTTGTAGGTAAAAAAAAAAAAGAAAAAAAATAGGTAGTATGCTACAATAATTCTTCTGCACCTTACTTTTTATTTAAAAATGTATCCTGCAGCCCTGGCTGATGGCACAGTGGATAAGGTGCCGACCTGCGAACCCAAAGGTCACTGGTTCAATTCCCAGCCAGGGCACATGACCAGGTTGCAAGCCAGGTCTCCAGCCAGGTCTGTGGCTGGAGGCAGGTGAAAGTGTATGGTATCACATACCATACACTGATGGCTCTCTCCCTCTCTGCCTCTCTTTTAAAAAAATAAATAAAAAATAAAACTGTATCCTGGAAATCATACCTTACCATTCTCTAGAGACACAGGAAATTCTCATCATTAGTGATTATTTTCTGTGAAGTCACCATGAACACTGAATTAACAAATCCTCAATCACTGCCCCATGGGGAAATACATGGTTTGATTTCTGTGAGCCTCTGGTCACAAAGTTTTCATCAATCAATCGGTGTATAACTTGTTTTATGTGTGTTTCTCTTTAAAGATCCCTTATTTAATCTACACTGTTAATTCGTTAATGTTAAACTTGGGCACTATATCTTATGCCTAAAAAAACCTTAATCTAACATAATGCACACTTTCTCTGACAGGCAATCACAGCTTTCTTTTGTTTAGGATGTTGATAGTAATTCAGCATTATGTTTGGGGTCATTTAAAAAATGAAATTGCCTTCAAAAAGCACAAAAAGGTGAAAAACCTGTCACTAAGCACTGTGAGACCTGAAACACGAAGGCGGAGACTTGCTGGTTGAGCCCAGCTGGGAATGTAACGTGCCCGTCAGACAATGCAATTACTTTTGTTGTCCCCGGTGTGGACGTGTGTGGGAATGACTGTGAAAGTGCCCTTGATGTTGACTTTGGGATGAAGTTTGCAACTTCAGAATGAAGAGCAATTGTATTTCTCATTCCTTTTTATAGTTGTATAGTACTCCATTGTGTGGCTGTATCGTAGCTTTTTCAGCTGGCCCCTACTGATGGATATTTGAGTCCTTTCCAATATTTTCTATTACAAAAATGCCACAGAGAATAGGCTGATGTATTTGTGCATTCAAATGTTTGACAACTCCTTGACATAGAATCCTTGAAATAAGATTGCTAGTCAAAGGATAAATACATAGATAGTTTTTTATGTAAGCATTGACAGTTTCCATGTATTCTGCACTCCCACCAGAATACATGAAAGAGTCTGTTTCTCTACAGCCTCACCAACCAAATATGTTGTTCATCTTTTGAATGTTTACCAATCCGTAAGCAGTTATTTCAATGGCATCTTAATTTGCATTTCTCTTATTTTCAGTGACATTGAATGTCCTTGCATATTGCTATGGGGCACTTGCCTTTTTGTGTAATTTTTAGTTCACCTGTCTTGTGGGAAGAAATTTCTTATTGTCATGGAAGGTAAGAAATAAAAAAATACCACCAGAGCACGTTTTTCTAATAAACAAGAAGAGCGATGGACAACCAAGCAGTGGGCAGGATCCCGGGGGCCAAGCACATGGGAATCTTCAAGAAGAAAACATAGTCATACCCATTAAAACAAGCTTGGCCTAACGGCTGGCCTTGGGCTTTCAGCCAGTGGTCTGGAGCCTGAAGTCATTAGTTCCTATTTACAGTTGTGAGGCAGGAAGGGGGCCGGTGGAGGCTAGACAGGGGAACCGTCAGGAAAGGGAATAAGCAGAAGCTCTGCCATGTGGAAACTGGTTCAGCAGACCAGAGAGAGGAAATATTCAAACCACGTTATAGTTAAGAGTACTGGCTCGGAAATCATGTAACAATTAGCCCTTTTTCTTCCGTTCAGTAGCTGTGAGATCTTGCCTGAGTTTCATTGTCTTCCCAAACCTCATTTCTTCCCCTTACAAACAATAGATGGGACCTCCTAAAGTTTCTGTGGAGATTAAATGAGATTTTAACATGAAGAACCTTACACCGTGTCTGCTATTTACTAAGTAAAATAAAGTGACAACTATTACTATGATTTGAAGGCAACTCCCTACCTTCATCAGGATGTGCCTAAGAACAGGGAGGAGGCATGGATGGGTCCTGCCAGGAAGAAGAGGGGCTGCAAGATGCAGTGGGAGATGATTTTCACCCCATGGAACATGCCTCATGACACACTGGAGAGAAGGAATGTTAAGTAGCTCCTTTAAAGGGCCCAAGTAACATTTGCTTTACTGTTTCAGTTAGCTTTCAGGTCTTTGCCACCAGATTCAGGCATCTTTCTAAGGATGCTTTGATTTAGTGCTGGATCCATCAGTCCTTCCTCATTTCAGTCCGTATTCTCTGGTGGTGGTGGTGACCCTCTCCCACCTTCCCTAACTGCAAGGGAGGAGCCAGCAGCCAGGCCTAAGTTAGGTCATACTAGACCCACTCATTTGCCAAAGCAGCTAGTTCAGGGATGGGTGTGTGGTCTATGTACAGCCAGGGAGGCATAATGAGCTTTGTGCAGGACCCCAGGGAGGGTCTCACTCTTCATGCCAGGAATGTGAAACCGAGTAGATGTAAGTTCTGAAAAAATTACAGTAGCCTTTGACCATGATAGAAGAATGGGTCGGGAAAAAACAACAAAAAAAGTGAAGCCACCACAAAGTGAACCAAATTGCAATTTAAAGGGAAAGGAATTAGAACTTAGTAACCTCATTGTAGCTCCTGAGCAAGCCGTACTTGCCGCTGGACCAGGCCCTGAAATGTTTCGTGTGGGTGGATAATTCCTTTGATACTTCGGACAGGGTGGGGACATATTTGTGTCACAGCGAGGAAATTAACTGACAGCCAGTGGTTAGCTATAGCCCCACCCATTGTGTTTATTTTCACTTCCCTGTGTACCCGATCACTGCTTCTTGCACTAGAAATTCAAAGCGACTTCCAGGCTTCAGGGAAATAGTCTTTAATCTCCAGACACTGAAAGGCTGGGCCACAAGCAAAGGATGACTCGTGTATTAAATTTTTATCCAATCAATTCCATTTTGAGAGGCAGCAGGTGTAGCGTTTCACTCCAAACACTCCAAACTCCAAGATCCTGTGCCCCGTCTCTGATCCAGCTCCCGCCTGCCGGCACTTACATGGCCTGTGGAGAGACTGTGATTAAGATAGAATTTGTATAGATTATTTGCTGCCCAACAAAAGAATTTCCTTGTTATTTATTCACAGAGTCTAGTGGTAATATAAATTTAGCCCATTTGAGGAACCTGGCTCTGTGATCTTGTTAGAGAGAGCCAAAGGCTATTGTCTGCTTTTCACACCATGCTAGAACTCCTGCTGGAAATCTCATTTCTAATTTCAGGAGGGGCAGCTCAGATGGCAGGGAGACCCCTGATCGTCAAATTTCTAGAGCATAAGGAAGCAATGTGCTCTGAGTGCTCAGAAAGCTTGTAATTTCTGGGATGAAATGAAACTGAATGTTCACTTGGTCTACCCCATGTAGAGAACCACGCTGGACTCCCTGCTTTGTGCATAGGGCAGAAACAGAACTGGGAGCCAGCCAGGAGATGCCCCAGAATCAACCAAAGATTCTACTGCTCCCAAAAGGGCCTCGTGGGAATGTGTGGTTGTGTGCTTCATAATCTTCGCATGCAGAACTGTTTTCTTCATTATCTCAGAATTCCCAAAGTTACCAACCTATTTATAAAATGCTATTTAACCTTATAATAATTAGTTGGTATTTATATTCTTATATGTTTATTAAGATACCTAGTAAATATTAAAAGGTATAAGGAAGTAATTATACTACTGAGAGGTGGTTATTTCTTTGATGATTCTTAAATAGTGCTTGGCACGTAGGAAGCCCTATATTGGTGTTAGTTATTGATGTTGCTGTTTACAAAGACCAATGGAAAGTATTTACATTGTTTCATATATGGCTTAATTCCTCTTAACATAGATTATGTTTCTATGGCATTAAAAAGATTTCCATTGCATTATTTCCAGTGGCAGTATGATAATTTTCATTATATGAATATATCATAATTTATTTACCTAAATCCCCTATTGTTGGATATTTAGGATCCCCCTCTCTTTCTTTCATCCATTCTTTCTCCTCCTACTTTGTCTTCTTTCTCGCTCTCATTTTCTTTCTGTATTTTGTTATATGTGTGGTATTAGTAAGAGTATGTGCTAAGCATCATACAGAAAAAAAATCTTTGCACATGTCCCAAGGGAAAAAATGCCTAGAAGAGATATCTCTGGGTCAAGGAGCATGAGCAATATAAGTTGTCTGATACATCCTACTGTATTGCCTTCCAGGAACCTTCCAGTATTTTATACTTCCACCAAATAGTAAATAAGTAATTGTTCCTGTTTCTATCCACTCTTAACCAAAACCATATACACTTTTTATCCTTACCCAAGGACATGCTTATTGATTCTAGATTGTAGAGAGAGGAGAAGTAGGGAGATAGAGAGAGAGAGAGAGAGCGAGGTTGACTGACATTGGTTGTCTCTTATATGCACCCTGACCAGGGACCAAACCCACAACCTATTTATTATACATTCCCTAACTGGGCATTGAACCCATGACTTTCGTTTCACAGGATGATGCTCCAGCCAGCTAAGCCATACCAGCCAGGGCCTGTCTGCCTTTTAAATTTGCCATTTCTAAGTTCTCCTTGAGTGTCTTATTTTTAGATATGATTATTCACGTCATTTCTATACTTGGTGGAAAATACTACATCATTGTTATCACTCATTTGAAAGAGAACTAACTGGCTTTGAAATCATAGGTCCATGGTTGGTTCTGTCTTCTAAAACAGTGGTTTAGTTTTGTCTTGTTTCATAACGAAACACCCAGAACTCAGTGTCTCAAAAGAATAATCATTGTATTACATCTTGTGGTTCAGTGGGCTGACTGAGCTCAGTTGGGTGGCTCTTCTGCTTCACATGTTATTGATTGATACTGAAATAATCTGAGGGCTTGATTGGGCTGGAACAACCAAGACGGCTCACTCAAGTGGTCGGCAGTCATTGCTGACTTTTGCCTGTGAGCTCAGCTGGGAAGGAGCATCTCAGTTCTTTCTCCACATGATCTTTCTTGCAACATTGGCTTCTCACATGGTGTTTGAGTTTCAGAAGCAGGAAATAGAAACTGCCAGGGTTTTTGAGGCTTGAGTTTGAAATCCCAGAATGTCATTCTGCAGCATTTTTCTTCATCGAAGTCACAAAGCCAGCCAAGATTCTAGGATTGGGGATATACGTTTCACTTTTTCACGTGACAGATGAAATGTATTTCAGGGTGGGGAGGGATTTGGGGGTGGGGGGCATCTTTGCAGACTGGTTAACAAGAGCAACAGAAAGAAATGGAAGGAATACCAACCCCAGGGTCAGGTGGCTTTAGATGTTGGACACTTGCTGTATTACTTAACTTTTCTAAGTCATAGTTTCTAAGTCTGAGAAACAGGAAAAATAACATCAGAGTGAAAAGTTACATATGTGTGTACATTTGTATATACAGTTATATATCATTTAACAATGAGGATACATCTAAAGAATGCATTGTTAGGTGATTTCATCATTGAGTGAACATCACAGAACAAACACCTACACAAACCTGGGCAGTGGAGCCCACCGCACACCTAGACTGTAGAATGTAGCATATTGCTCCCAAGCTGCAAACCTGTACAGCATGCATGGCAAAGGCAGTTTGTTTGTGATGTTGAAAGAAAAGGCTGGACTTGACTATGATGATGCATTTACTATTAGCTCCAGAAGGTTTAAATGACTCAAGAATCTTATTACATAATGTGAAAGCGAGTGGCAAGTCTGCAAGTGCTGCTGTGAAGGCAGTTGAAGAATTTTTGGAAACTCTAGATAAGCTGATGGTGAAAGAAAATTACTTGCCAGTATTGACTCAGCCTCCTTAAGCATGAAAGTCCTTTCATGCATTTGTTTCCAGGATGGGAGGCTTTCATCCACATTGCATATGACCTCGCCAGGTGTTAGGAATTTTTCAGCTGCATTATAATCTTAAGGCTCACTGTTGTGCATATGGTCCAGTGTTGACTGAAATGTTAAGCACTGCATGTATGACTATACACATTCTCACACACATACCAGGGTGACCAAAAATAGATTTATAGTTAATGCAAATAAATAATACAATAATAACTAATAATATAGGAATAAACCGTGTTTACATAATCAAAACTACCTACCTGCTTTTGTCCACCTACTTGTACGTGTATGGCTATGTATGTATTTGTATCTCTATCTACCTGCGGATCTCTCTATCTAGATTCTATGTATAGAAAGCTCTGTAGTATCAGTGTAAGAGTTTATTATAGTTCCTGGTTTTGCTAATTTCCAGCTATGTGGCCTGGGAAAAGTGACTTACTGCTCTGTGTTGCCTCGTCTCTAAAATTGGAAGAAATGATATCTCACAAGGTTGTTAAGATTAAAAGGAATAATGTAGCTAGACATCTTTTGTTGTTCTTGGCCTTGCTCTAACTAGCTTCTTTCTTTCTGGGAGTATGGAAAGCAAAAGCAGATATGTGATGTGTTTTTAAATATTATTTATGAGGATTCTTAGCTTATAATAGCAGGCCTTCATTTTTCTTGATTGAAAAGTATAATCTCCACATATCTTCTATCAGGTTACATAGGAAATCCAGACAATTTGAATTTTTGTGTTCATTTAGAAAATAAATGTGCACATAGACATCATGATATAGCAAGGTGGGAAGAATAAAAACCTTACCAGCTGCCAGCTGATGTCATTCTAGAGAAGGGATGATTACTTTCCAATTGACAGTAAAAGTTTGCTCTATGCAGATGTTTTTCAGATGGGTATTTTCTTTGTATATGAGGAGAAAAGAGGTGGTGGATTCAAATGATAAAAAGAAGCCTTGTGTTTCAAGTTTGAGGTGATGCTGAAATCATATATATATATATGTATGTAAATATTTATATATGTAAATATTAGCAGAGAAAAGGCTACAAAAATATAAGCTTTGGAAATGATGGGAATCTTGGGAAGAACAGGATATGAGGTTAGAATTCAAGTTCATTTCATCTAGATCTCTAAGGAGACCAATATGGCTTTAAATACTTTCTGCTGCTCTAGAATATGAGGCTATTATGAGTTAACAGCTCATAGAGAGACTTTGTCAGGGAAGCACATTCTCTGTATTTTTCCTTTGTTATCCAAACACATAATCACCAAACTCTTCTCCCATAGTAGACTTCCACTTAAATGTTAAAGATTGAACATATATATTTCTCTTCATTCCTCTCTGGAGACTCTCACTTAAATGGCATTGAAGGAATAAAATGTTATAAATAGAGTGAGAAACTTGAATACAATGGGAAAACTCGAACAAGAAGGGAGACAATAATGTATAAGATATGTTGACCAAATTTTGAGCATTGGACTGTGGATCAATGAATGGGAACTGAAGTATCAGAGTGAAGAAAATGGAAATATAAGGACTAGTCAAGGAAGGGGGAATATAAATAAAAATCAAGGTGAGTTAAGTCAGAGAACCACAGTGAGTTTCAGTCATTGGAGGTACCAACTACCTCAGAATGCATGAGCAAAGGGTGTACTGATAACAAGAGAGTCCATTGATAGACTCCCAGATATCCAAAGCTAGAATGGAGGTAAATATTTGGAAGCATTAAATTAGGATGGCTCTGTTCTCAGAAATATCAAGCACAGAGAATGATGAGATTGTGAGGCATGGAGAGGGAAGGATGAAATGAAAGTCAGTGTACTGAGTAGTAAGACTCCTGAAATGCTGGCAGCCAGGACTATATATACATCAAGGTAGAAGGTCAAAGGATCCCCTGTAATGTTAGTTAGAGACTTAACAGTTAGGGTTATTCCAATAGATGGACTGGTCCATGAGGGTGAAATTTTTGTCATGGATTTCAATTGATGAACCACAGCCACAAACCCTCCAGTCAGTCTTTGTGCTTGTGTGTGTCTCATTTAAACATCGATGCATGATAAATGGTAGTCAGCCACTTGAGAAAAGTCTTTAGCATGGGGAAAAACAAAAACATGCAAGTAGTTAAATGGAGTTTAAGGAAAAACAGAAGCCATTCAGGAAAGCAGAAAAAAACTTAAAATAAGCGATAATGAAGATCCTTACATAATTTAAAGAAAATTGTTCATCAATGCAACAAGAGTAGGATACTACGAAAAATGAAACGTAAGAGAACAACTCCTAAAAATTACAAAGGTAGATCAGATAAACTTCCAAAAGCATAGTTGAAAGAAAAACACAGGAAGTTTCCCAAAAGGTAGAAACAAAAATCAAAGAGATAGAATTAGATAAGATTTAAGTAAAGTAGAGGAAGAAAAGTAGTTGTGTATATAGCTATTAGAATTGCAGAGAGAGGAAACAGAAAATGGCAGGGAGGCAATTATCAAAACATGGATGTTATAAAATCACCAAGAAATGGAAGATATAAAGCTCCAGGCTATAGAGATTCATTGAGTATTCAGGAAAATAAAGTTTAAAGCTCATTATAAGGTACACCATCTTAAAATCACAGAATGCTGAGGAGGTGGAGGTAATCCAAACACCTTCAAGGGAATACGAACAGATAACATGTAAAGGAATTAAGAATAAAGAATCAACACTAGACTTCTCAGCACAAATACTAGAAGCTAGAAGACAATAGATCCATGGTTTCAAAGTTCTAGGTTATCTAGAATTTGACATCCACTCAATTACTTAAGATTAAGGATATAATGAAGACCATTTTCAAACATGGAAGGATTAAAAAATTTACCTGAGAACATTTTGGAGGATATGGCTTTCTAAAAAAGAACAGAAGAACATTTAAAGAAAGAAAAATATGGAAGCATGGAATTAAAATTCTAAAGAGTGAGAGGTTACAGAAAGTCCCAGGAGAATGGAAAGGTGAAGAGGACAGGCAGGATGTGGGTGATGTCTGATGACAGTTACATAGCAGATCTGGAGAGCAACCGGTCCTTATTGGAGAAAATGACACAGGTATCCTGGAAAGCGACCTCTTAGGTAAAGGACTGAGAGCTTACTGGTGAGATTTATCACATTCAAATTTATTTGGAGTTCTGGTGGAGATTTTTGGGAAGAATTCATATTAGGTACATAAATAATCAACCAAAGGATGGGTGGAAGGAGAGGCAATAATTTCAGGAGAAACTAAATGTGTATGGCAGAGAAGCGGAATCATGTAATCCACTTGGCTCAACAGCTACAGAGATGCACATTCTGGTTATCAATATAACAAAAAATGCAGTATTTCAGAGGGAGGGAGGG
This sequence comes from Noctilio leporinus, assembly GCA_004026585.1. Lineage (NCBI taxonomy): Eukaryota > Metazoa > Chordata > Mammalia > Chiroptera > Noctilionidae > Noctilio > Noctilio leporinus. Next base: position 340,440 of record PVIW01000936.1, on the reverse strand, counting down.
AGAAAGGCAGGGAGGAAAAGGAAGGAAGGAAGGAAAAAAGGAAGGAGAAAAGAGAAGTGAAGGGAGAAGATGACATTTTCCAATACCATTAACAGGAAGTTACAATTGACAAATTAAACAATAGTAAAACTTGTTATTTAGAAATATGAAGGGAAACTACCAGGAATGGTGAAAAGTTAAAAACTGCAAAAATAAAATTAAAATAAGTTTAAAAATGAAATGAAAATGAAAAAGTTACAAGTTATTTCCTCTTGAGTTGCAGTTATCAGTGGTGTTTAGGAGTAAGAAAGGAAACTGCTCTTTTTCACTTCAGCATTTTAATACCCTGACTTTTTGAAATATAAACACAGTACTTTAGTAACAGTGTACACTAAATTTAAAAAAGAAGACCTCTCAGTATAGGCTCTGGCCACAGGTATTTGAAGGTGAAACTTTGGTGAGACGCATCATTGTTCAACATTTACATTCAGCAATTGTGAAATGCTAATTATGTGCCAGCCTTTCTGTTATGTATGACATTTCTTGTCATTTTTCTCTCAACTTTTTCAGATTGTCACTTTCACCCTCATTTTGCAGAAACCGAGACTCTGGATGTTATGTAACCCTGTGAGTAAATCTCAGAGCAAGGATTCAAGCGCATGTTTTTCTGACCCCAAAGTCATCCATTTCCTATCAGCCCAGGATGCCTTTCTGTAGTCAGAATCTATTTATACTCCAAACTCACCACAGAATAACAGAATTTTAAACCTAGAATAAGTCTTACAGATCATCTGGCTTAAAACATTGCATTTTATCAGTGGGTAAATTGAAGTTCTGTCACTGGACTGAAAAGACACAGTTACAGCAGCTGACCCACGTTCTGCAGCTTCTTCCCACCCACGTGCCATTGTCAACATTGTGGGGAAAGTCAGGAAATTAGGACTCTTGAGTGAACAGAAATCACAGCCCCTTGTTAGTCCCCAAGAATAAGCAAATCTGGCTATTTCAAGAAGAGAAAAATGTGGGATTCCAACAATGGAAATTCCTCAGGACCCAGTGGTGCCAGCTCTATGGTCTTGCTCTCTCTGCACTGAATTCAGTACTCCACATAACATGCTAAAGATGTCCTTGTCATCTTCATGAAGCGACATGGGGTGATTGCTTCCTAGGGACCAGACTCTCTGAGAGTCACCTTCCCTTCCTACAGGGGTTTCCTGACATAGGTCAAAACGTGAACCTCATCTCAGCATCCTAGAGCAGAAGAGGCCCAAAGTGAAGCAGCTTAAGAAAAAAACAAACCTGTTTATTATTTTTTTATTTTAAAATTCTTTTGGCTATAAAACGGGTTGTTTTTATTATTTTTTTTCCTGTTTGTTTTTATTTTTTTATTATTATTATTTTTACAGTTTTTAAATTTTATTGTTGTTGTATTACATCCCTCCCCATTTTGCTCCCCTCTGTCCCCTTCCCCACCCACCCATTCCCCTCAAAGTCAATCCCACCTGTTGTCCATGTCCATGTTTCCTTTATACGAGGTTCTTGTCTAAGCTGCCCCCCTTTCTTGCCTCTGCCTCCCCCCTCCCCCAACCCCTTTCCCCCTGACCACTGAAGGCCTATTCCTTGTATTCATATATTTGGTTCTGTTTTGCTTGTTAGTTTTGCTCATTATTGTCCCGTAATGAGTGAGATCATATGATATTTGTCCTTCACTGACTGGCTTATTTCACTAAGCATAATACTCTCCA
>PVIW01000936.1:0-338616 GCA_004026585.1 Noctilio leporinus | reverse complement strand
GTCTGTCTCCCTGGTGTTGAGTCACATTAGTTCTTTATATATTTTGGAGATCAAACCCTTGTCTGAGGTATCATTGGCAATTATGTTTTCCCATACAGTTGGTTCCCTTTGAATTTTGCTAATATTTTCTTTAGCTGAACAGAAACTTTCCAATTTGATATAGTTCTGTGTGTTGATTCGTTCTTTGATTTCCTTTGCCCTTGGTGAAGTATCAGTAAACATATTTCTGCATAGGATATCCAAAAGTTTACTGCCTATATTTTTCTCCAGGATCTTTATGGTGGCACTGCTTATGTTTAAATCCTTTATCCATCTTGAGTTTATTCTGGTGTATGGTGTAAGTTGATGGTCTAGTTTTATCTTTTTGCATGTTGCTGTCCAGTTCTCCCAACACCATTTATTGAAGAGACTGTTTTAACTCCATTTGATGTTCCTTCCCCCTTTGTCGAATATTAGTTGACCATAGAGTCCTGGGTTAAATTTCTGGGCTCTCTATTCTGTTCCATTGATCTATATGTCTATTCTTATGCCAGGGCTACTTTGGCTTTTGAAATGTGTTATCTGTCTGGAAAAGCAAAGGGCAGCCCTGTTTCTCTTTGGTGTTGAATGTTTTCCCCATGTCTGTGCCAGTGCTGAGCCCCGTTCATTTGGAAAGATCTCCTGGCTGTTCAGGCCGCCGTTAGGACGGCAGCAGCCACATGAAGGCCAGGCTGTTCCTCCTCTGGCTGCTGAGGACAAAGGGCTGTGGGGAGGGGCAGCGGGAGGCCCCCCACCCCCGGGCCTGACCGTCTCTGTTTGCTTTCGCAGGCAATGTGGTCAACATCCAGACAGGCCACTGGGTGGGGAAGCAGAGCGGCCTGGGGGCGGGGCTGGACTCCTTCTACGAGTATCTCCTGAAGTCTTACATCCTCTTCGGAGAGAAGGAAGACCTGGAAATGTTCAACGCCGCCTACCAGAGCATCCAGAGCTACCTGCGGAGAGGGTGCGTCTCCTCCCTGCCCCTTGCGCTGGACACACTGGTCTCCACGTGACCTCACGGGTCTGGGTCTCCGCCCTCACCTGCTGCTTGTCAGCCAGCTGGGGGCAGAGAGGTGTGTTAGCTGCCTCCTGTTGTTACGTAACAGCACCCCAAAACTTAGCACTTGAGCAACAGATAGTATCCACCTGAGGGTGCGGGGCCCGGGGCGTCTGAGCAGCCCGGCGTCCTGCACGGTGGCCCCCAAGCTGCAGGTGGGGGGTTGAGGCCTGGGGAGGGCCCGGTCAGGTGGCAGCATTTGCCTCCACTCATTCGGGGGCGGCTCCCCGCCGGCTGTCTTCGGGGGGCTCTGTTCCTTGGGCCTCCGTGTGGGCAGCTCACGGCAGCTTCGCTGAGAAGGAAAAAACAAAATGGAAGCCGCGTGCTTTCATGATCCAACCTCAGAATGGCAAACCCACGGAGGGGCTGCCCACGGGCAAGGCTGCGGGCGGCAGGGTCCCTGGGAGACTGGCTCCTAGGGAGAGACAGGTGCCTGTGTTTAAGCGGCTTTCTTTGCAGACAGAATTATAATGAGGACAATTATTGAGCTACTTTGTTTCTTTTCCTTTCCTGGTGAGAGCAAGGACATCTGTCCCCTCACCGTGTGTTTAAACAGCATTGTTTGCTGTCCCTGGTGTATGCTCAGCGTGTGGCCAGGCTGAGGCCGCCGCCCTCCCCTGGCCCCTGGCCTCCCGCGTGGCAGGACCTTTCTCGGACGCGTCTGCGTGGCAGCCGTGCTGGCACCCCTGGCAGGCTGTTTGGCCGCAGTTCCGTTGCCTCTGCCCCAGGCGAGCCTGCGTGGCGGGTGTCCTGCTCTGGTGCCTCCCCGGGGCCCGTAGGTGGGGCCGTGTCGGGGAGGAGATGCTTCCCCGTGTAGGAATAACCGGGCTTCCCAACTCAGGCCACATCCCACGCGGACCCGCGTGGACCAGGTTCCATTCCGTGGCCCTGTTCTCACGCCTGCACGCCGAGGTGCCCTGCTGAGTTAACCCTGCGAAGGGTTATCTCGTGCTAGGCTCCGGGATCGGCAGGGAGAGGCCGTCTGTCCCGGACGCTTAGGGCGGAGGCAGGAGGAAGGTTAATGGTGACACCGGTTGCGTTGAAGTGCCGGGAGGAGAGGCTGGGGGTGGAGCCGCCCATCGCTGTCCGCCCCTGGCCTGACTGCTGTCTCGGGCCCTTAGACGGGAAGCCTGTAACGAGGGCGAAGGAGACCCCCCGCTGTACGTCAACGTGAACATGTTCAGCGGGCAGCTGATGAACACGTGGATCGACTCCCTGCAGGCCTTCTTCCCCGGGCTACAGGTGCGAGCTGCCACCCGCGGGCGGCCCTGGCCCCCCCACCCCCATCGGAGAGGTCCGGAGCGCAGTGCCTCTCGGTTAGGCTCCTGTCCATGAGCTTCGTGCCAGTGTTGACCAGAGCCCTAGACAAGGGCAACCGTGTGCCCTTTCGGGGTGTCCCTGTCCCGGCTGTGGCTGGTTGGTGAGCACGTGAGCCCGTCCTGGGCCGCACCCACCCGCCCAGCCCCACCGGCCCCGCAGCGAGGGCCTCTGCCGCCCAGGGTGGGTGGTGGCGGGTGAGGGAGCGCCCAGAGCCTGCGCGTCCCCTCTCGCCTGCGGGGAGACCTGAGCCCGGTGGCGGTGTCTGCGCAGGTCCTGATGGGAGACGTGGAGGATGCCATCTGCCTGCACGCCTTCTACTACGCCATCTGGAAGCGGTACGGGGCCCTGCCCGAGCGGTTCAACTGGCAGCTGCAGGCGCCCGACGTGCTCTTCTACCCGCTGAGGCCGGAGCTGGTGGAGTCCACGTACCTGCTCTACCAGGTGCGCAGCCAGGGGGCCACTTCACCGCCGGGACACCGGCCTGCGTGCTCGCAGCCCGCGTGCCTGGAGCAGCCCTGCGGGGCCCCCCACGGGCTGGGGTTCACGTGGTCAGTGGTCAGCAACGCTCCCGTGCGGGTCCTGGTCATTTGCTTCTCGCTGGGAAGCGGAGAAGCCCAGTGAGACGGGTGGCCCTCATGCCCCTGGGCTCAGGTGGCCTCTCAGAAGCGGGAAGGTGTCTGATTTGCAGCCCTCAGCTCTGGGAGGTTCCGTCCACCCTGAGGGCCGCAAGCCTGTGCTGCCCCACTCCAGCCAGGGGAGGTCTGCTCCCTTGGGGTCTCTCTCTACTTCTGTCTGTGCCGCTCCCCATTTTCAGCGCCATCCTCGTGTTGGCCACTTGCCTAGGGTCCGAGGACACCTCCTGGCTCCCGGCCTGGCCTCTGTCGCCTCGCCCTGCGCGCCGCAACCAGCCACAGCCGCCCTTTAGTTCTCTGCTTTTGCTGCTGCGAGTTGGCACCAGGCAGGAACTGAACGGGGCCCCCCGCTGTCAGGCTGTGGGGTGAAGTCTCATCTCCTGAGAATTTTGTCCTAACTGAGCACCCCCGAATGCGGGCCCAGACAGTAAACCCCCAGGCCTGAGCTCGAGGGGGTCAGAGGAGCCTCCCGGAGGGACCTGAGGGACCTGAGGGACCTGAGGGACGGTTCCCAGTCGCTGCCTCACAGGCTGCGTGGCATTGGGTGCCACCTCCCTGAGCCTGGGGCTCCCCATTCTGGGAAGCTCCGAGGCGGCACCGAGCCGGGTCTGTGCTCAGGACGGTAGTCTGTGCCACATGGCCGCGCAGGGCTGGCTCTCCCAGGAGCGGGCCCCACCCCGCTCCACCTTAGACGGGCTGTCGGTGCCTCTGGATGCCGTTCACGCTGGCCCTCAGGGCCCCGGGCCTCCCTTCGGCCAGTCCCCAGGGTGTCTGCTGCTGGCGCAGCTCCCCCACGCCGGTGGGTCACGCCCTCTCGTGCTCTCTCTAGGCCACCAAGAACCCCTTCTACCTGCACGTGGGGATGGACATCCTGCAGAGCCTGGAGAAGCACACGAGAGTCAAGTCAGTGTCCTCAGGCCCTGCCGCCTGTGTCGGTCACTCCGATCTTGCCTTCTGGGGAAATAGCATCCACCCACCCTCGCACTTTCATTTATAGGACAGGTCCTTCGTGTAACTTCGCAGGGGAATCACGTCCTTTTTGTGTCATAAAATGCATGGCACCTGTCTGGTTTAGCAGGCCTAGCTTCTATTTCTGCACCGTTTTTGTCTGGGCGATTCCGATAGACCGTTGTATTCTCCTTAAGTAGTTGTTTCCCTAATTGTACACAGAGTACATGGGCTGAAATGTTTGGGGGGCACAGACATACACAGGTAGAATATTACCACTGTGCTGCCCACGCGCAGAGAGGAGCGGCCAGCCACTAGTCTCCACGCTTAGGACCATGTTTACGTTACATGTAGCGTGTATACGTATGCATGCACCTACAAAAAGGTCTCAGCTCTGTGACCTGCTATGTTTCACCTACCAGTAGGTCATAGGTGTTTTCCGATGACTGTTGTAGACCGTCCCCAGGGTGCATCAGTTCCGTAAACATGAGGACAAAAATGTAAAACCGGCCACCCACCAAATTCGTCACTGGCTGTTTTTCCTGGAGTCCTGTTATGCGTCTGGCGAGCACCTCCCCTCCTCCAGCATCTAACCCGGGGACCCAGCTGCCAAGTCCTTTCTTTATTTTCAAGATTTTATTATTTTTAGAAAGAGGGAAAGGGAGAGAGACATCCATGTATGGTTGCCTTTCACCTGCCTCCAGCCCCAGACCTGGTGACGTGCCCTGGCTGGGAATCGAACCTGCGACCTTGAGGTCCGCAGGCCAGCGCCTTATCCACTGGGCCACCAGCCAGGGCCCAAGTCCATTTTTAAGTGAACTTGCGGACAGCCCCTGGCCCTAACGTGATGTGTCCGCCGTGCGGCGTTCGCTGGGTCATTGTTCTGCCCCCGGTGGGAGTGCGCAGGCGAGGAAGCCCGTGGGCTGACAGGCGCCGTCCCGCAGGTGCGGGTATGCCACGCTGCACCATGTCATCGACAAGTCCAAGGAGGACCGGATGGAGAGCTTCTTCCTCAGCGAGACCTGCAAGTACTTGTACCTGGTGCGTGTGCGGTGAGACCCCTACCCCGGGAAGGGGGTGGTCCTGCTCCGTGCTGTCATGCTCTCCCCCGGGGCTCAGACCTCCGCATGGAGGAGGTGCTGTTGACTAGAGAGACGTGAGGTGGCACATGGTGGGAAGCGTGGTCACAGCCCCTGGAGGACCCTGTTAGCTGGGCGGCCGGGGGCTCCTCCAGGAAGACTGGGGCGCCTGGCAGTCTCTTCTCCTGGGTGTGACCTCGGCCAGACCTGCAGCCGGCCTGGCTCTCCAGCCACTTGCATGTGTCATGTGTGACGGAGACAATTTCTGCACCTGGAAGGAGCCCCGGGGTGCGTAGCTGCGCAGGGTCACAGCCGGGGTGCGAGGTGCTGTCTGCCGTCTGCCTGGACTTGTCGGGTGACCTGCCTTGGTTTCTGGGGTGACTGGTGGGGCTGAGGCTGGAACCTGGGTCCTGACCCCTTCCCCTTCCCCGGCTCGTCCCACCCACACAATGTGCTGGGCACACACTTGAGCACGATTAGCTGTATACAGGGGACACTTCCTCACGGCCTAGCGGGGCAGGACTTCCTGCTGGGGACAACATGGGGGCCGAGAGCTGGGGTGGAGTCAGATATCAGCTGGTTGTGTCACCCAGATCAGTGCTTCCGGGCCGGGGCTGAGTCACCCGGAGCCCTTGTCATTGGCGGCCCTGCTGAGCCAGGTTCCTCAGAAGTGGGTTTGGGGCCTGTCCTTTCACAGGTGGGTCAGGACTGTGCAAAGCAGGTTTGGGAGTGGCAGCCCCGTGCTTTGGTGTCACTTTCCATAGGAGACAACAGAGGAGGCATGTCCCCCAGCGGCCACGTGGTCCAGGCAGTGTCTTGCCCCCAGGTCCCTCATGCCAGGCCCCTCACAGCGCAGAGGGTCAGGTGGTGACAGGCTGGCCATCTGAGGCGCCTCAGGGTCCACTCCTCCGGCCTTCACTCAGCCCCCGCCCGGGCTAGCTATCCTGCCCGGAGCTCCTGCCGTGCCCTTTGGCCCTGAGTGTCCTCCCTCGAAGGAGAGGCCACCCCGTGTGACTTCTGTCCCCAGCCCGGCCCTGGCTGGGGTGGTAGCCCCTGTCTGGGCAGCTGCACCAGATAGAACACCGGCCACCGCCCCCGCATCTGACAGTTGGTGTGGGAGCACCCGGGGGCCCCCACGTGCTGCCCACGTTCGTGCCTCACCACCTGGGCTGTGACTCCGCTGGGGGCCGGGGACATCTGGGTTTAAGCGGAGTTGGTGATTTGGGCGTATGGCCAGGTTGGGAACCACAGTTGTCCCCTGATCCCTTCCCCGCCTTGTGGCTGCGGAGCCTGGGCCACACCCGAGGGTCAGGCCGGGGCGAGGCCCAGCAGCATCTGCCTCCTTCTTTCTCCTACCAGCTCTTCGATGAGGAGAACCCAGTGCACAAGGCCGGGACCAGGTACATGTTCACGACGGAGGGACATATCGTGTCTGTGGACAAGCACCTGCGAGAGTCCCCGTGGCAGGAGCTCTTTCCCGAGGAGGGCGGGCGGGGCCCCGCGGGGACGTCCCCACACAGGCCCAAGGCCCACGACCTGAACGGCATCAACTCCAGCTCCAACGTACGTGACGGCGCCGGCCAGGGCCCGCCAGGTTGGCTTAGCTGAGGAGTGTCCCCACGCTGTCCGCGTAGGCGCCTGGGTGCGGGAAGCCCTGGCGGCAGGGACGCAATCCCAGCTGCGGGACGGTGGGGACAGTGGTCGCAGGGGCGGGGAAGGGTGGGTGAGCAGGAGGGTGGCCTCCGCAGTGACCTGACCGGAAGGAGCAGCTGAGGGAGCTGTCACCCCTCCCGCCTGGAGGCCTGGCCACTCTGCTCTTGGGTGGAGATCGGCCTCCCCAGGGCCCAGCTCTCCCCTGGGCAGTGAGGGTCTTACTTTCCATCGGTGCTTCTCGGGGACATTGGGCAGCATTGGGAGACCATCTCAGCTGTCACGCTGGGTGGTGGGGTCGGGGGTCATCCAGCGGCAGAGGCCAGGGACGCCAGTCACCCTCCTGCCACCCCGGGACGCCCCGAGTGCCCAGTGCCCAGCGGGGCAGCCCCAGGTCAGGTGAGCAGCCGCGTTTGCCGCCCAGGGGTTCCCGACTCAAGGTCCCCGCTGTCCCCCGTTCTCTCCCCAGTGCAACCGTGTGCCTGATGAGAGGAGGTTCTCCCTGCCCCTGAAGAGTGTCTACATGCGGCAGATCGACCAGATGGTCGGCCTGGTCTGACCCGCGCGGCTCCACAGCCCCCACACCAGACCAGCAGCCGAGCCGGCCCGAGGGCCGTCCCCTGGGCGTGGGGTCCTGCCCGGCGCTCGCCCACGCCCAGCCTAGCCTTGCTCAGTTCGTTGTTTCTCTTCCATTCAATAAAACGCCCTATTTTTCTTAAGGATACACTGTGAAGTGAGAAGGGCCCTAGAAGGGAGCTCCTGGTGACTGGCTGCGGTCGCTCAGCACAGTGGAGGGGCTGCTTTGGATGGATCTTCGTAGCTTCGATCTGGGGGGCCCTGAAGTCTCCCCGCTTTCCGGCGCTCACCACGGCCACCATGCAGCGGCCTGGCTGTTGCCCGGTGCGACTGGAGTGTCTGTGGGAAGGGCCTGGGTTCTTGGGGCTCCCCTGTGATTGCACGTTGTCCTGCTGTCTCGTGGTAACCAGGCTCTCTCCCGGATACCCACCCAGGTCTTCGTTTGCACCCCAGTAACCTTCATAGTATTGCCAGCTATCTGCTTACAGAGGATGGCGTTGCCCGACTGCTGACAAGCTGTAGCCCAGGGTCGGCTAGTGGCGTGTTCCCTGCGTGTTTGGGACGTACCTGAGGAGCTCGTGTGGTTCTAGAGCATGTGTGTGCCTTTCAGGGAGAAAAACACCGAAGGTTGTCTGAGCTTCTGTCTGTCTCCATCCAGTGACTGAGGTTCCTCGGCTCTGGCCGTGTTTCAGTGCGACCTTGTTTCGTTTTCTGGGTCGGTGCCCGTCGCTGGGCCAGGGGGAGGGCGATGGCGTGGCTCAGCGTCCAGGAGCCATTTCACCGGGACCCAGGCTTCCGGTTAGTGCCTTATGTGGCTTCGGCTTGGGCCACTGGATGTCACCGCCGCTGCTCTGGCCCTCAGACGCGTGTTTTGGGCCACTCCCTCGTGGTGAGAGGGTCGGTGAGAGGTTAGCAAGATTCCGGAAATTTCTTGGCCTTTCAGCCTGACATCTTAAGCACTTACAAGGAGGCACGTGTGCCAAAACGCCTTCTTTCCTCCTTGTTCCCTTGTGCCCTTGTGCCCTTGTGCCCTTCTCCAGAGCAGAAGCATCTTTGAACACGTGCTGCCGCTCACGCAGAGGTGTGCGTGGACCCCTCACCCTGCTGCCCTTACCCTCCGAGGTCGCCCACCTTCGCTGCCCGCAGACTGCAAATGACCTCCCCTTGGTCTTTCCCCCCCGGCAGCACAGGGGGAGCCAGTGCTGTTCCTTCTTGAAAACCTGCTACTGTTTGGTTTCTTTTTTAAGAGCTGTATCATTCAGCTCCTTGATTTTTTTAAAAAGGGTATTTTTCAGTAATAATGTATCACCTCCCTCTTTTAAACAGTTACTATGCCAGTTGTTTTTAAGTCACAGTATCAAATGCTTCTGTGTGACCATTTTTCTCCATTTCAGAAGCATTCTGGTGATCAACATTGTCTCATCCACTGAATAGAAAATTTCCTTGTTCTCTTTGGCTGAGTAAAACCAGTGTCTCCTATTAGATCCAGGCACCGGCAGGCGAAGTGACCCTGTAGCTTTTCCCGGGACAGATCGAGGAGGGACCTTCATGACCCATTTGGGAGAATGGGTCACACTGGGAAGAAGGCAGGCCCCGGAGCACCCCTTTCTGCACGCCACCCTGGCTTCCCCAGGTGGCTCCGCAGGTCTCGGCCTGGGCAGGGCAGGGTGGCAGTTTCTCTGCAAGCCGCCTTCACAAGCAGCCACGTGGCTCAGCATCTGAGCCGCAGGGCGATTTCACTGCTGTGGGTGATGTGACAGGCTCTCCGTGTCCTGGAACACGGGTGCGCTGCCCTCTGGGGCCTCTTCCCGGCAGGCCGCCCAGCGCTGGCTTCTGCGCGGAGGCTGCCTGGACCGTGGGTTGGGCGCACATCGCGGCCTCGTTCTGTTTGTGCCCAGGGTGCAGGTGGCAGCCTTGGGACCTGGCTAGGCTGGCGTCCTTGTGGGGTTGGAGGGCCCAGCCCAGCCACCTCTTTCCCAGACTCTTGCCCTTGCTCCAAGCGTGGAATGATTGTGGCTGCACTGCCCAATTTGCCTTCTTCCTGGGGGCTCCCCAGCTCTTCCTCGGGGTGCTTTCCAGCTCCGTGCTGGCCGCTGGACAGGGCCAGCAGTTGCTCTCAGAGAGGCTGAATCTTGAGCCTTTGGCTTTCCTTTTGCATTCGGCCACGTCCAGACCCCGCCCTGGGGCCTCTCCCCTGCAGGAGGCAGAGCTGCTGGGACGTGGGGGCTGGCGGGGTCCCGGGATGTGTCGGGCTCAGGGGTACCTTCCCGTGTGAATGTGGATGTGAGTCCAGCGACAGTGTTCAGTTCCTGTGGCCCTTCCCTCCTCAGAGGCAGAGAACTATTTTTCAAGGTATTTTGTGGTCGTTTTACATAGCAAAGCACAAGCTGCGTTTTTATTTATTATGCACAAGAAAGGTAAATCTGTTTTTAAAGAAATCTAAGCGTTGGAGACTCTGGAAAAACACAAATGCTTCTCTGTAACGTGCAATATACTTTCCAACTAGAGATGCTATTTTATGTCTGATCTGTAAATAAGAAATGTATTTAAGTTAAAAGGGAGCTTTTGTAAAAGGACCAAATGTTCTTTTATAAACGTACCAAGAACTAACTTGCTCTTTGACATTTATTAGGATTTTTACGAGCAACTTTTATTAAAAGATTCCTTTTTGTGAGTTGGCACGGTGTCCTTCCTTTCCATACTCACAGACACGTCCATGCACACGGGTGGGTGCTGGGGGTCTTTCAAGGAAACTATAAAACTCAATGAATAAAAGCTGCCTGTTTTTTACAGCTAAGCCCTGGGCACTCCCACCAGCTTTGTCAATGTCACTAACTGTCCCTTTTCCCGCCCTGTGTCCCGCCCCTGCTCCCCACACCAGCCTCCCGTCCCCCAGGACTGACTTGCTCTCAGCTGGGGCTTGAGTTTATGTCCCAGGAGGTGGCCCTTCCACCCACCTGTCACAGGGGAGGGTGGTGGAGGCCCCTGAGCAGATGTGGGGGTGCTGCCCCGGGGAAGTGCAGGCCAGGGGTGGCTCAGGCGAACGGGATGGGGTCCTGAAGAAGATTGCTGATTCTGCCCCTCGGACATCTTGGTGCCCCAGCTTTGTCAAAGGCCATTCTGATGAGCCTTTTAAAATGCTGAGTTACTGGAGGGTCAGCGCCTGGCTGATCCTACAGAGGTCAGCAGAGGGCATGTAAGGCCCTGTGGGTTTCTGACCCTCCTAATGAGCTAAGCAGGCCAGGGACCATCGGTCTCTCTTTAAGAGGCCCTGACACAGGGAGTGGTGGCCTGGAGCAGGGGTCCGGAGGAGGAGCTCTGGTGCTATATATACCCAGTCTTAGCTACACCACCCACAAGCTCTGCCTCTGCACCATGATGTACAACCTCTTGGGCCTCAGTTTTCCCATCTGTAATAGGGGAGGATAATAGCCTACACCATGCACTAAGGGGATTGGTTTGTGGAAAGGACTTTTAAATAGCATCTGGGCCCTGGCTGGTGTGGCTCAGTGGGTTGAGCACCAGCCTGAGAACCTAAAGGTCGCTGGTTCGATTCCCCAGCCAGGGAGCATAACCAGGTTGCAAGCTAGGTCTCCAACCAGGTCCCCAGCCAGGTTCCCAGATGGAGGCAGGTGAAAGGCAACCATACACTGATGCTTCTCTCCCTTTCTCCCTTCCCCCTTCCCCTCTCTCTAAAAATAATGAATAAAATCTTTAAAAATAAAGATAAAATGGCACCTGGCCCAGAGCAGGCTCTGTGGGTGCCTGTCCCAGCGTTGTGGCCAAGATGAATGTGATACCAGGACAAGCCCCTGGGTTCGAGCAGGGACCCTGAGGGGGAACGGCAGCACGGGGCGGGGCCTGGAAGGGAGGCCTAGGTCTGGGGTTGCACTTCCTATTTCCTTGTGTAAGAGCAGAGAACGGATCTCCTAAGTAATATTGAACAGTGGTTTGTTGTCTTTTTAAGACGCTTCTAAAAATCTTTAAATAAAACGTTATGTAGTGGTTGGATTTCAAAAACAAATCAAAAAGCCCAAACCTCATAGCTCTGGTGAAGTGGGGAGAGGAGTGGGGACCCTGTGCACTTGCCCCCCACCCTGCACCAGGCCCGGTGTAAGCGGGAAACGCCCCCTGGAGCCCCAGAGCTGCGACCTCCTCTGCTTTCTTCGTGAGTGGGGTGTTTTTTTCATTTGCCGGGGTGTCCATGTGGCCCGTGGTCTGGCCACAGCCTTCCTCCATGGGAGGGTTTTCAGAGTTTGAAGCCATGGTTTGCGTGACCGAGAGAACTTGCTCCCCAATGGGCGCGCACCGTTTCCGGGCCGGGGGCAAGACCAAGACGGGGTGCGTGGGCTTCTGCCACTCGTGTGCCCCAGGAGGATGACTGGCCTCCTTTGACACAAAGCTGGTGCTGCGGTTGGAAAGGCGTGCGTTCAAGTCAAAGCAGAAGTGAGTCTGGCGGACGTGAACGGTACGGAGCGCTGGTAAGGCTGTGAGTGGCCGGGGTTTAGCCTGCTGGTGGGGGTGCGGATGGGCAGAACCACCTAGGGAGCAGTTTGGCTTGATCCCACCAAGTTGCAAGTGCGCTTGACCCAGCCGAGGGCACCCTGCCCACCTCGGGGCAGCTGTGCGGTGGGGGTGGGGGCGGGGTGGATGCGCTGGCACCGCCCCTCCCAAGTGAGCCCTCTTCAGCCCGAGTCAACAAACTATTGGACCAAGGTCCCCATCTGGCCTGCTTTGTTTTGTTTTGTTAAGATTTTTATTATTTTTAGAGTGGGGGGGGGAGGGGAGAGGCAAGAATGTCACAACTCCTCATAAACAAATTTTCACCTTGTAGGTGAACTGGGGGTCCCAGCCGTGAAATGGTAGTCATCATTCAGTTTATTCTGGTGCCGCGTGAGGGACAGCCAAACCGTCATGAAACTCGGGGACAAGGAAACTGTACCCCGTCTGGAGAAATCTCCCTGTATTCTGGGTCCCCTCTGGCATCCTTGGTCTGTCACACACCTGCCAGCCCAGCCCTGCGTTGCTGCGCATGGACACAGACCTGAGCAAGGTGTCCAGGCTGGCAGCTCATTCTAGGCAGGCCCCAGGAGAAAGTCTTTTTTTTTTTTTTTTTTTAAGATTAAAAATATGTATTTGACGCCCTGGCTGGTGGCACAGTGAATAAGGCGCCGGCTTACGAACCCAAAGGTCACTGGTTCGACTCCCAGCCGGGGCACGTACCCAGGTTGCAAGCCAGGTCTCCAGCCAGGTCCGTAGCTGGAGGCAGGTGACAGGCAACCACACATGGATGTCTCTCTCCCTCCCTGCCCCTCTCTCTAGAGATAATAAATAAACCCTTTAAAAATATATATGTATTAGGTTGTTTATAGGGGGAGGGGAAGGGAGGGAGAAGGAGGGCGAGAGGAACATGGATGTGCGTGAGAGGCATGGGTGGGTCTCCCCTCGAACGCCCCAGCCCCGGCCTGTGTCCTGGCTGCCAGGGACCCTCACCGGACCAGCCGCAGAGGCTCCGCTCACCCGTTGAGGCTTCCCCGGGAGCTGGAGGAGCGCAGACAAGGAAGGCTGGCGGGCGATGGGAGCAGTAAAACGTTTCTTGGCCCCGAGGAAAGGCTCCCAAAAGGGCTTCGGGTTTTAGATGCGCACGTTCCGGAGGCTTCTCCCCTGAACATGGGCGTTTTGCACCCGTGCGCCTCACCAGCTCCTTCTATTTGCTGTTGCACGTACTGTTCGTGTCCATCAGAGGACACTGTTGCTTCGCTTTTTCTAATGACACTTTTTTTTCAAGTGCAGCCCTGGCTTTCCTGACCAAGGGGGTGCAGGAAAACGCGTGGGGCTGGGTGCCCGTGCGCAAGCGTGGTTTCACGGCCCTGTGGAACCGCGTGTGGAGTTCTCGGCATGTTCTGAGAAGAGCACCTTGATCCTGACCCCCACTCGGGTCAAAGTCTCCACCCTTGTGCCCACAGACCCAAAGTCCTGGAGCTTTTTGTAGAAACCAGTGGCGAGAGAAAAGGAACCGAAAAAGCTGCTTCTGGGAAATGCTGACGTTGGTGCGTGGGATTCGGGCTCAGGGTTTCCGGGGGCTGCCACGAGGGGGGAGATCTCGGGGGGTGGGGGGCAAAGCCCGCCAGGGATGGGGGGCGTTGGGAAGACTAGGCCCTGCCAAGCCCAGAGCACCTCCTCCTGGACCCCAAGGTGGGTGAGCCAGCACATCATACGTCCTGCCGGAGCCTGTTTCAGTCCCTGGAGACTCAGGGGACAGGGGTCCAACTCCAGTCTCTGCCACTTTCAGGGTGTCATCACCTCTGCCCTTCCAAGGGCTGCTTGAGAGGAAGAACCGTGTCCCCAGGGTACGTGCATCGATGTGGGATATTTGCACAGGGCACCGCCAGCCAGGACAAGCATACCTGCGTTCAGGTGTCCAGCGTCTGGGGCTTCCTTCTATAAGCACAGTGGACCGTGGTGGGTGGCCCATGTGGCTGCACTGCGTCCCCAGGTCGGCTGACGCCTGATGACCGCAAGTCCCATTCCAGTCAAACGGGGGTCTGTGGTATGGCCAGCCCCCCAGCCCTGACTATCAGCCGCGACTCGAATTCTCAGGAGCCAAGAACAAAGTCTAGAGCTCCCTCGAAGGCAGGTTCTCCAGTGCACTGGGGTTTAAAGACACCGTCCGAGTCTGACATGAACAGAGGGGAAGAGGAAGCAGCTGGGGGTTTGGCACAGACAGGCTCATCCCTGTGGCCCAGGGGAGGCTGAGGCAGTGAGGGGTCCCCGCCCTGGAGCCCGAGAATGTTGCTTTGGGTGGCAAATGGACTGGGGGTGTGATGAAGACAGGGGTCTAGTGATGGGGAGAGTCTCCTGAGTGTCCAGGTGGTCCTGAAGGTAACCACAGAATCCTTGTAAGATAAGAGGGAGGCAGAAAGGAGAAGGAGGATCAAGAAGGAAGGAGCAACGAACCCTGAGCATGGAGGGAAATGGACCTGAGCCAAGATTTAGGCGCCAGCAGGGCCTGAAAAACGCATGGTGACGGTCACCAAATGCAGGTCCATGCCCGCCAAGGTGAAAGCCAATACCGGAGAGGCAGGGGCTGGTGGAAAGGAAAGTGGTTTTAATCAGAGGCCGACCCTCTGGAAGATGGGCTACTCACATCTCAAAGCCCACCTCCTGGGAAGAGGAGGAATTTGTGTCATAAAGCCCACCTCCCCTCAGTGGAGGCAGAGATTTTTCTAAGGAGGGAGAGGGAAACAGCAAAGAGATCAAGGTGGGGATAGCAAGTTCTCTATGTGCAGACAAGCACACCCCATTCCGAGAAGGCAGGTGATGGACGGTCCAGTGTGCATCGTCCTGGGACCCATCCTGGCTTCACAGCTTCCTGGCTCCACTGTCGAAGGTCAGCCAGTCTCCTGGAGCTGGGAAGCCTGAAGGTCAGAGTCGGTATCTTTTTTTTTTTTTTTAAGCGCATTTTTTTTTTAAAGATTTTATTTATTATTTCCAGAAAGAGATGAAGGGAGAGAGGCAGAAAGGGAGAGAAACAGAGAAACATCAATGTATGGTTGCCTTTTACCTGCCCCCAGCCACAGATCTGGCTGGAGACCTGGCTTGCAACCTGGTTATGTGCCCTGACTGGGGAATCGAACCAGCGACCTTTGAGTTTGCAGGCCCGCACCTTATCCACTGTGCTACCAGCCAGGGCAGAGTCGGTATCTTTTGAAGTCAGTTCCTACAATTTGTATACCAACCTGCTGTTCCAAGCTACATATTGTTCAGTCAGCAATTACAGAAACCGGGTGGAAAGGATGGTGGAGTGGGCTCCAATTCCCCACTGTTACAATTTTCTGCTGTTACAACGTGGCTGTTCACTATCTGTCCTAGCAGGACTGGGTTTCAGAAAGCTGAGGCTGCAAAGAGCTGAAGGGTTTGTTGGGAAAAGTACATTTACCTAAGTTGAAACTTCCCAACTAGGTCCCCCGGTAACCTTCCCCTTCTCAGGGCGGTAGGTCCCTTAACTGGGCCCATCAGGTGACTTTTCAAGACAGCCCAGCTGTGTCCTGAGGGAGGAGCTGCGTGCCTTTCTCCTCTTGGGGCCTGAAATAAGACCCCGGCCTGGGGGCTCCTCCCCCGCCCACCCACATCTCAGGCTCTGAAGCTGAGGACTGGGCTCAGACCTCACTCCCAGGAAGTTCCCTTCGCAGGTGAAGACTCTTCACAGAGCTGAGAGATGCGGAGGGAGGGGCCCCTGGCCACAGCCCAGCGGGATGGGACTGCTCACCCTTCGACTGTACCAACATCTTCAGTGAAGAAAACTAAGGCGACTGGGGACACTCAGGCCCATGCGGCCTAAATCAAATCACTTCACCTCCCCAAACCTCAGAGCTTTACCTGTAAGATGGAGGTAATACCACCTACCTGGCAGGGCTGTCCTGAGGATTAAATAAATGTGCTCCACATGTAGTAAGTGGGCAACGTGGACCCTAATGGTTCATGCAGACATGTTTGTGGGTTTTGTTTGTTTGTTTTTAATTTAGTGACTTTAGAGAGGGAGAGGGAGAGAAACATCGAGGTGTTGTTTCACTCATTTATGCATCCATGAGTCGGTTCTTTATGTGCCCTGACCAGGGATTGAACCTGTAGCCTTGGTGTATCAGGATGATGCTCTAACCAACCGAGCTACTCAGCTAGGCCAGCAAGACATCTGTTTATTTAGCAAATCTTACCGAACGCCTACCAACATCAGGCAGTGTTCTAGGTATTGAGGATACAGCAGTGACAA
This sequence comes from Noctilio leporinus, assembly GCA_004026585.1. NCBI lineage: Eukaryota > Metazoa > Chordata > Mammalia > Chiroptera > Noctilionidae > Noctilio > Noctilio leporinus. Next base: position 322,566 of record PVIW01000936.1, on the reverse strand, counting down.
ACACCTAGCTCTTGATGGAAAACAATGAATAAAAAAGCAGGTAAATATACACACATATACATATACATACTATATATATATACTATATATATATATATAGTAGCAAAAGAAACAAGGGAATGATGTGGGGGGAGGGAGGGCTCAGTCAGGCAACTGGGAGACCATGCAGTTAAGGTAGTCATAGTTCATCCAGTGACAGACATTTTTAGGGAACATAACCATATTGGCTTTTTAAAACAATTTTATTTATTATTAGGAAGAGGGGAAGAAAGAGGGAGAGAAACAGGTGTGAGAGAGAAACAACTGGTTGCCTCTCGTACACCTTCACCTGGGCACCAGGCCTGCAACCCAGGCACGTGCCCCGACTGGGAATCGAACCAGTGACCCTTCAGTTCACAGGCCGGCACTCAATCCATGGAGCCACACCCGCCAGGGCCAACTGTATTATTTTTCATTAATCTGTTTTCTTGGCTAATTTTTGTTTCCAGGAGGTGAAGCTGCAGGGCCGTGCAGGGTTTTTAGGACCCACGGTGAGCGCTGGGGCGGACATGGTGGGCACATCACACAGGAAGATGAATGGGAAACCCCTTCCATTCTGCGGGTGCTGGACACTGGGAAACGAGGTACCCGCAGCCCAGGAGCTCACTGCTGCCCAGTCAGGGCGGAGGTGGCACCGGGCTGAGAGCTCAAGCCAGGGCCTGACACCGGGTAGGCCACACTCCATCACCAACCCTCAGCAACCCCACACCCAAAAGGCGGTCTCCTTCCCCATGTCCTGGGACAGGCGCTGGACTGTGGCAGGTCCTGCACTGGTCACTGACTCAGTCCAGGCGCCTGGAGGGTGCCTTCTGTTGACTGGCTGGGACCAGCAGGCAGGAACTGACCTCAGACAAGGCCAGGTTGCTGGGTGCGTTCATTGCGAGCGGGGCGGTGCCTCCACGCACCAAGCTCTGGCCCTCCTCCAACCCCCGGACCTTTGCACAGGCTGCCCGGGGTGGGGAGAGTCTGTTCTGCCAGGCTGACCTCCAGGTCCCCACTCAAATTTCGCTCCTTCCTAGAGGACCCTCGCACCCGGCGGGCTGGCTGCCTGGGAGGACCGTGCTGGCTCCCAGCGTGAGGGCGGGGCCGCCTCTCCCTGGCCGAGCCCCGCAGGAAGCGCGCCGGAAAGGCCTGGGGCAAGAGATACGGCCCAAACCTGCACACCCGCCCGCGCGCGCACCGCCCTCCCCGCCACAAGCCGGTGCCCAGGCGGCTCCCGCCCGGCTGCACCCCCACCCGGCCCGGGCGCACCCAGCAGGACCCCATCTCCACCAACCCCAGCGCACGCGCAGGCCCGGGGACACGCCCGGCGCCCCCGAACGGGGAGCGCCCTGCGCGCACGCGCCGCCCGCCACCTCCTCCCGGCCGCGCCCGTGGGGGCGGAGCGCGCTGGGGGCGGGTCCTGCGACCCCGCCCGGGAAGCCGCGCGAGGCTGGGCGGCCCCCGCCACATCCTCCTCCAGCGCCCGGGCCGAGCGAGCGAGCGGGGCTGGGGCCGAGCCGGGGGCTCCGAGGGCGCGGGCGGAGCGGGGCACGGAGCCATGGCGCATCAGACGGGCATCCACGGTGAGGGCGAGTGGCGGGGGCGGGCGGGCGGCGGAGGGTCTCCACCGGGCTGCGCCCCCTTCCCGCCCGACCCTAGGCGCCCGGCTCCTGCGGGCAGCAGCCCTTCCTGGGAGACTTCCTGTGCTGGTTTGCAGCCCCGGGTCGCCTGGGTGGGCACATCTGCTGGGCGGGGGACCTGCTGTGCATAGTCGCGGGTGGGCATCCAGTACGTGCACCGCTGGGGCGGAAGTCTCTGCTCGGTGTGCCCATCTAGGGGTGGATGTGCTGGTCCGTGGCCATCTGAGGATTTTTGTTCTGGGGGTGCGTGTACCCGGATGCACACATCTGGGAGGTGTGCACGCGTGTGCACTGGCCTTGTGTGCAGCGTCCTGCGTGTGTTCATGTGGGCGCACATGCACTGAGGGCTGATGGAATGGACTCAGCAACGTGGAACCATCTTTAGACATCAGTGTTTCCTGACTGCACACGTCTGTGGGTGTCTGTGGGTGACTGTGAGATACACGGTTTGGTTGCATCTCTGTGCCTTTGTTGCCATGGATGCGTGGACCGGATGTGTCTGTGTGCGTCTGGTGTGGGTTTGTGTCTGTTTGAGGAGGGGTCCCTGACTTGGGCTCCTCCCAGGACCCACACACGCTGCTGCAAACTAGGCTGGGGAAACCTGGGACAGGGCCCTCGGAGCAAGACTGGTCAGTCTGACCTTGACCTCAGACCTGCACCCCCCACCCCAACCCATTGTCCCTGATCTCCTGGGTCTGCCCCAGCCGGAGTGGGAGGGTCCCAGTTGCAGGCTGGCAACAGGAGAGGGTCCAGACACAGGGTTTGTGGGGGCAGGTCCTGGCCCAGAGACCCCAGGCCAGCTACTCCACACCAGAGAGCCACCCCCTCCCCCAAAGGCTGCTTCTTCCTCAAACAGGCCCAGAGAGAAGCAGTGGCCTGGAACCCGGCGTCCTGCTGCTACCTGGGCCTCGGTGCCCCCCTCTCCTGGCCAGTGCGGAGAGTTCAGGCCGCCTGCCCAGAGCGCCTGGTGGTTTGGCCATCAGCCACTCTTCCCACCACACCCGGGGCCACCATCGACCCGCCTGACCTCCTGGATCTCGGCCTGTACTTGTGGCTGCGTGGTGGCCAGGCAGCCCCCGGAGGGCTTCCCCTGCCCTGCCCCACCAGCTCAGAGGAGGCCTGAACCAGGGTCGGGGCCAGCCTCTCTCCAGGGGGGGCTGGAGGGCCTGCTTCCTGACTCAGCCCCGCAGCGGGAACAGGCCCCACAGTCCCTTCCTTCCCTTTTGCCTGGTCATTGCTGCTGCCTCCAGCTGGGAGGGGGTTCAAAGTTAGGGCTCCTCTGTGTCAGGACCCTCTCCTCTCCCAAACGGTGAGGCAGGCCTGCCTGGGGTATCCCTGGGGCCTCAGCTCTCCCCCTGCCTGTGAGCAGCGCACTGTTCCTGGCCTGGGGAGATGGGAAGAGAAACCGTCCTGGACACGCGGGCCCCGCCCGCCCTGGCCACAGGTGTGAATCTGCTGACCTCCCCGCAGGGCAGGGGATGGACCTGTAACCTGAGGCTCCGGGGGTGGGGGTGGGCCGGGCAGCAGGCAGGGTGGGCGCATGAATCTTTGATGGCAGAGGCTCAGGTGTCCCAGGCCTGGCCTCTGGATTATTGATGGTGGCTGCGAAGGCCTGGGGGGGCTACCTCTTCCTCTTCTGGGGTGTCACTGCCCTGGTAACACTAGAAGGGGCCGTCAGCCTCTCCTTGGGAGCACTTCCTGGCCTTCCCTCCAGGAAGGCCTGAGCAGGCAGGTAGCCCGTCAGCACAGCCTGCCCGCTGCCCTTACAGCAAGGAAATTAGTCTCTTCTCAGTAGCAGCGCCTCCCCAGCGTTTCTGCCATTTGCTCCTCACCCCAGGCCTCCGCCCCGGGGAGCATGAGTTTGAGGCTCGTGAGGTCAGGGGTCCCACACAGCTGTGGGAAAGGTGGCACCCCAGAGGCCAGGTCTTTCTCAGGGACCTGCAGGTGGGGAGTTCTGCCCTGGCTTAGAGGGGCCGCATCTCCGTGCCATGCTGCCCTGAGCACCGAGGACCTGCGGGCTCAGCTGGACCCTGTCTGCCTCGAGGCCTTGGACAGGGGTACACGGCCGGGGGTCTCCGGCTTTGGGTCACCTGCTTGCAGGGCACCTGAGGACATGACTGGAGTTTGTCCCCTAAAGCCCCTGAGCTGCAGCCCTATAAATACTTTGTGACCTCAGCCCTCCCGCAATGTTCCTGCAGAATTCTCCTGACCCCTGGGAACCCTCAAGGTCATGCTGGCTGGCCCTGCGTGCCCAGAGCCCAAGTCGGGCCCTTCCCCGCTTGGACCTTGGCTTCTCCATCTGAACCACAGTGGGTCTGCGGTTTCCCATGGTTCCCTAGCTCTGACCGTCACCCCCACCTCTGCACCCGGGTCCTCAGTCATTGGCTGTCACCTTCCAGCTCTGTGGCCCAAGGACCAGGACAGGTCTGTTTGGGGGAGTTCCAGAGAGCCATTCCTCCTCCAGGAAGCCTCCCCAGCGGCCTGGGTTGGCGGCTTGTTGCCCCCTGGTAGGGCTGTGTCCGTGCATGCCTGTGTGTTTCCGTGTACACTCCGTGTACCGTTTGCCTGCCCATGTGTGTCAGGGCACCGGTCACTGGGCTGCCTGCGTGTGCGTGTCCGAGTGCATGAGTCCGTTTACCTCAGACCAGCTGAGCGTGTGCGCATGGACGGGGGTGTTGACATTCGTACTCCTGTCCGTTCCCTGCACATGTGGATGTGCTGCCTTCACACGTGCTGTGCTGAGTATGTACCTGTCTGTTAGCACATGTAACATATATGTGCATGTACACACATGTGGGTGGTTATCATGGTCATTGCATATCAGGGGCATCTGTTCATTCACATGTTTCTGTCTGTGGTCATGACAGTCCCGAGTGTGTTGCAGTCCAGCTGGCACTAGGACTGTCCTGGCCTGTCCCAGAGCCCGCCTCCTCCCTGGACCGCCTGTCCCATCCCACTGCCCTGTCACCAGAGCTCCTGCAGCCAGCATGCCGCTTGCCTGCCACCTCTGCTGGCTAAATTTGGGAGCTTACACTCAGTGGCTGTCTCAGATTCCCGGTCACGTGGGGGGCTGCCTTTAACCCAGCTCCCAGCCCCGCCAGCAGGCCCCGCCGGACGGAGCAAGCCCTGGACGTGCGTGTCCCTGCCCACCTTGCTCACGCCCCTGCTCACCCCCACCATGTTTCTTGTCCTCGTAGCCACTGAGGAGCTGAGGGAGTTCTTCGCCAAGGCCCGGGCTGGCTCTGCCAGGCTCATCAAAGTCGTCATTGAGGACGGTGAGTGCCCCCTTGAGCTAGGGCGGAGGCTGGGCCCTGGGCCCGGCTGCCTCTCTGGGAGGTGAGGGGACCCTGGCCTCCAACCCCCTCAGGACCCCAGTTTCCCCATCGGGGGGCAGGAGGGGCCTCATAGGAGCCACCAGAGGTGGCATGATCGCACTGCTGTTTAACAGAGCAGGGAGGGTCCGGCCGGGGGTCCTGCTGGGCGTGCCCAGAGTCTGTGTGAGGATGGGATGGGCAGAGCTACAGGGAATACGTTAGGCTGGGCACTGCCCCATGTGGTGAGTGCCTCTCACCTCTGTCGGGCTGGCAGGCCCAGACACTCAGCCGCTGGCTGGGGGGAGTCCTAAAAAGCTGAGGCCTGCTCTGGCTGGTGGCACAGTGGATAGGGCACCGGCCTGTGAACCCAAAGGTCACTGGTTCGATTCCCAGCCAGGGCACATAACCAGGTTGCAAGCCAGGTCTCCAGCCAGGTCCATAGCCGGAGGCAGGTGAAAGGCAGCCATATGTAAAAGACAAAAAAAAAGAAGAATCTGAGACCTTCCTTTGGGAAGCGCCCACAGTGGGGAGAAGGGCCTCATGTCCAGTTCTCTTTGAGTTGGAAATGGATGAATTCTGGGCTTGGCCAGGCCCCTGGGGACCTGGGGCTCCTGCAGGGGGAGGAGCTGGGCAGGGGAGAGTTTGATCTCAGGGCTGAGGTGAGGAGGGGCAAGAGCAGAGGACTCCTCCCCCTGGAGGTGAGGGTCCAGCCCCTGGGGCTGGGGGTGGGCTGGTCCCATGCCCAGGTCCTTCCAGTCCTTCTTCAGAGCCGTGGAGTGGGGGCCCTTCAGGGGGCTCCCGGGTGGGCTTGGTGCACACTGAACTGGCTCAGAGCAGGGTCTGCTCAGACGGGAAGCCCCTCCGGATGTCAAGCTGGGTGGGCTCTAACCTGTCTGGTTAGTGACAGCTGGGAGGGCCCAGGAGGGCCCAGGCCCCCTGCCAGCCACCACCACCACCCATCTCCAAGTCAGGGTGGCCAACCTGATTTTTCTAGGAAGCTACGGATTCCACTTTCTTTGTGAAACTTCCCCGTTCAAAAATGTAGGCAACACCCCTGGCTGGTGTGGCTCAGTGGATTGAGCACTGGCCTGCGCACCTCAAGGCCCTGGTCCCAGTCAGGGCACGTGCCTGGGTTGCCCGCCAGGTCTCCAGCCCGGTCCCCCTGGCAGGGTATGCAAGAGGGAACCCACACATCGAGGTTTCCCTCCTCTTTTCCCCTCCCTTGCCCTCTCTAAAAATAATAAATAAGTATAATGTTAAAGCATAGGCAATAAATTAAGCCACGCTGACAGCACCGTTGCGGTGGCCTCGGCCTGTGACTGCTGCCTTCTCACACCCACCCCACCTGAGTCCTGGCGGGCAGGCCAGGAGGCCGGGGCAGCTGGGCCCCTGGGCTTGGCATGTCGGGCCCCGGCCCCATGAGGAGGGCCTGACGGTCAGGTGCCAGGGCCCCCGGCCAGGAGCGATTGCCCCAGTTTTCCCTGCAGCCTGGCTGCGCACGCCGGGGTGCTGTGTGGTGCCCAGCCACCGTGGCCAAGTGCACCAGCCAGCAAGCTGGCAGGCCCAGCGGCCCAGGTCCTGGGAGGGGCCTCCTTCTGGTTTACTTTTGCGGGGAGGAGACTCCAGTTGGTGGGTGAGGCAGCGCTGCTGTTTGTACAGTATTTGGTACATGCCCTGGTCTCCCTCTTTGGGACACACCTTTGCTCCTGTGAGTCCCCACGGCCCACGGCTGCAAGCCCACCGCCCTGAGGTTGTGCCGGAGCCCCGGGTGGAAGGAGCGGGAGGTGGCGTGTGGGACTGCATGGAGCCGTCGGCCAGTGGGTGCATGGGTGGGTGGGTGTGCGTGAGGGGCCTCCCTGTTGGTGACTGTGGGGTGGCCACCCTGGGCATGTATGGAGTGAGTGGCCTCTAGCTGCCTGCGTTTTCACTCATTCGTTCACTCACTCAGTGATTCAGTCTCCCAGCCCTGTCCTTCAGGGGCTGGTGGCTGCAGGGGAAGGGTCAGCAGGTCCAAGCCACGGCTGGAGGCTGGAGGTCCGGTCGGGTGTGGGTGTGGGGCATGGCTGCTCCTGCGTTCACCCGGCCTCTGTCCCCAGAGCAGCTCACGCTGGGAGCATCGCGGGAGCCGGTGGGCAGCTGGGACCAGGACTACGACCGGGCCGTGCTGCCGCTGCTGGACGCCCAGCAGCCCTGCTACCTGCTGTACCGTCTGGACTCCAAGAACGCACAGGGCTTCGAGTGGCTCTTCCTCGCCTGGTCGCCTGACAATTCCCCCGTGAGTCCTGGGCGCCCTCGGCCCAGTCCCAAGATCAGGGGTCCAACAGGAGTCCAGGGAGGGGCGGGGGGAAGACATCAGGTCCTGCAGGAGAGAGCTGGGACGGGACAGGCCCTAGGCACCCCTCCCGGCTCTGGGAGGCTGAGGCTGGGTGGGGCGAGGGCTCCCCCTGCTGTCGGAGCCACCCCGCTGCCTCCTCCACACTGCGCCCTCCCAGGGTGTGGGCACAGTGACAGCCCGCCCTGCCCGAGGGTCCCACAGCTCGCCCCACCCCTCAGGTGCGGCTGAAGATGCTGTACGCCGCCACGCGCGCCACGGTGAAGAAGGAGTTCGGTGGCGGCCACATCAAAGACGAGCTGTTCGGGACTGTGAAGGTAGCGGCCCCCGGAGGGCGGGATGTCGTTAGGGGTCACGCAGCATGTGGGCCCCGGCTTGGGGATGAGGGCCCTGGGGCTGCAGCCCACACTGAGGTGCCCACTTACGCCCCCGCACCCACCGGCCAGGACGACCTCTCCTTCGCTGGGTACCAGAAGCACCTGTCGTCCTGCGCGGCGCCCGCCCCGCTGACCTCGGCCGAGAGGGAGCTGCAGCAGATCCGTATCAACGAGGTGGGTGCCCCGCAGGGTGGGCAAGAGTCCCAGCCCCGGGGCCTCCGGGTGGGGTCGGGTGGGCCGCAGCCCGGCCGGGGCAGGTGAGGACCTCACTCCCCGGTCACTGGTCCAGGTGAAGACAGAGGTCAGTGTGGAGAGCAAGCACCAGACCCTGCAGGGGCTCGCCTTCCCCCTGCAGCCGGAGGCCCAGCGGGCACTGCAGCAGCTCAAGCAGAAGATGATCAACTACATTCAGCTGGTGGGTGCGCCCTCCGTCTCGCACGCCCCCTGGCCTGTCCCCTGCAGCTCATGCGGGGACACTAAGACCCCTTCCACCCTGTGTGTTGCACTCACCCCGACGATGGGCTGACCCCTTGCTCTGAGCCCCTTCCTGCCCCAGATGCTGTTGGCAGCCCCCTAACCACTGCTGCCCCCCTGCAGTCCGTGCTGCCCCCCTGCAGTCCGTGCTGCCCCCGCAGTCTGTGCTGCCCCCTCTCAAGCAGACATTCCCTGAGGCCCCGAGTCTGTGGGTGGGCCGGCCTGGTGGTGGTCCCTGAGGTTGAGGCCCTTCCCACTGTCCTGCCAACGGTTTTCTTTGGGACCCCCTCCTTGGGACCCCCTCCAGCAAAACTCCCAAAGAGCCAGAGTTCGGGCGGGGGCCTCCCTGGCTGGTGGCCGCTGGGAAGGCACATCCTGAGAGAGGGAACTTGGTTGGCGGGTGGGCTGGGCCCTCCCTGGTCCGGCACCCTCACCCGCCCCTGCCGCTGGGCAGAAGCTGGACCTGGAGCGGGAGACGATCGAGCTGGTGCACACGGAGCCCACGGACGTGGCGCAGCTGCCCTCGAGGGTGCCACGGGAGGCCGCCCGCTACCACCTCTTCCTGTACAAGCACACCCACGAGGGTGACCCGCTCGAGTCTGTGGGTGAGTCGCGGCCCCAGCCAGGCCCCACCCGGGCGGGCGGGCGGGCAGGTGGGCAGGTGGGTGGCGGGGCGCCTGCTCACCGGCCTGCCTGGCAGTGTTCATCTACTCGATGCCGGGGTACAAGTGCAGCATCCGGGAGCGCATGCTGTACTCCAGCTGCAAGAGCCGCCTCCTGGACTCTGTGGAGCAGGACTTCCAGCTGCCCATCTCCAAGAAGGTGGGCGCCCCGGCCCTGGGCCCTGTCCCCAATCCTGGGCGTGGGTGTGGGGGTCCCAGGGCAGGCGGAGCAGGGGTCGCGCCCTGCTGCCTGTTGCATGGGTGGGGCCACAGAGGCTCAAGGGTGACACGCGTTGTCCAAGGCTGCCCCGCTGACTGGTGGCCTGGACAAGCCCTAGGGCTGTCACTGCTGTCTCCCGCCCCGAGTCTGGAAGGCAGAGGTGACCGGGGCGTGCAGGGCCTTCAGGTGGCATTGCGGGTGGTGCCCAGCCTGGAGCGTTGGAGTTCAAAGGGGCGCCCGGGTGTGGGGGTGACCACAGGTCGCGAGCGCCTGGGCCCCGCACCTGTGGGGTGACCCTGCCTTGTCCCCGCAGATCGAGATTGGGGACGGGGCTGAGCTGACGGCCGAGTTCCTGTACGACGAGGTGCACCCAAAGCAGCACGCCTTCAAGCAGGCCTTCGCCAAGCCCAGGGGCCCCGGGGGCAAGCGGGGCCACAAGCGCCTCATCCGGGGCCCGGGCGAGAACGGGGATGACAGCTAGGAGGCGGGGCCCGAGCCGCGGTGGGGGACTGGGTCACCTCGCCACCCCCGGGCCCCCCGCCTCCCAGCCGGGGCGCCAGGGCAGGCCGCCCCCTCTCCTGGGGCAGCAGGGCTGGTGCGGATCTCTCTTTCGCCTCCCGCAGCCACCGGTCTGGCGTCTGTGACCCTCCCCCACGGCCCTCCCCGCCTCCGCTCTGTGTGCCCAGGGTGTCCGGGGACCCCCTGGGCTGTCTCAGGGGCCTGGCCTGAACTGGGCCCCAAGGGGACTGAGATGAGGGTCCTAGCAGAGCCCAGAAGCCTTCGGCCGCAAAGGTGGGCTTGGTGGGGGCTCGGGGCAGGGTCACTGCAGGATAAGATGGTTGAATGCTGTATTTTTTAAAGAATAAAATATTTTTAAATCAACACCTGAGTCTGGCCCCGACGGACCACCTCTGGCATGGGCATTGGGAGGCCCCTTCCCCCCAGAAGGTGTGGCAGTGGGGGGGCCTGCCATGCGAGCCAGGGCACCACCTGGCACAGGCCCCCGTGTGGCCAGGGACAGCCGGCCTCTGCGGACCCGGGTGGGCTGGTTTCCTGCAGCGGCTCTCGGTTCTGCAAACTTATGGTGAACGACACCGACGTATTCTGAGAGTTGGGGTTTTTTTTTTAAGATTTTATTTATTTATCTGCTTACTTATTTTTAGAGAGAGGGGAAAGGAGGAGAAAGAGAGGGAGAGAAACATCCATGTGTGGTTGCCTCTCGCACACCCCCAAGTCGGGGGACCTGGCCCACAACCCAGGCCTGTGCGCTGACTGGGAATTGAACCCACGACCTTCGGTTCACAGGCCGGCATGGAGCCCGCGGAGCCCCACCAGCCAGGGCTCTTGCAGGCTCTCGTCAGCCTGGGTGAGTCTCCAGCACTAAACCAAGGCGCGGACGGGACTGGTTCCCTCTGCAACCCTCAGGAGCCATTTCCTCCACTGCTCCAGCAGCTGGAGGCCTCTTCCTCTGTCTTCAGGGCCAGAGGTACCATGTGTTCGCATTGCGTTCGGATTCTACTTTCTCTGCTTCTGTCGCGTACAGGATGCTTCTGACCGCAGTCGGTCACTTCCCCTCCCGGTAAGACAGGAGGCTCCTCTCAAAATCCTTCACTGCCATGCACAGCCCCTTCTGCTGTGTACACAACTCGTTCCCGGGGCCGGGGATTGGAGCAGGGGTCCCCGTGGGGGCCTTCCCGGGCCTGCTGCCCAGGGAAACTGCCTGCTAGGTTCTCGGCCTCCGCAGGGCTGAGATCTGCTGTGCCCAGTCGTGTCCCCGTCAGCTCCTTCACGGGAGCCGCATTCCTGCCCCCGAGGCAGACCTGTGGCTGCTGGGCAGGGGCAAGGGCCAGGGTCTTTGGTCCCAGGGACTCACTGGGCAGGAGGTACGCAGGGGAGGGTGTGTGGGGTCAATGACAGACTCAGCTGCTGACCGGCACTGGCCTTTCTCCTGGGACCACACCCTGGGCTGAGGCCCAGGTCCGTGTCCCATCCCTGGGGGCTTTCTCAGGCCCCACTGAAGACCCTGCAGTTGTAGGGAGGACCCAGAGAAGGACGCCAGGCCTGGCGCACCCCAAACACCGGGTCCTGGGTGGGCAGAGGGACCCCGCTGTCGCCACCATGCTGTTTGACCCCTGGGCCTGGCAGCTTGGAGCTTGCGTGCGGAGACAGCCACTCGGCTGTGCAGCCTCCACCAGGGGGAGCCCCGTCTGCTCACTGGGCATCGCTCCAGACACGGTACCCACCCAGGCCAAGTGCCGCAGAGCCAGGGATCTGACCAACATGAGCGCCTGTGCACGCTGGGCACTGTGCAGGGACCTGGGGACACAGGCAGGAAAGTTCCTGGCCCTCCAGCAGCTGCCCTGCCAGCCGGGCACTGAGACAGTACATCACAGACCATGAAAACGCAAGTGTTAGTTTCAGAGAAAAACAGCTAGAAAAGGGACCCAGCAGTGCGAGGCCCTGGGTGGGAGGTATATGCACAGGTCAAAGAGGCCTCGCTGATGGGGTGACATGAGCAGAGACGTCAGGAGGCAATGGCGCATCTGAGAGGAGAGCTGTCAGGCAGCGGGTGCTGTACGTTCAAAGGCCCTGTGGTGGCAGAAGGCACAGGCGTGTTCAAGCTGCACCAGGAGGCCAGTGTGGCTGGAGGCTGGTCATGGAGGTGCTGGGAGGGCACATCCCAGGTGACCCTATGGCTTGGACTCTGGAAAGGGCCATGAAGGGGTCAGAGCCAAGGAGGGAAGGAATATGACTTAGGGGCCAAGTGGGAATAGGCGATGGGGTGGGAGGGCAGAAGCTGGACAGCCACAAGGATGTGGCAATTGCATTGGTCTTGGCAAGGGACATGGTGGCTCAGACCAGGCTGGTGGACGTGAAGATGGTGGACAGCGGGCAAATGCCAGGCAGACCTGAAAGTGGAGCCAACGGAACTTGCTGAGGGGTTTGGGGTTCCCTGAGGGTCAGAGCACAGAAGGGCCAACTGGGGAGGAGGACCAGGAGGTCCCAGCCGGCCCAGCCCCACGTCTGTGCTCTGACGGTGCATCACGTTTTGGGGAACACGAAAGGGAGCCCTGCGTCACACGAAGCGCAGCTGTGGTGGACGCAGGCTCGGCCTGGGTGTGGCCAGTGCTCATCCCTGGCTGCACCTGGACGCGAAGAGCTCTGGGGACAGGCCTCGGGGCCAGGAGAAGGCAGGTGTCCTGCGAGGCAAGGCTGCAGGAGCCAAGGCACCAGGGCGAACGGAAACGCCCTGGTGCGGTGTCAGCCACCGACCGTGGTCCGACACAGTTCCTAATTCCAAGTTTTCGTGAGCATAGGGGACAGGTGTGAGGCCCACGTGTGGGGCGATTCCCAGAGTCTGGGAACGGCTGGGCACAGGGGAGAGAGGTAGTGAAAGAGGAAGGAGCCCAGGGGCCCTGGGGTGCCAGCTGACTATGCAAATGACCTCTGACTCACTGCACAGCCTTTCCCACCCCCGGCCAGCCATGGCAGGGAGGGGGCTCCTAGGTTGTGCAGTTCTCACTTCCTCCCAGCCGTCACCGCCACAGCAGGAAGGGACCTTGCGTGCAAGAAGGAAGACCCTCTGGAGAAGCCCCCGCTCCTCGACATGGTAGGAGAGCAGCCCTCAGCGCCGCGGGGGACCGCACAGCCTGGGGAGCAAGAGAAGGAAAGGTGGGCTTGGGGGCTGCAGACAGTAGTGAGAAGGGCTGTCGCCCACATGGCCCCGGGGACACCTGCTGAGCCGTAGAGACATCAGAGCAGAAGCCGGGCGGTAGCGTGGATGAGGAGGCTGAGGCTACGGGCTCACACGTGGCAGCAGGGCGCCCAGGCCCGGCTCCATCTGACCCTTCCTGCCGACCCTCCCTTCCATCCATTCCCACCCGCAGCAGGTTCAGGGCTCCTGGGCAGCACCTGCCCTCCCCGGGGCCCTGGGTGGTGCCCGGCCTGTGTACCCTCATTCCTGCCTGGGTCTTGGGCAGAGGGAGAGGGAGGGCTCAAGGAGCAGAGAGGGCTCCTTGCTGAGGAGAGCAGAGTGATGGGGGAGAAGAACAGGACTGTGGGGGCGGGAGGCTGTGGACCAGCCGGGCCACCTGCCTGGCTCCCTGGTCCAGCTGACCAGGGCTCAGAAGTTTGGAGTCCAAGGCTGGGTCTGAGACCCAAACCCAGGTTCCCCACGAGCCTCAGAGGTGGAAAGGGGGGCTGGGCAGGTGCAGGAGGCTCCCCAGGGAGGGCTGGGGGCTGGGGTGGGGGAGGAGTGGGGCTGGGGGGCCGCCCACTCACAGTCCCCTCCCGGCAGGGTCCCTGCCGTGGCGCCCTGCTCCCCCTGCTTCTCCTGGTTCAGGCCGCCGTGCTGGCCACCGCCCTGGCCCAGGGCTCCCTGCCTGCCTTCCTGCCCTGTGAGCTCGAGGCCCCCGGCCAGCTCAACTGCGAGTGGCTGTCCCTGACGTCCGTGCCCCACTTCTCGGCGTCCGCGCCCCACGGCAACATCACCAAGCTGTCCCTGCGCTGCAACCGCATCCGCCACCTCCACGACTCCGACTTTGCCCAACTGTCCAGCCTGCGGATTCTCGACCTCAAGTGGAACTGCCCGCCCAGCAGCCTCAGCACCATGCACTGGCCCTGCCACATGACCATCGAGCCCAACACCTTCCTGGCCGTGCCGACCCTGGAGGACTTGAACCTGAGTTACAACAACATCACCACCGTGCCCGCCCTGCCCTCCTCCCTCAGGACCCTGTCCCTGAGCCGCACCCGAATCCTGACGGTCGACGCCACCAGCTTCAGGGGCCTGCACGCCCTGAGCCACCTGTACATGGACGGCAACTGCTATTACCAGAACCCCTGCGGCCAGGCTGTGCACGTGGCCCCCGGGGCGCTCCTGGGCCTGGGCAACCTCCTCCACCTGTCGCTCAAGTACAACAACCTGACGGAGGTACCCCGACGCCTGCCCCGACGCCTGCGGACCCTGCTGCTCGCCTACAACCGCATCGTCTCCCTGGGGCCCAGGGACCTGGCCAACCTCACCGCCCTGCGTGTGCTGGACGTGGGCGGGAACTGTCGCCGGTGCGACCACGCCCGCAACCCCTGCGTGGAGTGCCCCAAGCACTTCCCCAAGCTGCACCCCGACACCTTCAGCCGCCTGAGACACCTGGAAGGCCTGGTGCTGAGCGACAGCTCTCTGCACACCCTGGACACCCGCTGGTTCCGTGGCCTGAACAACCTCTCGGTGCTGGACCTGAGCGAGAACTTCCTGTCGGAGTGTATCACCAATACCACCGCCTTCCAGAACCTGAGCAAGCTGCGCAAGCTCAACCTGTCCTTCAATTACCACAAGCAGATATCCTACGCCCACCTGTCGCTGGCGGACTCCTTCCGCGGCCTCACCTCCTTGCAGCAGCTGGACATGACCGGCATCTTCTTCCGCACCCTCGACGCCAACACGCTGAGGCCGCTGGTCCACCTGCGTGCGCTGCGGAACCTGACTTTGCAGATGAATTTCATCAACAAGGCCAACCTCAGCGTCTTCCAGGAGTTCCGACAGCTGTGCCAAGTGGACCTGTCCAACAACCGCATCAGCGGGGCCCAGGAGGCGGCGGCCCCCAGGGCCGAGGCGGATGCTGTGGGGGAGGCCCGGCCGCTGTCCAAGCGCCCCGCTCCGGACCCCCTGGACACACCCGTCTCGGAGGACTTCATGCCAAGCTGCAGGAACCTCAACTTCACCATGGACCTGTCCCGGAACAACCTGGTGACCATCCAGCCGGGGATGTTCGCGGGGCTGTCCCGCCTCCAGTGCCTGCTCCTCAGCTACAATTCCATCTCCCAGGCGGTCAACGGCTCCCAGTTCCAGCCGCTGACCAGCCTGCAGGTGCTGGATCTGTCCCACAACAAACTGGACTTGTACCACGAGAGGTCCTTCACCGAGCTGCAGCAGCTGCAGGCCCTGGACCTCAGCTACAACAGCCAGGCCTTCAGCATGCAGGGCATGGGCCACAACCTGAGCTTTGTGGCCCAGCTGCCCTCCCTGCACTACCTCAGCCTGGCGCACAACGCCATTGACGGCCGCGTGTCCCCGCAGCTCCGCAGCGCCTCGCTGCTGGCCCTGGACTTCAGCGGTAACGCCCTCAACCTCATGTGGAAAGAGGGAGACCTCTACCTCCACTTCTTCCGAGGCCTGCAGCAGCTGCGTCGCCTGGACCTGTCCCAGAATCACCTGTCCGCCTTCCTGCCCAAGACCCTGGACAACCTCCCCAAGGGCCTGCAGTTGCTGCGCCTTTGTGACAACTACCTGGCCTTCTTCAACTGGAGCAGCCTGGCCCTCCTGCCCAGCCTGGAGGTGCTGGACCTGGCGGGAAACCAGCTGAAACACCTGAGCAACGGCAGCCTCCCCGCCGGCACCAAGCTCTGGAAGCTGGACGTCAGCCGCAACCGGATCAGCTCCGTGGACGCCGGCTTCTTTGCTCTCGCCACGGGGCTGCGGGAGGTCAACCTCAGCGCCAACGCCCTCAAGACCGTGGAGCCCTCTTGGTTCGGCTCCCAAGCAGCCACCCTGAGAACCCTGGACGTGAGGAACAACCCTCTGCACTGTGCCTGCGGGGCGGCCTTCGTGGACTTCCTGCTGGAGAGGCAGGCGGCCGTGCCCGGGCTGTCCAGCCACGTCACGTGCGGCACCCCGAGCCAGCTGCACGGCCGCAGCATCTTCTCGCAGGACCTGCGCCTGTGTCAGAACGAGGCCCTCTCCTGGGTCTGCTTCAGCCTCTCTCTGCCCCTGGTGGCCCTGGCCCTGGCCGGCCCTCTGCTGCAGTACCTGTGCGGCTGGGACCTCTGGTATTGTTTCCACCTGGGCCTGGCCTGGCTGCCCAGGCAGGGGCGCTGGCGGGGCACGGACTCCCTGCTCTACGACGCCTTCGTGGTCTTCAACAGGTCGCACGGCGCGGTGGCCGACTGGGTGTACAATGAGCTGAGGGTGCAGCTGGAGGAGCGCCGCGGGCGCCAGGCGCTGCGCCTGTGTCTGGAGGAACGGGACTGGCTCCCGGGGAAGACGCTCTTCGAGAACCTGTGGGACTCCGTCTACAACAGCCGCAAGACGCTGTTTGTTCTCGACCGCACGGACCGGGTCAGCAGCCTCCTGCGGGCCAGCTTCCTGCTGGCCCAGCAGCGCCTGCTGGAGGACCGCAAGGACGTGGTGGTGCTCGTGATCCTGAGCCCCAACGCCCACCGCTCCCGCTACGTGCGGCTGCGCCAGCGCCTCTGCCGCCGCAGCGTCCTCCTCTGGCCCCGCCAGCCCAGCGGCCAGCGCAGCTTCTGGGCCCAGCTGGCCGTGGCCCTGACCAGGGACAACCGCCACTTCTACAACCAAAACTTCTGCCAGGGCCCCGCGATGGCCTCGTAGCTCAGGGGGCAGCCAGACCACCCTGGGCCGCCTCTATCGCGCCCTCAGCCGAGATGCCCAGCAGGCCTCACCCTGCGGGGGCTGCTCACCACCCCACCCCCACGGCACTCAGAGGGCGCTCAGCAAATGCCACCAGCAGGGCCCACGGCCACCCCGGAGCTTCGGGGAGTGAGTGGGAGGAAAGGAGGGAGAATGCTCTGAGCTTCCTAAAGTGGAGAGGGGCTGGAGGGCATCCCGGGTCTGCAGGGGCAGCTGTGTTCGCAGGATGTCACCGGGGAAGGAATGACAGATCGGCGGGCCTACTCGTGTGCACGCAAAATGTGTGAGTGGGGGCACAAAAGCAGGGGTGGTCAAAGGCCGGGGGGCCGCGCAAGCCCAGAGCACCAAGCACGGGGAGCGCGTCCTTCCTTCTGAGGACACATCCAACGTCCGTGCAATAAAAACAGTTCTCACAGCTGATACTTTCGGGACAGGCCTCATTTCATTGGCATAGGGGTGAGGAAGTTCCGTGTTGATTGGCGGATAAAGGTGGAGCAGCTTTTCCCAAGGGGACGGGACCACCCAAACTTGGGTCCGGGCGGGGGGTTCGTCAGCAATTAACCAAAGTAAAGTTGGTTTACGGGGGACCCTCCCCCACCTTTCTGGCCTTGGGATGAAAGCACCGTGTCAAAGGCTTTCCTTCCCAGACAGCGGAAAGGACACAGAATCCCAGGGACTTTTCTCTTCCTGAGCTCACGGTGTTTCCCGTGATGTTGGGACACCCGGCTGGGAGCTCAGCCCAGGCCCGAGGCTGCTGGGTTAGCAGGTGGTGTCTGTCTCCCCTCTGCTTCTCGCCGCCTCTGCGAAGTTCTTTGTTAGATTGGAAGGGTCTGTCTTTACTTCCCTTGGCTACTCGTTCGCTGTAACAAGAGGCATCTGGGCAAGGTTCCCGAATGTGGTCCCGGTCCTCCCAGGGAGCAGGTGCCATGGCTCTCCTGCCCTCAACGCCCCGCACGCCTGCACCCTCTCCCAGGCCCCGCCAGCCGCCCTGCTGTGTGTGGCCTCAGGATCTGCCTCCTTCGCCTGAAACACTGAAAATGCCTCCAGGTGGCCCCCAGCCCGTCCGGAGAGGCAGCAGCCTGGGCCCCAGGGGATGGAGACGCTTGCAGCCAGTTCAGAGGGGTGACTGTGCCCTCTGGTAGCCGTGCCCGTGCTGTGCCCAGGGGTGGCGGCACCGGGGTGGGACAGGAAGGCCTGCCAGGATGGCCCGGAAGCAGGGACCAGGGACCCCGAGGAGATTTCCCACGTGAGCGTGCCATCTGCCCTAGAGTGCATGTGGGTTCTCTGCTCTGACATCAAAGGGACACCTGGAGACAAAGCTGAGGTCCCTTCCCTGACCCCGCCTCTCATGGCTGACGGCACTTGGGAGGTGCAGCCCCATGGGACCAGGCTGGCTCCGTGAGTGCTGGACTTTGGGACACCCCTGGGAGCCCCGATGAGCCATGTTTGAAGACAGCCTGCCCAAGGTCTGTACTCCATGAGTGTGGGGGGCGGGTGCAGCCTGGGCCAGCTGTCCACCATCCCAACAACTACAGCTGCCCCGTGAGGGGCAAAGACACACCCTGGGTCCCGGGGCGCAGAGTGGCACCAGCCAGACACGTCCAGGCCAGTTCTCAGCTGCTGGGAGTGGCGGGGGCTCTGCCCACCCATCTGGGAGTGGCGTGCAGGCCACCTTCCTCTTTCTGACTTGGGCAGAGGGGTTTCTGTGGGGGGCTGGTGTCCCTGTTACCTGCCTGTCGGGAGGAAGATGGAAGGAGGGTCTCCAGCCCATTGACTGAAGCCCCCCTCGGGTTCTGTCCCGTCCTGCCAGGGCTGGCAGCGGAAGGCATGGCATGGCTGGCACACTTCCTCTTCTGCCCGAGGAAGGAAAACAAGAACTGTCTGGCCCCCAGGCTGGAGTCTGGGCAGGTCCCTGCCGAGAGGCTGTGAGACAGTTTCTCTGCATCCAGGATCAGGAGCGGGAAGCAGGGCCCTTCTTGTGGGGAAGCGTGATTTGCCTGCTTTTCATAAAAGCCTAGTACCCCACCCCCACCCAAGCTCACAGCCCTGTTCTCGGGGGTGGCGGATCCAGAACATTGTGGGGATAAAGATGGGGGTGTGGTAGGAGGATGTGTGGGCTCTTGTCTGGTGCATGAGAAGGGCCAGGGGTCCCAGCTCCCAGGCCCTACAGGAGGCAGGGGAAGCTGAGCTGGGGATGGGGGGACCATGGGCAGGGAGGGCGCCCCAGACCCTTCCTCCAGGCCAAGGGACACACTCAACAGTTGACATTGCCAGCACCATGGGAAGAGATGGGACTCAGGGGGCGCCCGGGTGCCCAGCTCTGCCACCTGGGTTGGCTTGGGCAGGTGAACCCCACGTGGCGCCTCAGTTTGCCCAGCTGTGGGGCTCCCCGCAGCTGTCGCAGGGTTTGCGGCGACGCGCCTGAAGGTCTACTACATCTAGCAGGTTCCCTCAGTTGTCATTGTCACGTACGCGGCTTAGGCTGAGGACGGCCAGCTGCTGTGGCTTCCGTAGGGGTCCTCCAGAGCCAGGCCCCGGGCCCCGGGCACAGAGCAGGGGGCAGAGACACCCGTGCCTGCCTCAGGGACGCTCGAAGTGGGAGCAGGGCTGGGCACCCACAGAGGCCGATGTTGCCTCCGATTTTCTGCTGCTGCTGGTGAGCTGGAGACTCCCCAGGGTGTGGGCTCGAGGCAGGAAACCCCAGAGGAAAGGCTACCTGCTGAGACTGGAAAAGGACACCCTTTCCCCCAGGCAGGACGATCGATTTAACCACTCAGCTTCCCGCAGTCGTGGGAAACTTCCACAGGTCAGACGTCGTCACTTGAGGTCTCGTTGGGAGCGGAGCAGTTCACAAAGGTCATCCTCTGGGACCCCATGGGCAGGAGTCTTGTGAGGAGGGTGGGCCTGGCCGAGCTGTCAGAGGGGCTGGCCGGCTAGAGGACAAAGTCCACGGAAGGAAGGGAGGGAAGGAAACAGCCCGGAGCTCCCTTTGTGAGGCTGGTTTCCTGAGCGGAACGGAACGCGTGCGGTGGCTTTCATCCTGCGTGGCCTGCCTGGACCTTTGCGACGGAGCGGGTCCACCGAGCTGGCTCCGGGGCGGGGCAGACGGGGCGGCGCACAGCGCTGTCCACAGCGAGACTGGACCGCAGGCTGGGCGCCCTCCATCCGCCCGCTGCCCGACGTTTCTCCGGCTCACCCATTCCTCCTAGTGAAAAGTAGGCTTGGATGCCTTTGTTGGTTTCTGCCATGGACGGGAGGTCTTTGTCCCCCAGATTCATCTGCTCAAGCTCTAACCCCACGTGATGGCCTTTGGAGGCGAGGCCTTGGGCAGGTGCACCCGATTAGATGAGGTCATGAAGTCAGAGTTAGGTCGGCGGCCTCACGGGAAGAGGAAGAACGAGGTCGGAGGAAAGGCCACGTGAACTCGACCACAGCGAGGAGCCAAGTTGGCAGGTGGTCTGGACACCTGGTCCTCCCAGCCTCTGAACTGTGAGCAGTGGTGTCAGCTGTGGGGTCTGTGGCATCCATGACAGCAGCCTGGGCTGGGACAGCCCCCTCCCACTCGTTCATACCTCTGCGCCGTGCAGGCAGCGTGGCAGGCCCTGGGCTGGCCCTGGGGCCGCAGAAGTGGGGAGCAAAAGGGCAGCAGGGAGGAGGCGCTGTGGTAGCCGGTGCTTTGAAGGTCACTGTGCATAGTTGGAGGTTGGAGGATGGTGAGGACCCAGGAAGGGCTGCCTGGGCCAGGGGTCTTGGGCATGGTCTCCTGTCCAGGTGGCGGGGTGCCTGTCCTGTGTGAAGAGAGGCAGCCCCAGGGTAGGAAAACCCAGGCAGAGAAACAGTGCCTGCCTCCGAGGCCTGGCACCTGGGCCCTTATGGGGTTTTTGAGGTTCAGGGGTGCACGCCAACAGGTGAAGCTGAGAAAGAATGACAACAAGGTGGGGTCCCAATCCCAGAGAACGTCATCAGCCGTGGGAGGTGTCTAGCACTGAACCTGAGTGACCTGGAAATTGTTTTCTGTAGGGAAGGTGGTGACGTGATTAAACCTGGGTTTAATCTCCCAGGTGACCGTGCGGGCCAAGGTTGGCGCGGGTGCCAGGACAAAGGTGGTATGAATGGATGGTCACTGGGGAGGTGACAGGAAATAGTAGCCTGGCCGGAGACGTAGCCTAGAGGTAGAACTTTCAGGACCAGCTCACAGGCTCATGGAGGGACTGACAGCTGATTTCCCCATTAGAGGCCTGAGTGATGGGCAGGTGGCGGTAACACAGGGGTAAGATGGGGGGTGGGGGGAGGTGGAGGAGTGGCAGACCCAAGTTGCCCACTGGACCTGTGGGGCCCAAGGTATTGGATGGCAGTCAACACCGGGTGGCTGAACTAAAACCCAGGCTGGGCGAGACCGTGGAGGAAGGAGAAGAGTTAAGTGCAACAGGTGAGGAGAAGAATCAGGGAGTGGCAAGGCAGCTGGAAGCCACAGGAGAAGTGCTGAAGCTGGCCCAGGGCCGCTACCTCCAATACCACAGGAGAGCCAAGGGCAGGCCACGGAACTGGCAGCCACAAGAGCATTTCCCTAGGGTTCTGGGGCCCACAGAAGGGCACAGCAGCAGCCAGAAGGAGGCTGAGGAAGAGCTTTTTCCTTTTCAAATGTACTGGCGTTCAAAGCAGGGAGAACACGTACACATTTCTGGTGCCCATCGTGTGCCCCGGGCCTGAGGTCAGGCTCCTCCCGTCACCCTGCATTTGACCCACCACCTTCCCCCACTCCGTCCTTCCCCAGCTGCTCTGGTAACCTGCTGCTCTGCAGCCGTGTTTGTCTTGTTGATTTATTTCCCATCAGAGGGGAATCACCCAGCTGCCCTTTCTGTCTGACTCCACTTGCTCTCAAGGGCCAGGATGCAACGCTCCCTGGACACGGGCACCGCGCCTTCGGCCTTCGGTGGTCCAGGGCGGACACTGGGCCCGGTTTTGGAAGGTGGGTGTGCAGGTCAGCAGGGCTGAGCGGGGTGAGGTGTTTGTGACGGAGAAAGAGCTGGTGGCAGGAAGGTGCAGCAGCAGTGGCCCGGCCGGGCCGCAAGGGAAGGCGGCAGTGCAAGGCGCACAGCCCCTCCCCGACCCTGGACAGGACAAGAGGACAGGGAGACAGGGCCAGGGCCAGCTGACTCCCACAGGGACTGTGGGGCTGAGGCAGCAGCTGGGAGGGGAGGAGATGGGAGGGGAACAGAACGGAGCAGGCGCTGCAGCTGGTCGCTGGGTGGCACTGTGGTCATGGTTAAGATCAGAGGGGAGCCTGGGGTGACCTTAGCTGCCACTGGGGTGACTCCTGTCAGAGCCCGTGCAGCTGGGGCCCCGGGTGGGGCTGCGGAGCCACAGGGGTGGGAGGCCCCACCATCCCGACAGGGCGGATGAAGGTGACTTTCTGATTCAGTGGCCAAAAACAGGACCCACCACTTAAACAAGAGTTTATTTTCAGGGATACACTTTCACTATAGATTAAAATTGAACATAATTTAACCCCCAGACGGTTCTGGAGACCGTGGCTGCGCAGGGCGGGCCGGCGGGAGCCGGGGCCAGGCGCGCTCAGGCCCGCGCGGACACCAGCCGGCTCAGGCCCGAGAAGAAGGCGCGCTCCCGCGCGCTCATGGCCTCCAAGTGCAGCGGCCGCCGGCAGAAGTTGCACTCGGCCGAGGACTGCGGCTTCAGGGCCAGCCCCACCCGCTTCCACGTGGCCAACAGGTTCTCTGTCAGGACAACGTTTTTACAAATTAACAGGAGAATAGACCCAAGAGAAATGAAAACGTCTGTCCACCTAAAAGCCCGAACGCAACTGTTCATAGCACCATGATTTTCCTACGGGCGCGGGTGGACACGGTGGTGTGTGGGGCCGGGGACAGCCGGGCTCAGAGAGGACGGGCCGCACAGCCAGGCACCGGACCACACGCCACCTGCGACCCGGACGGGAGGGGGGCCGGGGTCTCCTCGCTGGAGACTGGGAGTGGCTGCTGATGACTGTGGGGTTTCTCCTTGGGGTGAAGTGTTTGGACTCAGACTGCCTACGGGTGATGGACAGTAGCCCCCAACCCGAAGTTCCGTTACTGCGGTCAGCTATGACCTAAAAACATTCAACGGGAAATTCCGACAGGGAATAACTCACGGGTCTTAAAGCACACAGCCTGGGGGCAGCGTGGTGAAACCCCGGCTCTCGGCTGAGGCGGCCGGGGCTGGGGCTGGGTCGGGAGCCCCCCCAGGGAAGAGCAGGGCTGCGCCACGCTCGGGCCCCTCCTCCCCGGCAACCAGGTGGCCTGAGCCAGCTGACGAGGGGGCAGTGGGCCCCTGGGTGGGGGGCAGGCTCCCCGAGAGTGTCCAGAATAGCTCGGCAGCCTCCTTCAGGAGGCAGTCACCCCAGTGGCGGGTAGAGTGCCCGACCTGAGAGCGTTCCGGGCGCAGGGACGCCTCACGGGCTGCCTGGCACTCACCAAGGAAGTAGTCCATCATCTGGGGGGTGTGGTGCGGGGTGGGCGCGATCCGCAGCAGCTCCTCCCCGCGGGGCACCGTGGGGTAGTTGATGGCTTGCACGTAGATGTTATGTCTGCTCATGAGTTCATCGCAGATTTCCGTGTTTTTGGCAGCATCTGCCACCTGAGTTTGAAGATGGCAGAAGGTCAGGTCTGAGTGGGATGGACCACCTCTCAGCGGTGACAGTGAAGAGCCCCGCGCAGGGAGGTGCAGGCGGAGAACCCACCCCGAGGGAAGTGGGTTTCCGGGGTCTGCCCGCCAGGCCCGCGTGGGGACGGCAGCAGGTGCCCACTGGCGGCTCCCCCTGCCCAGTTGTGACACCAGCGGGCGTGGCGGGGACAGCAGGGCCTGTTCCCCTGCTCGCTGAGCAGGAAGCCGCACTTCAAAGCCATCCTGGGGCTCCAGCTGGGGAGCTGCCGGGGACAGGCTCCGGGGAGGCACGTCTGCTCCTGCCGGTGGGTTCACCGTGGGTTCACCGGGGGCGGGAGCCCAGGAGGGCCCCAGCAGCCCCTGCCCTGCCCAGCTCCAGGCCGCGAGCACCAGAACGCCCTGGCCCGCCGCTCAGCCGGGGCCTTACCCGGACGGGGATGATGTGGCTGGGGCAGTGCACAACAGGGAGGCCGGCGTCCATGAGCATCTGCCTCAGGAGCTTGACGTTGCGCTGGTGCTGGCGGCGCAGCGCCTGCCCCTCGGCGCTCTTGAGGGTCCGCACTGACTCCAGGGCGCCGGCCAGCAGCATGGGCGGCAGGGAGGTGGTGAAGATGAAGCCGGCCGCGTAGGACCGCACAGTGTCCACCAGCGCGCTGGTGCTGGCAATGTAGCCACCCACACAGCCAAAGGCTTTGCCTGGGAGCGAAGGAGGCAGCACTCAGAACCACAGGACAGGACACAGGACAGGACACAGGACAGGACACAGGACGCCGCAGCCCTAAGCGTGCGCGGCCCACGTGCTGCGGAGCTCCGCACGCACTTTCCTCTTTATCTCCTTACTCTGCCCTGCAGCTGAGGGGAAGGGGAGCCCAGCCTTCTCCGGATGGGAAAACACTGAAGAAGCTTATGAAAGGGTCCGGCCAGAGGCCATGGCCAAGCTGGTGGCTGGTCCAGGGACCCCAGACATCGGGCACTGCCTCTGCCCCTGGGCCTGCAGCTGCGCATGGGACCAGCTCCTCACTGTGAGCTTTACCCTGGAGGCTGGACGGAACCCAACTAAGCCACTTATCCATTTTGGTGGGATTAGTGTTCCATCTTACATAAGTAACACAAAACTCTGACAATTGCCAGACAATGTGAAAACTCAGAACCTGTTCAGGTGGATTTGGGGCCAGCTTCCTTTTCCACCCCTGATTAAGGCCCCTTATTTAACCTGCATCTCATGTTTCAGGGTAAATGACCCCAGAGAGGGCTCGGGGACCTAACACCATGTTCTGGAACTAACATTCTTGCTGAACCCCACACAGGGCTGGGCAGCGTAAGCTTCCACAGCGGAAAATTCCTCTCCAGCCCCTTCACCTCAGGATGACCGGCTTTAGCGCGCTGAAGGGACCCAGCTGCTGGGACGGGGACCCATGACCAAACAAGGGCTCCCCCGGCAGGCCTGGCCGGGTCCTCCCACCTGCCCGTGCCCAAGGACACTCTTCTCTGCCTGCCCTTCCTTTGCCAGGCACGCATGGGACCAGCCCCCCGCCTGACCACGACTCGCTGGGATGCTGCAGTGCGGAGTGCAGAGGACACGTACCGAGCGTTCCAGAAATGATGTCCATCTTCGGCATGACTCCGTCCCGATCGCCAATCCCACCACCTCGGGCCCCGTACAGCCCCACCGCATGGACCTCGTCCACGAAGGTGATCGCGCCGAACTCATGGGCCACGTCACACAGCTCTTCCAGCGGGCACACTGCCCCTGAGGATGACACGGGCCACGCTGAAGGGCTGGACTCTTCACCAGTTCCAGCTCTGGTGAAAGCCAGCGCGAGCGACTGATGTCCAAGTCTTATTTTTAATCCTGCGGGAGAGGTGGACTTCCCCCGGTTTCTAGATGAGCCGAGCAGGAGCCAAGGCAGAAAGCCTACATTTGCCCAAATCTACATAATGCCCACCAACCACAAAACCCTGACAAAGAGGAAAAGAAATTGCAAAAACAAACACGTATTTTAAAAAAAAAAAGAGTCCAGCCCTGGCTGGTGAGTGGCCCAGTGGATAGGGGCGCCAGCCTGCGAACACAAAGGTCTCTGGTTCGATTCCCAGCCAGGGCACATAACCAGGTTGCAAGCCAGGTCTCCAGCCAGGTCCCCAGCTGGAGGCAGGTGAAAGGCAACCACACATGGATGTTTCTCTCCCTTTCTCCATTCCCCTCACTCTAAAAATAATAAATAAAATCTTACAAAAAAAAAAAAAAAAAGAGTCCAGGTTTTCATCCCAGATTGCAGGGTGGCCTCCGTTTGGACTCACCATCCATTGAGTGCACAGTTTCAAACGCCACAATCTTGGGGACCCTGGGGTTGGACCTCTGCAGCAGCTCCCTGAGGTGGCCGACATCGTTGTGGCGGAAGACGTACTTGGGCACCCCGCTGTTCCGAATCCCTTGGATCATGGAGGCATGGTTCCCGGAGTCGGAGTAAATCTCACAGCCTGCAGGACAAAAGCGTGACTTGTGGCCACCTGCACCTGAGACCAGTGACTTCCTACAGTTGGGGCTGACTGACTTTGCTGCCTGTGCCCCGTCAGAAAAGCCACTGTGCGCCAGCTCTCCTGGCCGGAGGACCAGTGAGGGGCCCGCAGGGGTGCAGGGACCCTGCCGCAGGCCACTTGTCCGTTTTCAGATCGGGCTGCCTCACTCAACTTGGTCCAAAGAGAACTACGAGCGCCCGGGGGGCTTTCCCCAGGGTTGCTGCCGCGCACAGCCCACTGAAAGCCGCCGGCTGAGACGGTGCCCCCACGGGCCTCTGCCCTGGAGCCACACTGTGCCGGGAGGAGGACCTGCAGTGGGTATTCGCACTCCGGACACATCTCCTCACCGGGTGTGTCTGTCTGGTAACCCTTCCGGCTGTCAACGTTCCTCTAACACCTACCCCTGCTCTCAAGGGGACACGGCCCGAGGTCTCCGGCGGATCCTAACACAACCACAGACGGCACTGAAGCCTGTATACGGTATTTTTTCCCCTTTGTGCACCTAAGATAAAGTTTGATTTATAAATTATGCAATCCACAGATGGAAGTTTCTTTCTTACTGGAAATCTTTGCCACCTCAGCATAATTCTTCTCCTGATTGAGAACTCTTAGCCTTCCACTTACAGAAGTACCTACGGCTTCTCTTCAGCGTACGCGAAGGGCCGGCACGAAGTAACCAGGGTGACTGGAATGTACGCACCGTGGTCTCCTGACAGGTAACCTGATGACCAAGCAGCCACTGTGTGACCAACACGACAGTGTGGACACTGGACAAAGGGATGAGTCACGTCCCAGGTGACACACGGTGGGACTTTGTTTGCAATTTCATCACACAACTCACAACAACATGCCACTTAAACTGTGGGTGTTCGTTTCTGAACCACAGCAGCCGGCCAGGGTCACAGAGCCTGGGGGCTCCTGTCCCAGGCCCCGGCACTGGCCTCCTTACCTGGCAGCATCCGAGCCAGGGTGAAGAGGGTCGAGTCATTGGCCACGAAGCACGAAGAGAACAACAGGGCTGCGTCTTTCCCGTGGAGGTCAGCCAGCTCCCGCTCCAGGTCCACGTGGAACTTACTGGTGCCAGAAATGTTCCTCGTACCACCTGCGCCAGCACCGTGCTGCTTCAAGGTGTCCCTGAACAGGAGGCGAGAGGAAATGAGCCTCGTGGTGGGACCACCACGCAGACCATTCCCACTCCGGGATGCGGGAGCCTGAAACCTCTGCCCATCTAGGAACTTGCACTGTGCAGTCCAGGCCCAGAGTTTTCCACCAGCTTCATCCTCAGGGAAGGGAGAAGGTCACCCTGCAGGGGACAGCACCACCAGGGGCCATCAGGTGTTCATTTAACGGTGACTGGAGGACTTAGTATTAGCTGAGTTAACTTGCGAAGGTCTCTTCCCTAACAAACATCACTGCCCACTACTAGCACATCAGTCTTCGGGGGACGTCACAGCTGGGGGCTGCCTCCACCCTCTGCCCTCCAGCCCTGGGACACTGGGACAGGGATCTCTACTTCAAGCATCCCAGAGTTGGTGGGTCACTCTCCCGAGTGTCCCCAGCCACAGTGATCCTCCTGAAGGACCTGAGTGAGGGGATCTGCCACCCTTTCCATGAAGAAGTGTTTCCTCCGGGGCTGCCAACTTGTGTTTCTCCACCCACAGCCATTGTCCAGGTGGCCTGGTGGCAGAGGCAGCACCGCTCAAGGGGTGGCAGGACACAGGCGGGCCGGCGTACAGGGCACCATGAACTAGAACGTCACACACCGAGGCCCCACCTACACCTGCATGTTAGGGTCCTTTACACGTCACCTGCAGCCATTTTTAGAGACTGAGAATAGTACCTGGTACGGCCCACCCCCTGCTGCGCAACATCCCCCGTCCCTGCCGACCATCATTGCCCTGCCAAACGACATCAGCAAACCCGGCGGCCGAGGGCCACTTACATGACTGCCCCACACACCCGCGGGTGGCGGCTCATGCCCAGGTAGTCATTGCTGCACCAGACCGACACCTGCTTCTTGCTGACGAGTGACTCGGAGTAGTCGTCAGCCATGGGGAACAGGTGCGCCCTCCGGTTCACAGTTTTGAAAACGCGATAGGTATGGTCGCTTTTTTTCTCATCAATTTTCTTCTCAAAGAAATGATCATACTGGAAAGTGGAAACAGCTAAAAACAAAACAAGAGACAGTACAGTCTGGCGGTTGAGAAGCACATCTGGGCGCTGGCGAAAGCCCTGGGTTCCTGTCCCAGCTGAGCTGCTTAGCAAAAGGCGGTTCTGAGCAAAGCAGTGACGTGCTCAGGTGGGCAGGTGGCTGTGTACCCTCGTCCTGACCTGGGCGTGTCAAGAGCTGGCCACAGCGCCCGGTGCAGGTGGCAGGTGTTAAACCAGAAGGTAGGGGACTGGGGGCTTGCGTTCCACATGGCCAAGGGCGCCTACTGGCACCAGGCACGGGACTCGACTTCTAGTCCACAGCTCACGTGAATCTGATGTTAACTGGGTGCACGTTTAAATTCTAAACTCTTGTCTGCATCGGGCGAGTAACAGGGAGGCTCACATTTTGGCAAGTTATCCTGAAGGAGATGGGACACCCTTTCTGGCCTCTGCTTTCGCATGATGTCCTGGAAGTTCTTCAGCAGACCACCTGGCTCCCCTCCATCCGTCTTCACAGGAGTCACGCTAGGGCTCCCTGTGGTTTGGGCAACCTCTGAAACAAAGTCACAAGAGGCAGAGGGACGGACATTCTCGTCTGAGTTCACACCTTCCAGACCCCTCGTCACAAGTGCTGACAAAACCTACCCAGGGCAACTCGCTGAAACCGAGAGAGGACAGGAGGCTTCTCTCCCTCCCTCGCAGTTACCGGGTGGCCGGGCTCGGGGCAGCCAGCCAGCTCCAAGGAGCGCTGACGGCGAGGCTCTCCAGCTGGCTGGGAAGCCGTCCCCACCCGCCCTGACCCGGATCCCAGTTCCATCACAGGGAACAGTTCCAGGCAAATATGTCATTCCTGCTAGTGATGTTTTTCAGTGACCTTGGGTGTCCACGGGGACGGCCACACTGGGTCGAAGGTTGCCAGTCAATAACCACCAGTGTAAGCACCACTGAACGTGGCACCGCTGTGTTTCACCGTTTACCCCACAAGATGATGGGAAAGGCACAAAGGGGAGCCTGACCAGCTTATGCCTGTAGGGTGTTTTCAGAAACCAAGCAGTTACTGTAAAAGCTGGGCACATCCTACACACACAGACCAAAGAGAAAGCCCCACATTGTGCAACACAGTCCCCTGTCTGTCTGTCCATCGGTCTCAAGGACCTTCCCCCTCCTTGGCCCTGAAAGAGGAAGGTGTTCACACGAACACCAACCCCGCAACAGCGGGCACGTGGGCCTGGGGTCCGTGCCGCCCTTACCTCCCCTCGCAGCGTGCACCTCCGGCACATCCTCCTGCAGCTCCGGGCTGGCTCTGCGGAACACGCTGCTGCCCTGCTGGCTCAACTGCGCCGCCAGGAACGGGCACTTGCTTGCGGCGCCCTGGCTCACGGCAGGGGCCGGGTGTCCGCTGGGGCGCTGCGTGCCATCCGGAGCCTGCTGGGACCCAGCCGGGGCCAACGGAGCCTGGGCTTTGGCGGTTCCATCCTCTGCAGAAGAGCGGAGAAGCTGAAGGCCCGACGGACCTGGCGACGCACCTCCCGGAAAACCACCTGTCCGTCTCTCAAGGCCCCGAGACAAACTCGAGGCTCACCCTTCCCCACCATCCAGAAACGATGCGTTTTCATCAGGCTCTGCCAACGGGGCGCCTGCTCCCCTGCCTCCCTGGACAACGGTCCTGCGAGGAGGCGACGGGCCCTGGAAGCATTCCTACACATTTTTTCCTGCTAAACAGGCTCTTTTTGAAGTTTTAAAAAATTTTATTTACTTTCAGAGAGAGGAAGGGAGGGAGGGAGAAAGGGAAGGAGAGAAACATCCACTGGTGGCCTCGCACTCCGAAGGGGGACGAACCCTCAACCCAGGTCTGTCCCCAACTGGGACTCGAACCAGTGACGCCTAACCAAGTGAGCCGCAGCAGTCAGGGCTGGAAGAAGACTCTTGGCCAGGAAGCTTGCTGTTTCTCAACACGAAATTAGGCTACAGGTACGGTCGTGAACGTGCTGCCCGAGAGTTTGAGTTATTTCCCCGGCACAGGCACGCGCCCCAACTGTCAGCTCCCTCCCCTCCAAGTGCTCCAGGGTCCGCCACGCACACGGGCCTCCCGTTGCACCACTGCGCTCTCCCCTTGAGCAAGTTCATGCGCCCTTCTTCCAGAATGTTTTTCTTCATCACTCTGGAGTCATCCTGTGAGTCACACACCAGACGCTCCTACCACCTGGGTGACATGTCACAACACATGTCAACGTTTCTAACCCGGCCGGGTGGCTCAGTCGGTTGGAGCATCGTCCGTACAGCAGTTAGGTTGCGGGTTCTGTGCCCGAGAGGGGCCCACGCGGGAGGCAACCAATGAAGGCGTGAATGAGTGCAACAGCGAATCAATGTCTTCTCTCAAATCAATGAAACATAGACTCAGGTGAGGGTTTTTTAAAAGTCTATGACGTAAAAAACTGCTGACATTAATTTCACTCCTTATACATATTCAATGTAGGAAACCTAGAAAAATATGAGAGTCCTGTCATCCAAAACACAACCACTGCAAGCCCTGGCCAGGTCGTCAGCTGGTTGGGGCGTCGTCCTGATATGCCAAGGTTGGGGGCCTAACCCCTGATCAGGGAACAGAGAAGCAGCGCCCGAGGAATGGAGTGATGTTTCACCCTCTCTCCTCTCTCTCAAATCAGTTTCACAAAAATGTAACAATGCATACATTTGGTTGTATTTCCTTTCTTCCCTAGGTACAAGTTTAAAGATTAATTTTTTTAGAGAGGGAAAACAGGGAAAAGATAGGGAGGTAAGCATCAACGTGTGGCTGCCTCTTCCAAGCCCCGAACTGGGGACCTGGCCCGCAACCCAGGCCTGTGCTCTGACTGGGACTCAAACCGGTGACCCTCCGGTTCACAGGCTGGCACTCAGTTCACTGAGCCATACCAGCCAGGGCCCCTATGTATTAGTTTAAAAAATCTTTTTCTTGGTCATCGGATGCTTGTTTATTCCGCTCCTTTCACTATAAAGATCCGTCTAAGCTGGTCGTGTCTGCGGGAACCAGGCTGCACGGTAGCCTGTCAGGTGGACAAGCCACATGTTACTGAGCTTCTCCTCCACTGCTGGGGACACAGTGGGACAATAGAATTTTGATTGTTCAGTAAAAGAATAACTCCTGGCAAAGGCCAAGATAAAGAAAACCCTACAAAGGCGGAAACCTTTCTACTGAAAGAAAAAGACATTCCTTTCTCATACATCCACACCTGCAGCACACACCTAGCAGAGCTTGTAAAGAAAGGCCTTCCCTAGGATTAAGTGAAATCTGAAGAGCCTCATCCTCCCCTGGCAAAAGCCAGACCAAACTCGATCTCTGATCTCTTTATTAAATCTGAGCCAGACTCGAACTCTGATCTCTTTATTAAATACAAAATCTTAAAAAATATATATGTACAAACTAAAGATACATGTGTGACTCATCTTACTTTAACAGGTTCTGTATGATTTCACTTGCATGAGGTTGCTAAAGAAGCCAGATTCGTCCTGGCTGGTGGCTCAGTGGAGAGGCCCAGGCCTGTGAACCCAAAGGTCGCTGGTTCAATTTCCAGCCAGGGCACATAACCAGGTTGCAAACCAGGTCTCTAGCAGGTCTATAGGTAGAGGCAGGTGAAAGGCAACCCTACATGGATGTCTCTCTCTCTCTCTCTCCCCCTTCCCCTCTCTCTAAAATTAATAAATAAAATCTTAAAAAAAAAAAAAAAAAAAAAGGGGGCCCTGGCTGGTGGCACAGTGGATAAGGCGTTGGCCTGTGAACCCAAAGGTCGCTGGTTCAATTCCCCACCAGGGCACATAGCCAGGTTGCAGCCAGGTCTTCAGCCAGGTTCATGGTTGGAGGCAGGGGAAAGGCCACCACACATTGATATCTCTCTCCCTCTCTGCCTCTCTCCCTTCCACTCCCTCTAAAAATAAGAAATAAAATCTTTAAAAAAAAAAGGAAAAAAAAAGAAGCCAGATTCATTGATCCCCAGCCAGGGCACATAACCAGGTTGCAAGCCAGGTCTTCAGCCAGGTCCGTAGCTGGAGGCAGGTGAAAGGCAACCATGTATCAGTGCTTTTCTCCCTCCTTGCCCTTCTCTCTGAAAATAATGAATAAAATCTTAAAACACAAAAGAAGCCAGATTCATGGAGACAGAAAGTGGACTGGAGACTGCCAGGGGCTGGGGGAGGGAGCAGGGAGCTAGTGTTTGCTGGGGGCAGTTTCAGTTTTGCAAGATGAAAGTGTTCTGGAGAAGAGTGGTGGACAGTTGTGCAACAACCAGAATTACTTAATGCCACTGACTGTACACTTGAAAATTACTGGCAACAAAGTATTTAACAAAAAAGATAAAGACAATTTCAAAAAGAACTTTACAAAATGATTGAGATGTTAACTTTCGTTGCATACATTTCAACACAATGAAAAATACTTTCAGCCCTGGCAGGTATGGCTCAGTGGATAAGGCACCAGCCTGCGAACCAAAAGGTTGCTGGTTCGATTCCCAGCCAGGGCAACAGAGTCAAGTTGCCAAGCCAGGTCTCCAGCTAGTTTGTAGCTAGAGGCAGGTGAAAGGCAGCCATACATTGATGCTTCTCTCCCTTTCTTCCTTCCTCCCTGCTTTTCACTCTGAAAATAATGAATAAAATCTTTAAAAATAAATAAAATTAAAACTTTCAGCCCTGACTAGTGTGGCTCAGTGGTTTGAGTCCTGGCCTGTGAACTGAGAGGTCACTGGTTTGATTCCCAGTCAGGGCACATGCCTGGGTTGCGGGCCAGGTCCCCAGTTAGGCGTGTGCAAGAGGCAACTGATCCATGTATCTCTAGCAATCACTCTGATGTTGCTCTCAACTCTCTTTCTCCCTCCCTTCCCTCCTCTCTAAAAGTAAATAAAATATTTTTAAAAATAATTTAAAAAAGCAAAACAGAAGGGAAAAAAACTGCAACTTTAAAACCCAAAAGCTTCCCCTCAATTTTGCAGTAAACCTCAAACAATTCTGACAAGTCTATTTATTAAGAAGTAAATAAAAAGTTTAAAAGAACCAAAGGGCCAGTGGACAAGGCACCAGCCTGTGAACCCACAGGTCGCTGGTTCCATTCCCAGCCAGGGCACATAACCAGGTTGCAAGCCAGGTCTCCAGCCAGGTCCGTAGCTGGAGGCAGGTGAAAGGCAACCACACATGGATAGCTCTCTCACTCTCCCTCTCTCCTTTCCCCTCTCTCTAAAAATAATAAATAAAATCTTAAAGGAAAAAAAAAAAAGAACCAAAGGGCCACATATTTTGCGAAAGACTGGCTGGAACAGGACATGCCCATCTTACACTCCCTTGAGTACGGCACCTCCGTGGGAGCCCTCCAGAAACCAGTGATGTGGATCACCAGCCATGGCTTCATCTCTAAACGTGGGAACAACTACCAGAGCCAGCCTTTTGAGATGAGGGCGGCCATGGCATGAGACAACCCACGCAGCGCACTGAGCCTGGCACCCAGCCACCCGCTCCGCTGGTGTGCCCCCCAGGGTCCCTGTGGACCTGCGCTGCTGCTGGTCCAGGCAGGAACAGCAGCCCTGCTTCCCTGTGGGGGACACTTACTCTCGCTGGCTGGCGGGGTTTCTCGGACCTGCTGGCAGTGTGCCGCCGACAAGGACAGGGCCCGAGGGGTGGGCCGGACCCCAACTTCCATCATCTTCGGGCAGTTCTGGGCATAGATCAACAGAGATTTGCCTGCCTTCTGCAGAAAGGCCTGGGGCACTCGGGATAAGAAGGGGCAGCGGCGAACGATGGTCTCCATGTCCGGGAGGTACACTGATCCTGGGGGAAGAGGCGCGAATAAGGAGGCGAGTCCGACTGGCGGCCAGGTTGGGTTCCCGGCAAGGGTGCCCTGTGACACTCAGGCCTCACTCCAGCGGATCCCGCCACGGCACTGGTTCGGAACCCAACTGAGGACGCGGCCGCACTCCAACCGGGTCCTCACCTACAAAAGCCCCTCTACCGAACGCGGTAGACAGATGAACGCCCGGGGCTGGGTCGCTGAGGCTCGAGTGGGGAACAGGTATGGGAGGCGAGAGGCTCCTCCGGAAGATGCACCGAGCGGGCGGGACACCTCGGCCCACACCCGAGCGGAGACGGGCGGCCGGGGCGGAAAGAAGCCGCCGCCACCGGGCAGGCGGGAGGGCTCTCCGGGCCGAGGCGGCCCGCGTCCCCGAGGCAGGCTCTCCCCAGGCCCTGGGCTCCGCCGAGCGAAGACAGCGCCTCGGGGCCGGCCGGGGGGACGCGCCGTCGGGCTCAGCGCGGGGGGCGCTCGGGGCCCGGAAGTCAGGGTTCCCGGGTCGCGGGGCGACGGGAGTGGGAAGGCAGTGCTGCGGCGGCCGGTTAACCGGGACGCTCGGAAGGCCGCCCGACAGGCCAAGGTTCCGGGAGAAGAACCTTGACCCCCGGCGGCCGGGGACGCGCGGTGGGGGTGGGGTCCGCGCGCGGGGCAGCGGGGTCCGTGCGCGCAGGTGGGACCCGCGGAGCCCCCAGCGCGGCGCTCACCTGCGCCGGTCACTCAGAGGAAGCGGAGGCGGCGCCGGCGGCGAGAGCCCGAGCGGAGAACGCGGGGACCGGTGCCCTTGTCCGCGAGCGCCCGGCGGCCGCGGCGGCTGCAGATATAGGGCCGGGCGGCCCGCCGCGCATGCGCCCTAGGCGCGCGCCCCGCGCACGCGCGCGCTCGAGCTGCCGCCGCGCCGCGTCGCGGGTTCGGGTCCCGGTCGCGGGCCCGCAGGGCGAGGGGCGGGGCGGTGGGCGGGCGACTCCCCCCTGACCCCACGCCGCGTCCTCCCCGCCGGCAGCTGCGAGCGTCAGCGCCCCCGGGGCCAGCGCGGCGGGGTGCGCGGCGGGGACGGGCCGGGAAAGGCGGGCCTGGGCCCCGGGGGAGGGCAAACTCGGGGTCCGCAGCGAACCCGCCCGCGCCAGTCGCCGCTGGGGCCGGCACGAGGGCCCCCTGGAGGGGGTGGGGCTGGCTTGCCCGGGGATGGGGGCTCGGGGTGCTGTGCAGGGGCGGGAGGGGGACCTCGCGGGGAGGAAGCAGAAGCAGACCCGGCTGTGGCACCCTCTGGACCGAGATGAAGGGACTCCCCCAACGCGGAGAAGGAGCCACGCTGCGTGGAGCCCGCACACCCCACAGCCCTGGGCACAAGGGCAGGGGCGCGGGGCGCAGGAAGCCCAGGGCCTGACCCACAGTTAGGGATGGACTCGTGTTATTTCACTTTTCAGGGTGCATCGCCCAGAGCCGCTGTGGCCACCCTAGGCACCAGCGGGGTGGCTCCGACTCCAGGCCAGCGTTGAGCGTCCCTGGACCACAGCTACAGGGTGCAGGGTGCCGAAAGGCAGGCCCCTTTCGGGAATGCCAGGCTGGGCACCTGGCTCCACACCCTCCCTTCTTCACTGGGGCTGTTGAGTCCGGGCCTGAGCCAGAGTCGGAGCTGCCCTCCAGCACTCCCAGGGACAGGGCTGTCCAGGATGCCCCTTCCTCGGTCAAGCATTAGGGACAGACCCAGAGCGACTGGCCGGCCTGTGCCAGATACTTGTCCCAGTCCCCATCTCTGAGTCTCCAGCCAACAGCCAGGCAGGTGAGGGGAGTCTTCACTTTCAGAGAAGCATCTGGGTCCGGAGAGGCCCTAGGACTAGCCCAGGGGTCCCGATGGAGGCTCTGGCCTAGGAGTCCAAGGCCCAGCCAGCTGAGGGGCCCTGGGCAGTGCCCATCATTGGAGGGAGTCGGGAGAAAGTCCACACATGGACTCAGACCTGAGTACAGCTAGAAGTAGGAACAGGATAAAGACGATGTTGAATGCTCTGTCCATCTCTGGGCCTCACTTTCCTAATCTGGGCAATGGGGTCATAACCCCTGGCCTGCCTGCTTCACGGGGCAGTTGGAGTGAGGCGAGGCCAAGCAGAGCAGAAAGAACTGGCCAGTGGAGCGGAACTGACATGGTTCCAACCCGGCTTGGGCCCTGGCTTGGCGTGGGGCAGGCTGCAGCCTCTCTGAGGCTGGGTCCCTGGGTTGCCAGGCTCCCTCAGCCCTGACACCCGGAGTTGGCAAGTGGATCAGGTGAAGTCCTAAATTTCAGAAGCTCATTGTTTAAACCAACAAGTCTGCCGCCCTCCAGGAGTTTCCTGTTTAATAGGAAGGCTGGGAAACAAGCCCACTTGCTGGGCAAATGAAATAGGATGTTGTAAACAATTCCAGGTTAAGGAGGAGGCTATGCTGAAGGAGTGGGATTCCAACTGCCAGGGAAAGCTTCCCAGTTGCTGCAGGAAGGGCAGTGGGTGGGTGAAGCCTGCAGGGGGAAAGCCCCGGGCCTGTCCCAAAGTGGGGACACTGAGTCGTGAGTCAGCCCCAGCCGCTGGGCCGCAGCAGGACTCCGAGCCAGGAGGTCAGACTAGAAAGGCCATGGAAAAGCCCCAGAGCTTCCAAGGGCCAGGGCTCAAGATCACCCCCCAGGGCGCTGGTCAACATGTGTATTCACGGGCCATATACCCCTTTGATGATGACGCAGGAATCTGCGTTTAAACCAGGCCCCGCCCCCGCTCCTGGTGATGTGGGGCGGAACATCTTGAGGTTACATTTTGAGAAAGTAGGTTCCAAAGCCATGAGTTGTGGGCCTGGCTGTGCCCATTTCTGACTCAGGCAAACCGCCCCATGCCCTAAGCCTCAGTTTTTGCACCTGCCTTGTTGAGCCTGGGGCCATTCAGGTGGAGTTGTGACTGCTGGCTTTACTCAGGCTGTTTCCTCCAATTCTCCCTCCTCCCTCCTCCCCTCTCCCTTTTCCCCTCCACAGAGCTGCTCATCTTATCACCCTGACCCTGGGTGAGGAAGGCCATACTGCTGAGGTCAGGCAAGGCCAGGCCTCATCCTAGGGATGACACTGGGGCCCAGTCTGCCCCTTCCTGCCACCCCCACATCTGCGTCACCCGCACCTGCATTGTCATGGGCTCCCACACGCAGTGCTGGCCCAGCGGTCAAGGCAGGAGGAAAATGTCAACCCCGGCCCCAGAATCCCATCCTTCCCCACTCTGGGACCCGGGGTTATTTTTAGCAGTGCCCCTCTGCGAGGGTCAAGTAGCTGGGGGACAGCAGGCAAGCTTCCTGCTTTCCTCTGGACCTCAGTTTCCACATCAGTCCGCCAGGTAAGAAGCCCTGCCGTCCTCCCCCCGCACGGAGACCTGGGTGGATGTGGGACCATTTTGAAGCTGAACAAAACCACCAGCCGGGGCTGCACGTGGCTTTGGCCTTGGGCTAGCCTAGGGTCCCAGCTGTCGTCCACAATGGGATTATCAACCCAAGCGAGGCCCTCACGTCTCTCTGGCCCTGGAGGTCCTCGAAAGGCCTGCCCAGCACCCCTTCCACCCGGGTAGGGAGCTGGGACAGAGGAGGGGGAAGGGAACCAGTGAGGCTCAGGGGTGTGTGCAGGTTAGGCGGGCGGGGCAGTACGGAGAGCACCTGGGAGAGCACAGCGCTGAACGGAGCAGCTGCGGCAGCAGCTGGGTTCAGGAGTTTGGCCTGGTGCTGTGAGTTCATCTACACCCTCAGCTCTCGAAGCCGCCGGCCGGTATGATGATTAGCCAGCAGGGTGATACAAGGGACAGAAGCTCAGGTTAAGTGACTTGCCCAAGGTCACACCTCCAGCGAGCGGAGAGCTGGGCTGCCTTCTGCCCTCTGGTGCTCCACCAAGGAAGGGGGGCCGAAATGAGTCCAGGGCCGCATCCGGGTTTCAGGTCCCAGTCCTCGACTTCTGGGTTGGCCAAGGAGCCAGCCAGCCCAACTGAGTGGAAGTCACCCACTTCCAGGAACTTCTGTGCAAACAGCCACAGTCTTGGCAGGCAAGAGTCCTCCCTGGCCACACGCACTGCTGGACCCTGCGCCTCTCTGTCCCTTACACTTGGGTGGGCAGAGGCCTCCTTCCACCCCTTTCCGTCCTTGGGGACCACTGGAAGGAAGAGAGGGGGCCCTGAGCACGATGGGTTTCTGGCCTACACTCTAGGACTTGTCCCCAGTGGTGGGGGGCAGCTCTTCTCTGCCCCCTCCGCCAGTGTCCACAGCCGCGCCATCCTTTTCCAGCGTTGGCAGTAATTCCGTAGCAACGACCGCAGCCGCGGCCCAGCCACGGGCCTGCGTTCCTGTCTCCCACCACCGCCACTGTCCTGACAGCTCCAGGCGTGTTTGCGGCTCGCTCTGCTCCCAGCTCATCCTGATGAACACCTGCAACTGGCCAGCCGAAGGCCTTCGGAGCAAAGGCAGCGGCCAGGGAGGGACTTCGCTGAAACCAGATTCTGCCCCAGGCCCCAGTTTCCCTCGCCGGCCTCCTCAATCACGTGAGCCAATTTCTAAATATAATACCAAAGAGCAGGCTTCCCTGCAGAACCCTGGCGGGTACACTCTCCACTCAGGAGGTTGGTGGGGGCCTCACGGAGGCGCGGCCTCTGCGCTTGGGGCAGCGACGGGGTGTTTGCTGGCGGCTTCCAATGAGGGAACTGAGGCTGGGAAGGGACTTGTCCCAAGATTCAGAGCTGGACCCAGGGTTCCAGCAGACTGCCTTCCCCACTCTGTCAATGGGTCCTCCCCCTGTCACCCTCCTCCTTTCGGGCATTCTCAAGTCTAGGTACCAAGGGGCCACTGGTGGCTCCCCTCTAGGCAGTCCCTTTAGGTCTAAAGCCCTTAAGCCAGTGGGGGGCGGGGGCGGTGAGGCCAGAAACACCGTTGGGCCCGGCTGGTATTGAGTTAGGAGGTTCTTACTCAAGACCAGCAGGCTTGTGACATTCGCCAGCCTGCGGGGGTCCTGCTGTGGCCTTCAGAGCATGGGGAGTGACATCAGCCTGGAGCCCTGGCTCAACCGCCAGCCCCCACCCCGGGGACGCTTTCCCTGCCCCACTCCCGCCCTGCACACCCAGCAAGACGGCCCTGCAGCGCAGGCCCGGGGGGGGGGGGCTGGAGGCGAGGGCAGAGGTGCCCTGGGCCTCCTGGGCTGAGGGGCAGCCGCATCTCGCCATCAACCATTGTCACCCCTAGGAGCACAGCCCCATGCCGCCAAGGCCTTCTTCCCATTTTTCAAGAAAAGCCTCACATCCAGATCTTTACATGCCCACCTTGAATTCTTACTGTTTTTCTTTCTTTTTATATGAGAAAAACGCTGATGTGAGTACATTGTATCTGGATCAAGCTGTAGATAGTAGGCACGGCAAAGCAGTCCCCTGCCCTGCGTCTCGGCCCAGGCCTCACTCCTGCGTGCACTGGGGTCACCTCCGCACGTCCAGTGCTGCTCCCCGCTGCTTGCCCCTTGCCTTTTGTGCTTAACACCGTGGTATCCTGCCCAGCACCAAGGAGGCCTTGGGTGTGTCCACCATGTTGCTAAAACGTGAGCACGGTGGCCTGCGTGACAAGGTGGACCATGGGGGCAGCACACAGGGGATGCGGCTCTCTAGGCCTTCTAGGACCCTGAAGAGGGGGAGTGGGGTGGGGGAGCCGGAAGCCCTCCAAGAGCTCACAAAGTCTGGGGCAGCTGGTGGGAAGGGGTGTGAGGGGCAGCAAAGGTGGTCTGAGCCTAGCTGAGGGGCCCTGAGAGCCACCTTGCTCTCCAGGTTGGGGACTGGGGAATAGCTCTGAAGCGCTGGGGCTCAGCCCCGGCTGAGGCAGACCCTGGGGTTCAGGCAGGGTGACTGTGCCAGACACAGCCAGGTGGGCCTGGGGTGGCGGGAGAGCAGCCGTGACCTTTACCCGACCTCCCAGGCCCGCCTGGCTCTGCCCAGGGCCTGGTTGTGACACTAGTTCAGAGCTTCCCTCCAGCCAACGGCCACCAGCCCACCCAGCCCCTGGGTTCCTCTTTTCTGAGCCACCCACATCGAGATCCGTTGGGACGTTGCATTCCTTGTTCTGACCTGGGGGCTGGTGGGGGCTGGTGGGGGCCAGCAGCGCTGGTGGCTCACAGGAGGTGCTCCGTGAGCGCCTGGGGGAGGAAGGACGGATCGAAGGACAGCAGCCAGTGCGTGCAGGGGCAAATGAGTGCCCCCAGTGGGGAAACAGGCCTAGGTTCTCGGGGTGCTGCCCATGTGTGTGTTGGCGGCTCTCAGGCCAGTGGGGAGGCCCGTCTCCAGCAGGGGGGTCAGCAAAGGGAAAAGCAGATGTGGTCAGCGCACAGCCCCCAGGGCCCAAGTAAGGTCAGGACCCCGCTGAGGCCCCGTGGAGCTGACCTGGGGCAGGGGCTTCGGGAAAGACCTCGGCGCAGGGGCTAAGTCTTCCCCACCCTCCGCCTGCCCCTCCTGCTGCCAGCAGTGGGAAGAGGATCACACCTTTGCGGCAGGAGGCCTCCACTCTACCTGGCCAGCTACTCTTTTTTTTTTAAGATTTTATTTATTATTTTGAGAGAGAGGGGAAGGGAGGGAGGCAGAGAGGGAGAGAGACATCCATGTATGGTTGCCTTTCACCTGCCTCCACCTGGCTGGAGACCTGGCTTACAACCAGGTAGTCAACTACTTTTAGAAAATAGTTTTCCACACCCTGCCCTGCCCATGCCTTACAGATACAAAGCTGCTGGCAGCTCCGAAGTGACCGGTTGAGTTTTCTTAGGGCCTGGTCTTCATTGGCACAGACACCAGGTGTTTCTCACATGCACACATGGTCCCAGGCCCATCGGTGCCAGAGTCACTAACCACCCCCCTCCCATTGCCCAGCCCCAGGAATCAGAGGGAAGCAACACACACACTAACAGCCACACTTTGCAGCTGCAAAGTCACATTGTCACAGGCAGACACACAGGACAGCCACATGTGCCATGCTGTGGTATTGTCACACGGTGTCACGTCCACATGTATCAAGCAGTGCAGGGTCACAGGATTGTACATGCTGGATGACCCTCATCCTTACAGTCAACCCCCCCTGACTGTCAGTCAACCAACCCTGACTGTCCCCCTCAGCCTGCTGCTCTGTGGCCATCCTGCTGAAGGCTGCCTGCGTGGCCCTGTACTCCTCTGAAAACCTCCCACTGACCAGTGTGGACCCAGGGAGGCCCTGGGGCACTAAGGTCAGCTATGTGACTCCTCTCAGGGCCTCAGGTATCTCCGACTGTTTCACAGGGGGTGGGGGGGTGGACCTGGTGGTTCCAAGTCTCTCCTGGCACTCATGATGGGGACAGCTACACAATCCTGTGGCCTCTCTGCCACGTCCTGCTTGCTGGACTTCCTGGAGCAAGGCCATCTGGCCCCTGAGTCACTACTCTACCCCATGGCTGGAGGCCCCCAGCAAGGTCTCCTTGGAGCTGAGAACTCAGCCCAGCTGTGCCCCGGGCCCCCATGGGTCCCCAGAGCCAGGCCTGACTCCCGGCTGTTGGCTGTGGGTCCCAGGGCCAGAGGAAGGGCTGCCTAGCTTGGAGACAGGGCCAGCAGGGCTGACCGCTGGGGACCCACCCAAGTCTCCAGGCAACACAAGCTGAGTACAACACCTTCCGGAGAAACTGCCTGCAACCCAGCCCCAGGCTCGGGCACCGCGGGCGCTCAGTCAACATCTCGGGGAGAGCGAGGCTGGCCCTCCCTCCCCACCCGGTTCTTCATCCCCCCAGACCCCTGGCGGGGGTGCTCCAGGGCAGCCCAGAAGCGAGGATGTCCCCCCAGACCTCGGGGAAGGTCAGTGAGTGTGTCCATCCCCCCCATGTCCAGTCAGGGCCACCATTCTGTGCACTGAGAAGTTCGTGCGCTGTCCAAAGGGCCGCCGGCTGGTCCCTTCCTGCCGGGCATGGTTTGGCGGGTGGAGTGGGGCGGGGTGGGGGTGGAATGCAGGGAGAGGAAGTAGCCAAAGTGCAACTGGAGTTGGTGCCTAGCAGGTGTTCTCTGGGAAAATATATTCTGGGGTTGAGTGAGGAAAGCGTGTTGTGTAACAGCTGGGCCAAGCAAAGGTGAGTCAGTGTCTGTCAGCCGGTATTGGCAGAGTCTTCCCCAGGTGGGGCGGTGCCAGGGCCGGCGCCGTGGGGGTGCCAGGCGGACCGGTGGCGGGGGTGCCCTTTCCCACACCCCCATCCGCCTTCCACCGCCGCCGAGCCCCTGGTGGTGGGAGCCACTGAGGGGTCCCAGGGATCCCTGAGGGCTCAGCAGGGCACCAGAGAACCCCCATTTCTCCAAGTTCTCGGGGCCGCTGCTGCGACCACACTTGGCTAACTGCTCACCTTAAGTAGCCAGAGAGAGCTGCTTAACACACGCAGAACTGTCTGGAGTTCCTCCTCTGCTCAAAGCCCTCGCCGGCGCCTGCTAGGCCCAGCCACCTACGTGACGCCCCACGCACTGGTTTTTCCTGTCCCAGCCCGGCCTTTGCGGTGCTGTCCCCACTGCCCTGCGATGCCCCTGCCCCAGATCTTGGGGGCAAGTCCGCCCTCCCCCCTTCCTTCCCCAACTCCGACCCAGGACCTCGCAGTTGCCACAGCCTTGGGTGTCCCAGCGGAGGCCAGGGCAAGGCCACAAGGCCATCTGGCTCACAGCTCTGCTCCCAGTGCTTGGCAAAGGTGGGGGAGTAGGGTTTAGGGGTGTCCTTACATGAATGGAGCCTGGAACAGCTCAGGGGCCTCTGGCAGGGCCGAAGCCGGGGCCCCCAAGCCAGCCAGACCTGAGCAACTGGGGGCCCTCACCCAGGGGGACACAGAATGGGGCTCTCTGGTGCCAGGACTGGTGGCTGGATGGGGGTGGGGAGGAGGGAGAGAGGCCAAGGCCGGGCTGGGGGGCGTAGCCCTGTGAGCAGCCTGGCCCTGGCCCTGGTTCCTGCACGCTATCCCTGGAACACATCATGTTCCTGACACAGGCCCCAAAGGTCATGGCAGTGCAGATGAGCTCAGCTCAGCCAGCTGCCCACAGTGACGCCGGCCAGCTCAAAGGCTGTCCTGTGGCAGGCCCTGGACTGGAGGTCGCCTCCCGGGCTGGCCAGGGGAGGAGGGTTAGCCTAGGCCTGCCTGCCTGACTGCCAGGGGCGTAGGAGTCTTGGGGAGGCGTGGGAGAGTGGCAGACCCCCTCCGACCTGCTCTGAGAGGTGGGGGCACGTGGCTCAGAGCCGGAACTGCCAGCACTGGAGCCTGCCTGGTTCTGCATCCGGCCTCCCCGACAAGGTGGGAGTGCTGGCTCTACCCCCTCCCCCATCAAGCCAAGACCGTGGGTTTGAGTAGCCTTGTGGGGGGCGGGCTGCCTATGACAAATGCGCACATGATGCCAGCAGTGACCTTGCTCAGGATTCCCAAGGACCTTGCTGATGAACAAGTCTTGGACTTGGGGTTCCTTCTGCCCAGGGAGCTGGCATGGGTCTTGTTCTGAATAGCTCTGCCCCAGGCTGCCTGTCTCGCCCTTCTGGGTTAACTCCTGGAGCAGGATTTGGCTTCCTATGTACCCATATCTACACATGTGGACATGTATGTGGTTACCTGCAGGAAAAACTGCCAGATGGAGCTCCACAGTCTGCCCCCTCTTGCCCTTCTTTTTTCTCTTTTTTTAAATCCTCACCTGAGGATTTGTTTATTGATTTTTAGAGAGAGAGGGAAACATAGGTTGGTACGCACCTTGACTGGGGATCGACCTCACAGCCCTGGTACATGCCCTGATCTGGAATGGAACATGCAACATTTTGGTGCCAGGGTGACAGTCCCATCAACTGAGCCACTGGGCCAGGGCCCTGCCCTTCTTTTTAAAACTACAGCTTATTGAGAGCTTGCCATGTGCCAGGCCCATGGTTTAATCCTTACAGCAGTCCTGGGCCCTAGGGTTGCATCCCTGCTCCAGAAAGACAGCTTGGGGTCCTAGCTATGAATGTGATCTTACCTGGAAATAGTGTCTCTGCAAATGCAAACAAGGTAAAAGAGACCATGCTGGGTTAGGCTGGGTCC
Source organism: Noctilio leporinus (assembly GCA_004026585.1). NCBI lineage: Eukaryota > Metazoa > Chordata > Mammalia > Chiroptera > Noctilionidae > Noctilio > Noctilio leporinus. Next base: position 278,888 of record PVIW01000936.1, on the reverse strand, counting down.
TGAGCCATGACTGGAGTCCTGGCTCCCAGAGGGAACGTTGGGCACCGGCACACAGACAGGACAGCAGAGACTGGAGGGATGCTGTCACAAGCCAAGGGACTCGGGGGGCACCCAGAAGCTGGAAGAGGCAAGAAGGGGTCCTCCCCTGAAGGCTTCGGGAGGAGAATGGCCCTGTCAATCCCCTGACTTCTGACTTGTGGCCTCCAGACCTGTGAGTGACTGAACTTGCGGATCCACTTAAGCCACCCATGTGGGGTACTTCATTACAGCAGCTCCAGGAAGCTAACACACCCAGGTTCCGTCATGATCCTGCCTAGTCTCCATTTTACGTGAGAAAATAGGCTCAGTGGGGTTACGCTCTCACCCCCAGTTATGCAGCACGTGGGTGTTACGCTGGGACCGGAACCCTGGCTTGCCCAGCCCCACCCTCTCCTCAGCAGACCCCCTGGACCCATCACCTTCTCCCTTGGCTCCATCCGCTGGTCGCCTCCAGCACGCCCCACATACACGCACAGCCTAACAGGAGACCCCGTGCCCTCCCTGCTGGGGTCTGCCTGATGAGCTCCTAAAGACTCCCCCCAAGTATGCAGGCTTCCCCCCACCCCCTGCCCCTGCAGCTGCACCTCCCTCCTGCTCCCTCTTCTCTGCTATGTACCCGCCCCTCCTTATGTTCCCAAGTTCAGGTCTCTCTGCTCCCACGGAGAAGCTTTACCTGACCCATCCCTCCCCTTTCCCTCCAGCTGGGAGCAGGCTCTGCCCATCCTAGACTCCGGACAATCTATGAACAATCTTGTCGTGATTCATGTATTTATTTGGCAAATATTTGTTCTGCTCCCGCTCAGTCCGGGCCCTGCACTGGGTACAACAGTATATGGTCACATCTGTTCCCCAGTGCTGACATTCTCAGGGAGAAGACAATAAACCAAGAAGTCTGATGTGTCAGGTCAGGATAATCTTTAAAAACGAAAATAAAAATGCAATACACCTTCAAAAGGAAAGGAGTCAGGGCAGGGGAAGGCGGTGGGCCTTTCCGATGGGGTGGTCAGGGAGGGACTGAGGTCTGAACAGCCCTGGTAGCAGCGGTGGGTTGAGCTGAGAGGGACAACAGCCAGGGCAGGCGTCCGACGATGCGTGTTTGACACATCCGTGCTCAAAGAACAGAGGGGAGGCTAACGTGACGGCAGCAGCGCCGGGCGTGGGGAGCAGCGGCAGACAGGTGCGGGCAGAGTGGCAGAGCAGGGGAGGTGCGTGACAGGGCCGTGGGCCGGTAAGAAATCGCCTGGGCTACGTGGCCACCCAGCATCAGGCTCTGACATGAAGTAATAGCTCATGGAATACTCCCTCCTGCACCGTGGCAGGATTACTGTGGTTGCTTTACCACCCAGGACATGCGGGCTCAGAGAGGTGGCGTGACTCCTGCTAGACTGCCCAGCCCAGGGGAGGCAGGGCCTGACTCGGGCACCAGCGTGAGCCGCCCTGCCGCAGGCAGGTGGAGGACAAGCTGATGGTGCCGATGGAGTTTTCCAGGCACAGGTTGGGCTGGGCTACAGGAGCGGGTGTAACCTCCGCCTTTCCTGCTTCTCCTTCTGCCCCACCCTCTTGGCCCTTGGGTGGGTCGGGGGTTTGGGGGTGATGACAGGGAAGGAGACCCTTGTCTGCGGACTTGGTACCAGGATGGCGACATCCCTGCCACAGACAGCCTTGAAAAAGAAGCTGCCTTGCCACACCCCGCAATGTGGAGGTCCCCCAACAGTGAGGTTCCTCCAACATGAAGCCCTCCCAACATGGAGGCTGTGGTGCTGGGGCCCTGGAGTGAGGGCAGCACAGTCAGAATGGACAGGAGCCAGTTTTGGCAGACAGACGCAGGTTGTGCCAGTGGCAGGCCCTGGGTTGTCTGCATGATGCTGGCCGCGTTGACTCATTGCATTTTTTTTCAGACTAAAATCAGTAAGAGAGGGTGAGGCAGGCAGCCTCTGCTCCTGCTCCCTGGTGAGTAAGGGAAGAGGATAGTGGGACCTGGGAAAACTAGGGAGGATGAGTAAAATCTTCCAGTACATCTCGCTTTGCGCAGACCTGACGGTCGAAAGCCCTCTCGCAGAGGTGTGTCTCTAAATTCGGTCTTGTAAGTTACCAGCTGCTGCGATGTTCCATGGCTTGAAAATCATCGGAACAGTGTTGAACAATTTCAGGGTGTGAGTGGTACTGGGCTTGTTATAAGGAGACCTTCATAGCGTCTGAGTTAAAGGAGCCTGACCGTTCCTACCATGAAGGAAGCAATTCTATACCAGATTGCAGTGAAGAATGGGTAAGGTGTGGCTCTGCTTCTCGCGTCTGGCCCTAGACCTTCGAGGTCCAAAGGGGAGACCCATTCATTCCCCCACGTTCCAGCTTTCTGAACGAAGCCAGGTTCTGAGGCTCTTGAATCAGGCTCTGGTTTGCAGGTGCAGGGCTGCATGTTAGATCTGAGATGCAGTTAGAAACCTCAGGGCCTGGCTACCTTGTTGCCTGCACACCATCTCTATTTACCAACGTAAAAGAAGTGTTTCTCCATCTTGCTTTGTAGCCAGTCCTAGAGAGATGTCCTCATTTGCCTTCTCCCACTTCTTTAACCTACCATGGATTTGATGCAACCCTCCTGACTGCTCCTTTGTTTCTGATGTTTAAAATAAGCTGCAACACTGCCATCCTCCAAGCATTTCCTCAACTCGTTGAGATTTTGCTACCAGGCATGTCCTCGAAATTTTGGTTCAAAGAAACTCATACGACTTACCTATGGACTGGACTTTCTTTGCCTACAGAAGTTTGTTGACTCTTGCCAACAGCCAGGCCAGGTCAGTTCCCAGTTGGGAAGGCGCCAGTAGAAAGGTCTAGAAAGCTTGAGCCTTCCCAACCCAGCAACGACATCTGGTGGCCAGGACCCTAGATTTTCTTCCCTTTTAAGCAGGTAATTCATTCGCAAGGGCTTGCAGGGCTGGAAGTCCGGAGGGTGGCGCGCTGCACCAGCCCCTCTCTTAATACAAATGCGGAATCTGAGGCCCGCAGAGCGGGGTTGTGTCCCCCGCCCCCAAAGCTTCCCTTAGAGCCAAGTCCCCAGGAGAATTGAGAATCAGCACCTAGGCTTCTCCGCTCCGTGCTTGTGATTCCAAGTGACCAGCATTTTTTTTTATTTTTAAGATTTTATTTCTTTTTAGAGAGGGGGAAGGGAAGGAAGCAAGCGAGGAACATCCCTAGGTGGCCTCTCATAGGCGCCCGGACCCGGGGCCAATCTGCAACCCAGGCATGTGCCTTGGTGGGGACTGGAACCAGAGACCCTGGGAGCCCAACCAAGCGGTCAGAGAGACTAGGTGTTTTGTTTTTTTAAAAGCATTTTTAAAAATAAGATTTTATTTATTATTGTTAGAGAGAGGGGAAAGGAGAGAGGCAGACAGAGAGAGGGGAAAGGAGAGAAGCAGATAGACATCAATGTATGGTTGCCTTTCCTCTGCCTCCAGCTACGGACCTGGCTGGAGACGTGACTTGCAACCTGGTCATGTGCCCTGGCTGGGAATCGAACCAGCGACCTTTGGGTTCGCAGGCTGGCGCCTTAGCCACTGTGTCACCAGCCAGGGCTAAATCAGCACTGTTTTAATTGCGCTTGCGGGCAGCTAATTACTTAAAGAATCCCCCAGGGGCGAAGACTCTTAAAGTACTGAGCGAAAACCTGGCCACCGTGTGCTGTAAAAGGACCCACGACTCACTTCCGGAATTCTAAAAGCTTTCCCCCTTGTGGTTAACCTCGGGGCTCCCAATCCCTCCCTCAATGCATCTTGGGAAATGTAGTTCCAGCTTCATCTAGAGGCAAGGTGGCGCCCTTCTTGGGACTACAATCCCCAGAAGGTTGTGCGCGCCGTCTCGGTAACCAGGCTACGGGCGGGAGGGGCGAACCCCTTATCCAGCGCTTTTTAAATTCTCCCGGAGGGTGAGTGGGGGTGGACCGAGGTCTTCCGCGGCACAGTCGGTAGGCTGCGGGGCCTGGCCAAGGTGGGAGTGGAGGCCACGCAGCCGGCCCTGCAGCCCTGCTTCCGGCCGCGGAGCAACTAGCCCCGGCGCTGCGTCTCCTGTCATCGCGGTGGGCGGGGCGCGGGGCGCGACCCGCGTTGCTATTGGCGGCGGTTGGGGGCGCGGAAACTGAACCCGCCGCAACGGCAGCGGCCGCTGCTTCCTCGGGCTCCTCCGGCGCCTCGGGCGCCCCGGGACCCACCATGGCCGCGCCCTGCGCGGTAAGTGGCTACCTTGGCCTCCCGGGACGGCGCACTCCTGGCCGCGGGCCGCGAGGGCGGGCGGACCCGGGTTCCGAGCCCGCCGCTCCGCCGCAGCTTCCCGCCTGGCCGCGGGCGCCCCGGGAGCGCTCACGGCCCCCGTTTGGAGAGGTGGCGTCAACTTACCTGCCCTCGTGCCTGGGCCGGGCGCCGCAGGCTGGGTGGTGGCCCGTTGGTCCCCTCGGGCATCTGGACGGCGGAGTCGAGGCCCAGACTAGGACCCAGGCGTCTTGCTGTCCAGAGCCCTTCCTGCGGAGCACCCCCACCCCCGCCCCCGTGTAGGGCCCGCTTTTGGGGGAGACGAGCCACCGATTGGGGCGGAGGGTGTCGCAAGGTTTCCGAGACCCTGGCCGGGGGCGGGCCAGCGCTTGCCTCTGCCCACCGGTCCTGGAGGTGGGCCGGTGCTGCCCCGTCGGGGGCCCTCGAGCGGCCGCTCCCCTGGAGGAAAGGGAGGCTCAGGCCGGCATGTTGGGGTGGGGCTCTCTGGGACCTTTGGTCTGGCCACGGCTCTGTAGGATGGCCGTGGTCTTGCTGGGACCCCGGGGCACCCAAAGTGCCGGGCCCAGGGGGCATGTTCGCATGTTGGGACCGAGCTCCTCAGGTGCTGGGACAGGAGGTGCTGTTGGATGGGGAGTCTCCGGAGCATCATCTCTGTGTCCCCCTAAAGGGTCCCGACCTTGGCTTTCTCGGAGGAGTGGAGATGGTGGCAGGGCCACCAGGGGACCCTCGGAGGCCGGCGGCCTTCGGGTTCTCTGGCCATGCCCCAGTGGGGCTGAGTGTGCAGGATGTGGTTCCTGAGACGAGGGGTGCTGGAACACCCCCTGTTTCTCTTCTCCAGTTTGAAGAAAAACAGCTGTTGAGACATTCACATTCCATACAGCTCACTGCTTTAAAGTGTCCCAAGTCAATGCTTTTTAGTAACCTGACAGCGTCGCTGTCTAACCACTAATTCCAGGACCTTTTTTTTTTTTTTTTAAGATTATTTATTCATTTTTAAGAGAAGGGAGGAGAAGGAGAAAGAGAAACATCAACGTGCAAGAGATACATAGATGGGGAGCCAGCCCACAACCCAGGCTGGTGCCCTGACTGGGAACTTGACTGGAGACCTTTGGGGTTCGCAGGCGGGTGCTCAGTCCCATGAGCCCCACTAGCCAGGGCTGGTTCCAGAATGTTTTTGTCACCCCGTAGAAACATTAAGCAGTCACTCCCCTTCCTAGTTCTCTTTCTGGCCCCACTCCTGGCAGACACTAAGCTATTTCCTCTCTATAGATTTGCCTCTTTGGCACGTTCTGTATAAATGGAATCAGACAAAATGTGGCCTTTTGTGTTGGCTTCTTGCACTAGGAATATGTTTTCAAGGTTCATTTATGTTATAGCGTGTGTCAGAGCTTCTTGTTCATGCCTTAAACATACCGTGTCATTTGGTTAGACCACATTTTGTTGACCCATTTGCCCATTGAGGACATTAGGTTTGTCCACTTTTTGTCTGAGACTGTTACTGCCGTGAACATTTGTGTGTACAGGTTTTTGTTTGAACATGGTTTCGATCCTTTCAGGTATTTACTTTGAATTGTTGGGTTATTTAATTAAAAAAAATAAAAACAAACTTTTAAGTTTCTGAGGAATTGCCATGCTGTTTTCTACAGGGGCTAAGTTTTCTTTCTTTCTTTTTAAATATTTTACTTATTATTTATTTAAAAAACTATTATTCTCAGAGAGAGGGGAAAGAAGAGAGGAAGAGAGACATCAATGTGTGGTTGCCTTTCAGCTGCCTCCAGCTACGGACCTGGCTTGCAACCTGGTTATGTGCCCTGACTGGGAATCGAACCAGCGACCTTTGGGTTCATAGGCTGGTGCCTTATCCACTGTGTTACCAGCCAGGGTAGATTTTACTTATTTTTTAGAGATAAGAGAAGAAAGGGAAAAAAAGAGAAACATCAATGTGTGTGGTTGTCTCTTGAGCGCCCCTAACTGGGAACCTGGCCCACAACCTAGGCCTGTGCCCAGAGTGGGAATCAAACCCCTGACCCTTTTGTTCGCAGGCCGGTGCTCAATCCACGGAGCCCAATCCACAGAGCCATGCCTGCCAGGGCTTTTTTTCCCTCTCTCTCTTTCTTTTTTAAGATTTAAAAAAAAAGATTTTGTTTATTCTGGCTGTCTCACATTTTCTGCCAAAAAAAAAAAAAAGGGAGTGGCACTGGGGATTTTCTTAAGGATTAGATGGATATGTAGAACAATTTGGCAGGGATTTGGGGAGTATTGCACCTTAAAAATATAAAGTTCTCCAAACTCTGAACATGGGATGTCTTTCTATTGAACTAGTTCTCTCATGATTTTTCAGTGACTTTTTGTAGTTTTCGCTGGATACATCTTGTACTTATTTGTTAAGTTATCCCTATTTTACATTTCTTAATATATCACATGGAATTGTTACCTGACTTTTTTCAGGTTGTTCATTGCTGGTGTGCAAAAATATTAATGCCAGGCCCTGGCTGGTGGCTCAGTGGATAAGGGGCCGGCCTGCGAACACAAAGGTCGCAGGTTCGATTCCCAGCCAGGGCACATAACCAGGTTGCAGGCCAGGTCTCCAGCCAGGTCCGTAGCTGGAGGCAGGTGAAAGGCAACCATACATGGATGCTTCTCTCCCTCTCTGCCTTTCTGCTTCTCTTCTCTCTGGAAACAAGTAAAACCTTAAAATAGCATGAAGGCCATCGTTTATTATGTATTGACTTGTATCCTGCAGCCTTACCGAGATTGTAGATCAGTTCCAGCTTTTAGTGGGATTGTGCCATTAGCGTTCTTAAACCCTGTCTCCCCAGGAGGACCCCTCGCTGGAGAGGCATTTTAAGGGCCACCGAGATGCAGTTACCTGTGTGGACTTTAACCCCAACACGAAGCAGCTGGGTAAGAGGAGACACTTTGTCTGAGGTGCTAGGTTCCGAGCTGAGAAGGCCAGGTGTTCACCCAGGAGGTGTGGCATGGGGGTGGGGGGTGCACAGGGCACTGTGGGGACCCACGTGCTGTCTAGGCCTGCCTCCTGCTTCTGGCTTTGTGAGCTCCCTGTTGCACGCAGGGAGGGTGTGAGGCTCACAGAGGTCAGGGCCTCTCAAAGTCCACACAGGGTAGAGAGTGGGATGAACGTAATACAACAACCAAATAATACATTTTTTTAAAAAAAGTCCGCATGGCCTTTGAGGGTGGAATTGGGCTCTGGGGTTTTCCCTGGACACCCAGGCAGCTCTTGGGTTCTTTCCCTTGGTCCCATTGCTTCTGCTGTCCATAACAATAGTGAGCACGCCTAGCGGGAGATGCCTACCAGGGAGGAGGATGTGGAGCAGGCCCTGGTGCTCCCCACCCACCGCCTGGTGCCCCCAGCTTGGCTGCTCGGGGGTTCGCACATACGCAGCTGTCTTGGCTGTGCTTCCTCGTTTCTGTGAGCCTGACTCCCCCTTCATCTTACGGTTGGTCTCCTGCCAGAGACTGCTGGCCCTGTGGTCACTGAAAATGAGCAGGAGACTAAAGTCACTTCAGGTCCATTCTGGGGACCTCTTCTGGGCTTCTGAATGGTAAAGGGCCCACTGGGTCCGGAGGACTTGCTCCCCAGTGCCCTCAGGATGCGTCTAGGAGACCTGGGACCCGTGGGGGGTGAGTTCCCGAGGCCCCTGGGTTGCAGCCAGGGCTGCCCACGAAGGGCATCTTTTTCCAGTTCCCATGTGGGCCTGCTCCAGGCTCCTGGTCGGCATTCGCTGGAGGCATGGCCTGTCCCCATGGGGAGAGGGGAGCTGCTGCTCCTCCCGCCCGTCACCACACAGTACAGGCAGGGACTAGAGGCCTGGTGGAGCCCTAGTGGCCCTGTTCTCCCCAGCCAGTGGTTCCATGGACTCGTGCCTCATGGTCTGGCACATGAAGCCCCAGTCACGCGCCTACCGATTCGTGGGCCACAAGGATGCCGTCACCTCCGTGAACTTCTCCCCTTCCGGACACCTGCTTGCCTCCGGTTCTCGTGACAAGACTGTCCGCATCTGGGTACCCAACGTGTGAGTTACAAGTGGAGGGACTTGTCCAAGCCTGCAGCCCTGGTGCCAGCCCTGTCCCCACCTGGCTCTGGGCTGGTCGCAGTGGGCCTTTCCCTCCACCCGAGAGGTGCCATCAGAAGCTGGGGCTTCAGGTGGGGCTCGGGAGAGGGATTCGGGGCTGACCGCAGCCACGGTGGAAGGGACTGGTCTGCTGTCACCTGCGCAGGTCGTTGAGACGCTGCGCTGGGGGGGTGACTCCAGGGGTTGGTGCGGGACGCTCAGCCCTGGGTGGACTTGGGGAGGGGCCCTCAGGGGCAGGAGAGCATCACTGTGCGCATGGCCCTCCTGTCACCGACTCTGGGTGTCTGTCCCCACAGCAAAGGCGAGTCAACTGTGTTTCGTGCCCACACGGCCACTGTGAGGAGCGTCCATTTCTGCAGCGATGGCCAGTCCCTCTTGACAGCCTCTGACGACAAGACGATAAAGGTGTGGTCGACCCATCGCCAGAAGTTCCTGTTCTCCCTGAGCCAGCATATCAACTGGGTGCGCTGTGCCAGGTGGGCATCCTCCCCCGGACCCCGCAGAGCTGCCGGGCACCGGCCGGCCCGTGACCTGGGGCAGGGCAGCCCCTCCCTGTCCCCAAGCCACCTCACCCGGCCAGCGGAAACAGTCATACCAAGTGACGCGTGACTGACACCTGCTGGCGCTCCCGAGGCGGCACGTCACCGATCAGGCAGTGCCAGCGCTGCCTCTGTTCCCGGCTGGTTTCGCCTGGCAGCCCTGCAGGCTGGGTGCTGCCGCTCCCGTTTTGTGGATGAGCACACTGAGGCTCCGGGCACGTGGTGGGCAGGTGGCAAAGCTGGCGCTGGGCCCAGGTCTCAGGCCCGGAGGCTTGCCCCTCTCCTCGGGGTGTTCTGCAGAGCTGCTAGACAGGCCCAGGCTCCCGAGGGCGGGGTCTGGAGGCCGGCCCTGCCTTCGGTGTGGGGATGGCTGGCCCGAAGGACCTCTCAGGGCCCAGGGCTTGCAGGCACAGGTGTCTGCTTCTAGCTGTCTCTGTCCTTCCGACGGACCGCTGCTGTTGAGTCTCTGCTCCAGTGGAAAAGGTTGGGGGAGTGTGGGGACACGGGACACCATGGGACTCAGGCCAGGGATTGTGGCTGTGCTCTTCTTCAGGCCCCGTGGAAGCTGTTCCCCAGGGTGCCTGCTCCTTTGCTGGGGAGTCCCGGTTGCTGCTGGAGGCTCCTGGAGGAGGGGCCCGGCACCTTCACTGAGATGGGAGCTGTGCGCTGCTGACCCTCTGACCTTAATGCTAAGCGGCACCAGCGGTCAGCGAGCATCGCAGTGCCCCGTGGGGTGGCAGGGGCCTCCCATGCCTGCTGCCTCTCACAGGCCTAGAGGAGGACGTGCAGCCTCGCTGGGCCCTGGTGACGGCGATGGCTCTGCAGGCGGGAGGCTGTGTGACGCGGTTGGTGGCACCTGTGATCTTTACCAGTCTGTGATGTGACTCGTACCCTGCCTGGCTCAGGTTCTCTCCCGACGGGCGGCTCATCGTGTCTGCCAGCGATGACAAGACCGTCAAGCTGTGGGACAAGACCAGCCGGGAGTGTGTCCACTCGTACTGCGAGCATGGCGGGTGAGTCCCCAAACGACCCTCCGCCCTCCTGGGCGTGGGCGGGGCTGCAGCCCCGACTCTGCTTCTCTGTCACCCCATCTTCCCCTGTGTGGCTGAGGGTTCAGCCTCCCCGCCCCCACCAGTGAGGGAGCACCGGACCACAAGGCATGTGGTTCCTAGGGCACCTCTTCCCTTCCCTCTCTAGTGTTCAGAATTGTGAGGTGTCTGTCTGAAAGCAGGGGATCCCAGAACCCCCGGAAAGCACACTGGTGTGTCAGATGTGGTGGCGGCGGCTGCACCAGTGAAAGTGTCCTCTCAGTGTTGTAGCCGGCGGTGGCTGTTCACACAGCCGTGTCACCAGCCTGGGGTCCCAGATGAACCCCGGTTTCTGCCCCCTCAGTCAGCACCCCTCCTGAGAGCTGGTCCCCACCTCAGCGTCCCACATGGGGCTGTTGAGGGCCCCGGGGCCCTGCTGGCCCTTCGAGTCTCAGCCGGCTTGCCTCTGGCCCCAGGGAGGATGCCAGCTCTGGCCCGAAAGCCCGAGCAGCAGCTGGCCTTTAGTCCGAAGGCCACTTTCTCTGTTTGTATTTAGAAGTTGATGCTTTCCAGTGAATCCAGCTCGGGTCACTGCAGCCACTGCTGTCACCCACTTCTCCCTGCCCTCCGTAGGCCACCTGCTGCAGAGATGGGGAGGCAGGGTGCATTCTGGGTCAGGGTGACCAGATGCGGGGTGGGGTGGTGCTGGGTGCTTGGGGCCTGTTCTGAGCTGTAACCTCAGCGACCCTGTCTCTCCAGCTTCGTCACCCACGTGGACTTCCACCCCAGTGGCACGTGTGTCGCTGCTGCAGGCATGGACAACACGGTGAGGCTGTGGGACGTGCGGACTCACCGGCTCCTGCAGCACTATCAGCGTGAGTGTCCACGGGCGGCCGCGCTAGGCCTGCAGGCCGGCATCTGGCGCGTTGCTGCGGGTTGGAAGGGGCCCGAGCTCAGCCTGGTTGGTGGGGGGAGTCCAGGTCTGTCAGGCCTCCAGGATCTGTAGTCTGGGCCCTGGCTGTCCTTTTGGGGCCTCGGCCAGAGGTGGGGCATGGTGCTACCTGGTGCCACCAAGCCCTCTGCCCACTTACAAGGGCAGAGTCGCATGTACTCTGCAGGGCCGATGGGGACTCCTCGATGGGTCTCTGGCTGGGCTCCTCTCCAAGGGCACCGCCTCCCAGGCTGCTGTGCCACTTGCCTCCCCCTGCAGTAGAGGCTCTGCCCTCCAGGACCAAGGTGACAAGCCTTGGCCCAGGAAGGAAGGGGACAGGTCTGTCAGAAGAGGTTGGTGTTGGTGAGACATTGGTTGCCTGTGGTCCCACGGTGTCTTCCACAGATGTGGAGCTGCGAGTCATGTGAAGAGTCCATTCGGCTTGGGTCTGGGCTCAGGAGCCAGCCCAGGCTGGGTCCCTTACTGCTGCCCTTGAAAGGCAGGGCGGCCGTCGCGGTGGGCAGGTGCGCGGGTGCTGGGGGAGGGGCTGGAGATGAGGGAGCCGCGCGACTGGGCAGCACCTCCAGCCACCAGCTGTGGCTGTGCAGCCGCAGGAGACAGACTGGGGCAGCCGGCCTGTGGGCTCGGGCAGAGAGAGCCGTGGTCGTTGACTGGGGACTGGGTTGAAAGGTCATGGACTCACTTCCAAAACTGGCACCTGAAAACAGGAAGGACGTGTCTGAAACAGGTGTGAGGCCCGGGGCTCGGAGCTCGCCCCCAAGGCCCCCACACCCTTCTAGCCAGGCCTCAGGTGCCTGAGGACAGCACCTTGTTGGGGTAACCAAAGTGACAGGCCTCCCGAGAAGGGGAGCTGATGGCCTGGAGAAGCGCATGGTGGGGTGGCCCTGCAGCCAGCTTCAGGGTCCCGGCTGTGTGACATCAGGTGGGTCACTTGACTCCTCTGGGCTTCCTGGGACAGAGATGGGGCCGGCTCGCAGATGGATGGGGAGGATGTTGACAGGGTCCGTGGGAAGAACCTGGCGCCTGGCTCCAAACCGGGTGAGTGACGGTGACACTGCGCCTCCGTGTGGCTCAGGAGGCCAGGTGTCCCAAGGCCAGCCTGCAGTACCTGACGCCCCCGCCAGGTGGCAGGGGCTGCCCACCAGAACCAGGTCTCCTCTGGGGCCCCGGGGTTCATCAGGGACTTGTCTGTCTCTCTCCGAGGCTTCTAGAATGGAGCCGCAGCGCCTCTGCTCTCTCCTCCCCACCAGTCTCCCTGCCCCAGGCGGAACTGGAGAGGGGAAGGTGGGCGGGCACAGAGGACGGGCTGGGGCAGGAGAGGGGCGGCAGGGGCTAGGAGCGCAGGCTGTACCGTGGAAGGGTGGTAATAGTGCCTTCTTTGTGGGGTTTCTGAGGATGGGGGTGATACCAGCCCACGGATGTGGCTGGACTGGCCAGGCCCACCTCAGAGGCGTGGGAGCCCGGCCGGGTGTTGGTGGGGGCAGCTGCACGTGCCCGCTGGGGAGGGCCTTGAACGCCACGCCCTGGTCCGGCCCCCGGAGATGCAGCCTGGCTGGTGGTGCCAGGACCTGCCCGCCAGCCAGGAGCAAGGGGACAAGGGGCATGTACCCACAGTGCGGGAGCAGCCGGGGAGGAAGCCGTGGGCCTGGGGCACGGCGGGTGGGCCGTCCACGCTGGCATCTGTGTGGGGGCCGAGCGTCAGCACAGCCGGGTCAGGCCCAGGGGTGGGTTTAGCGCCCAGGGGCAGAGGCTGAGGCAGTGGCGTGGAGGGGACAGCTGGGCCCGGAGGTCTTGGGCAGGGAGAAAGCGGGGGCCCCATCCTGGGTCCCTGCCATGGAGGGAGGGCTGAGGCGAGCAGAGCCGGGGTGGAGGAACGGGGGTCCTGTGGAGAGAGTGGTCAGGAGGGGTGCCACAGAGCGGTAGGTGCAGCAGGGAGGTCCCTGGGGTCCTTGAGGGAGCAGGCTTGATGGTGGGACAGCAGCGATGGGTAGGGCTGGGGACTCCGACGGCATGAGGGCCTGTGTCCCGAGTGTGTCCTGCTGCTCTCCTTTCCTCTGTGACAGAGCCACTCAGTGGGCCTGCAGCGTCTTGTCCTAAGCCACCCCTGATGTAGATCGGAGGCTTGGGGGGCTCGCCCAGAGCAAGCTACTTGCTGAGCATTCCCAGGCCAGCAAATGCATCCCACCACCCGAGGGGGCCCCGTGGCTCCGAGAGCTGGCGGGTGGGGGGCACAGCTGCTTTGCTGCTGGAGGGACCTGGCCGGGTCTGCTCTGGTCAGGCAGCCCCAGGACTGCGCGGCAGAGTCTTCTCCCTGAGACGCTGGCCCACCCCAGGGAGCAGGGGTCTTTTTGGAGGCCGATTTCCCAAGAAGGGCTCCCAGTCTCTGGCAGCAGATGCCTGTCCCTGGTCCCCAGGAAACCCAGAGGAGAGTTTAAGGAGGCGGCAACCTCCGGTGTTTCCCCCGGGGACTCTGGGTGACCCCAGGCACCCCTGAGTGGGCCCTGGGTGCACGAGGTTGTTGGGCTCCTTTGAGAGGATTTGGTTCATGGCGCTGCTGGGTGGCCAGTCGCCCAACGGTCGTGCTCCATGGCGGGCACTTCCAGGTCTGGGTGGGGTGGCTAGTCACTTGGGGCTGCAGCAGGCAGCTGGCGCCTTTTGTCTCGGGCAGGGTTGGTTGGTTCTGGCCAGTCACCGAGGGAAGCAGCTCAGGTCTCCCAGCTCAGTAGGGAGGAGGGGGCTGTGGCACCCACAGGTGCCCACCCACATGAAGGCTGCCCCGACATCTGAGCAACAGCCCCTGTTGAAAGGCCTGTCCTGCAGAGCCCTCGCAGGCTTGACCGGGGGCACCCCCACAGCACCCTGACTTGTGGGTGCCACAATGCAGGACACAGGCTCGGGGTGTCAGGGTGCTGGCTCAAGGCCGCAGGGCGGGCCAGTGGGGGCCAGGCCCCCGACCTCTCCTGAGAGCCTGTCCTCGGGTCCACTCGCCGCCCCGCACGCTCTCCTGCTGGGTGGAGACTCGGGTCTCCCCCACGCAGCTGCAGGGGAGACAGCAACAGCAGCTCGTGGAGGGCTCGGCTTCACTCGTGCGGTGGCCTGGGGGTCACTCTGCCCCTCTGGCTGGCCGTGCCCTTCCACCGCCCTGCGCCTCCCCTGCCCTGCCCTTTGTCCTCTGCCCAGACGGGTCTCCTCTTGCCCTTGGAGGACACACCCTCCTGGGCAATCCTTGTAGGGCCCCCAGAGCTCCCCGAGAGGCGGCCTCCATGGCTCACCCTCCAGGCTGAGCAGAGCTGGGGTCCCCCGGCCCGCGCCTAACCGCGCCCTCCCTCTCGCAGTGCACAGCGGGGCGGTGAGCGCCCTCTCCTTCCACCCGTCCGGGAGCTACCTGGCCACGGCCTCCAGCGACTCGACCCTGAAGATCCTGGACCTCATGGAGGGCCGGCTGCTCTACACACTCCATGGGCACCAGGTGAGGGTGGTGGCCTGGCGGGACGGGTCAACGCTGGGGTCCCCTCCGCCGGGGCAGTGGGGTGAGGTGCCAAAACAGGTTTGTCCCCCAGCCAGATCTGTGACCTTCGTCGGTGCTGGGCCTGGCCTGCAGCTGAGGAGGGACTCTGGCCATTGAGTTGGGTGGGAGGGGGCAAGGGGGTGCCTGGGCTGAACGCCACCTGTCACCTTGCGACCGCAGGCCCCACGTGAGTGGAGCTGGGGCCATTCCCTGCCTTGCCTTGGGGTCTCCCCAGCCCAGTGCGAGCAGCAGGGAAACCTTCTGCCCCTGCGTTTGGGGCCAGCTGGGCAGCGCTGTTCTCCCCTGTGGCTAGGCTGGGTGTGGCCTCCCCCCACCGGGGAGCTGCTGTGAAAGCCTTCCCTCGGGATCACCCACCCAGGTGGGGCTTTTTGGTTCGCCCTTCTCCGCCTGAGCAGGAGGCGGGTGGAGAGGGGACAGGCTGGCCGCAGAGGACCGCTGGGGCTGACAGCCGGGTGTGAGGCGTCTGGCCCAGGGCTCTCTGGAACCCCCTGCCTTCAGAGTTGGCACAGGGGCCATTGGCCATGGCTTGGGCCCCCCTCCTGCTTCATGGCACCCGGAGGCTGCTTGCTGCCCCGTCAGAGACACTAA
Organism: Noctilio leporinus; assembly: GCA_004026585.1. Lineage (NCBI taxonomy): Eukaryota > Metazoa > Chordata > Mammalia > Chiroptera > Noctilionidae > Noctilio > Noctilio leporinus. The sequence goes on along the minus strand of PVIW01000936.1, from coordinate 263,857 downwards.
GGTGCACAGGGCCTGTTCCCGCGGTGGCCGGCACAGGCAGGTGTGAATACAGCCACTGGGCTGGGAGCCACCTCAGTTGGCTCTTTGGCAAGTCTGTGATTCAGCCACGTGGAGCCAGTTTTGGATCTTGTAACCATCAGGGTATCCGGAAACCCAGGGCCTGCTGCTGCCTCTCCTGCCCCCCACAAAAGCAAAAGGATACGCTGTCTCAGCGGGCAGATAGGTGCCCAGCACAGGCCCCGCCCCCAGGGTCTTTGCTTTCCCTGGGTGGGCTGTGCAGCTGGGCCACCTTGCAGCCTGAGACCCCCCAAATTCGGTGTCTAGAACGCCCTCCTTGTGTCCAGGCTCAGCCTTGGTTGCAGACAGGAAATCTGCCACCGTTTCCTGAGAGCTGCTGGTGAAGGTGGAGGTGTCGGGACGGGGCTGAGGGACAGCTGGCGGCTGGGGGTGTGGGAGCAGGAAATGGCTCAGCAGACTCTCCAGGTTCACGGTGCCCCGAGGAAGGGAGAAGGGAGGAGCGAGCTCACCACTGCTCACTTTTGCCATCTGTGTTTGTCACCCATGTCCAGCTGCTGGGCGGCACACCTGGGCCAGAGTGGGGGTGACGGTCGTAGCCCGTGGGCTCATGGCCTGGGGGTCGGGGCTTCCCAGGGGAGGTCCGTAGAGTCGAGAGAGCATGAGGGGAGTCAGACCAGGACAGGCAGGCAGAGTCCGAGCGGTGCCAGCGGCTCCGGTGAGGGTGCAGCCCAGATGAACACGGGAGTCCAGGTGTGAGGCTCAGATTTGCTTCTGTCCCCAACCTTTAGCATCCCTGCCAAACACGAACTTAGGATCGCTGGGCCAAACTTAGGGTCTTCGGCGCTCTTCCTCCTGACGCACCCGGGGTGCTGGGCGGCCTGGCCTGCTCAGGGTTCCGAGGCAGCGGGCCCTGCCTGCCCCTGTCCCTGCCTAGAGGCCCAATTTGGGAGACTGAGCCTGGGCCATCGCGGGGAGCTGGCGCGCTCCCGGGACAGTCCCGACGTGCGGGACTGTGAAGTGCTGTTGCCCAGGGAAGCTCAGCTCCAGGAAGCAGCTCCGAGACGGTGGCATCAACCCCTTGGGGACCTGTATCACCTCCGCTGAGCCCCAGGGGCAAAGCCTGGCAGGGGACCCATGGGGGCAGCTGAGGAGTGGGTTGGAGCTTCCTCCGGGCATTCTGCGTGGGTGGCTTGCAGGTGACGAGTCCTCCGTTTTGTGATGCCCGTTCCCTCCCGGTCCTTCCAGGAAGGCGTGCACCTGGGCTGCGTGGTGACTTGGCCTTTCACACTCTGTGCTGGGAAGGGGTCCGGTCTTACCCGGTGCAGCTGCCACCAGCCACTGCTGGGGGGTCCCGGTGCTCAGAGTCTGTCACACAGCCGGGGAGGCAGCTTTGAAAGCCCCTGGTGGGGAGACGGGGGTCGGAGAGGGGGCCAGACTTGCAGGGGTCTCACGCGGCTGAGGGGCCGAGCTTCCGGCACTCCCTTGTCCCGCACGTGCGGCTCTGAGGAGCGGAGCTGGGATCGCCCTTGTTTCTAGGCCGCTGGCCTGTGCAGGAGGCTGCTTCGCCCCATCCTGGTACAGCAGGAAGGAACCAGGCCTGTGGTGCTGTGGTTTGGACTTAAGGGACCTCTGTGTGACAGTCCCCTGGCATAGCCCCTGGTGGGCTAGGGTGGGTGGGGGGACTGTTGCGTTTTCTGCCAGGGGGTCAGCAGCCCCGTGGGCTCCCAGTTCCCCGCTGTGAGAGGGACAGCGCAGGTGGGAGGCGGGGTCAGAGGCCCCCCGGAAGCCAGCTCAAGGGAGCCGATGCCGGGGTGAGACCTTGACCGGGAGGGGTGCTCTGTGCCAGGGAGCGTCCTGGGCAGTGTCCGCAGGAGGGTCAGCGGATTCGCCACAGCCGGAAGGGCAGGTCGGGATGCAGCGCTGCTGGGCCCACACTCTTGTCTGGGGTGGGCCCGGCTCCAGGGCAGAGGCGGTTGCTGAGGTCAGGGTCACCCACACAGGGCTGGGCCGGGCCTTGTGTCCTGAGAGTCAGACCAGGCCAGCAGTCTGGAGGGTCTCGGCCCTCGATCCACCACACCTGCTCACTCTGGGGGCTGGCGGTGGTCATCTGTGACTTGTTCGGTGCAGGCCCGAGGGGTTCCGCACTCCGCCCTGCAGCCTGGCTTCGGGGCTCTGAGCTGCGCAGAGGGGGGCCCCTGCCAGTGGGAGCTGGACCCGGGCTGCTGCTGGGGTCCAGGTGGCTCTTGAGAGGCTTCCCCAGCTGAGCAGCGCTGAGTGACATAGGGTCCGGCAGGGAGCTGGGTGGCCCTTTGCTGGCTCCAACCGACAGGGGCCTCTGAGCAGCCCTGCTGATCAGGCAGTGGGCGGCCGCAGCAGACACGCCTGCAGGGCGGGGCTGGGACAGGCTGAGGACCCTGTTGGGACCGAGAGGCGGGGGCCTCCCTCCCTCTCGCTCCTGGGACATGGCCAGCTCCCTCAGGGCTTGGGCTGGTGAGGACGCTGCACCTGTCACCTTCCCCAGGGCGGACTGAGGCCACGTGCGGCCATGTGTTGGTTTGCTGGGTGACTGTCCAGCTTTCTAAGGAAATACCCCAGTGTTTCAAGGAACAAGTGGCTTGTACCCCCTGTTTCTGGGTTAGAAAACTGGGGGCTTTCCCGTGTTGTTTAGCAGAAGACCCCTGAGCCCTGTTGAGGGAGGCTCTGTGCTCGTGTGTTGGGGCCCGACGGTGCCAGCCTGCCTCCTGGGCTTCGCTGAGCCCCTCATCCGCGCCAGCTGCCGGTTCTGCCTCATCAGAGGCGAGGACAGTCCTGTTCCCCCTCCTCTCCGCCTGCTCTTGGGGTGCGGTCCCCTGCTGCTCCTGTGGGGATTCTGGGCTGGGTGACGACGGCCCTGGCACCTGGGTGGGCAGCCAGCGTGTGTGGGGAACGTGAGCCCATGGTAGGTGTCACTGATGACTTGGCCCCGCGTGCCGGGCACAGGGCCACACCATCAGCCGTTCCCCTCTGGGCTGGGGGTGGCCCTTGCCTCCTCTTCCCACCCAATGAGTCCCTCAGGGGTTTATCTGGATCCTTATTTTGTGTAGGGTTGTCCTCATCTCCCCCAGAACATCTTTTTGCGTGGGCTTCGTTGTTGTCACCCAGTCTCTGAAATCCAACCCCAGATGGGCTGCTATGGGAACTCCTCTGCCCCAAACGTCCCCCGCCAGCTGCCCTGTGAGTGTGGCCTGCTGGTCCCTTGGTCCCGGCGGCCAGGCTGGGTGTCAGCACTGGGCTGGCAGGCTGTGCCCTCTCCAAGTCTCTGTAGAGCCAGGGCTGTGGGGTCGGCCAGGGCTGTGCTGTGCAGCGGGAGGAGAGGGAGTCCTGCCACTTGCCCGGCCCGGGACAGACATGGCCGTGTCCAGGCCACACAGGAGCCTCATCCGTCCGGCCCCTCGCTCGCTGCGGCAAGAGGCCTGGAGAGGGGCGCTTCCCCACCAGCTGCCGCTGTCCTTCCAAGACCTGCGCCCCAGGCAAGGCCCCTCAGCTCTGTGTGGCAGCGGGAGGCACCCTGCTGGAACGGAGATTGTTCTGTATTTTCTGAACCCCTCGAGCTGTGCTCTTGGTCTAAGTCCCAGAGCTATTTGGGAGAGGAGCGTGGGTGGGACGTGGGGGGAGTTCAATCTGGTGTTTGTGGCTGCGCAGTTGGTGTCGTGTCGCTGTGGATTGACTGCGCCGCATGGGGACCGGTGGCATATGGTTCCACGCACCCAAGGGTGGGCAGGCAGCCATCCCGGGCTGCCCAGGGCCGCCGCCCATGCTCGGAAGCCTGGTCGTGGTGATGTCCGAGTCTCAGAGTGGCCGCACAGGTGTTCTGGGAGCTTGTTCCGTGCTGGGGCCTCAGCTGGGGCCGGGCCGTGGTTTGGGGGCCTCGCTGTAGGAGGTAGGCTGCCCGAGGCTGGTGGCCTGGCGCCTGGGGGCCACCTCTTGGCTGCCCCTGCAGGGGAAGGTCAGGCTCTGGCTTGGATAATTGGGTGCCTCCCAGAGAGGTGAGGGGACATCAAGAGGGGGAACAATTCATTTGCTTCACCCTGAGTCACCAGGGGTGTGCCTGGCCCCCTGACCCCGGCCTGCAGCGCACAGCGGGGGGCCGGCAGTGGGTCTGGGGCCGAGGCTGGGGGAGCCTCAGCACTCCTGGGCGCAGCTCCTCCCCGCCGTCCTCCTTGTCCACAGGGTCCCCAGGACCCGAGCTAGCGCACAGCAGAGGCTGTGAGCCAGCCCTGGGGGGCTGTAGAAGAAGCTGCCTGAGCTCAGGGTCAGAGACCTGAGCACCTTCCCCCAAGGCCTTTTGGGCCTCTGAGGGTACAGCTGTTCTTTCACCCCTGACTTGGGGCACGAAGGGTGACGTTCCTATTTGTTTGCTGGCAGCCACTGGAAAACTCCAGAACCTTGTGAGGAGGTGGTGGGTCGGGTACCTGGCTAAGCTTTTGCCCAGTAGCTATCGTGGGTGCAAGGGTCAAAGTTCAGGCAGGCAGGGAGGATGTCTGGCCACCAGGAGCAGCCTGTGCCCTTGGCTTGCTGTTTTCACTGCCTCCACTGAAGCCTTGTCCTGGGAGGGCGAAGAAGCAGGCAGTGTGGGTCCCTTGGGTCCGGAGGTCGGCATGGCAGAGGGCCATGTAGTGAAATGGGTGGGTGTGGGTCCAGCCACACTTGAGGGCCGAGTGGGGCTGGGTCAGGAGGGGAGGGGGCTGAGCCAGGCTTCAGGGTGCATGAAGACCAGGCAGGGTCACCTGCTTCTGCAGGGGGCACCCGGGAGGGCCCAGGAGATGTCTCTGCCAGAGGCCTGGCCGGAGCCACATGGGGACCAGAACCCCAGGTAGGAGAGCACCTCGCACAGGTGGGGGCAGCTTGGGCTCCCCACTGCTGAAGGCCCAGCCCAGAGCCGCAGTGACCCCAGGGGTGTCCGTGTCATCGCCAGTGGACGGATGTGTCCGGAAGCCACCAGAGGGCAGGGCAACCTCAGCAGCAGGTTGTGGGCCCTCTGCGGAGTGGAAGAGAGGCCCTCCGCAGTCACTGCTGGGTGCCACTCGCACAGACCGGCCCTGACAGCGTGAGGGTTGGAAGCGTTGGGGATCTGGCTACGGTAGCGATCAGAGCCGTGTTTGTAGCTCTGAGTGAACTTACTTAAATCTGAGAAAGACTGACAGTAACTGGATGAGAAGCCGAATGTGGAGGTTCAGGGGGCAGGTAGAGGAAGAGACGCCCAGCAGTCGCTTTGGAGCACAGGGGTCCCCAGGGTGCCGGCGGGGAGGGGTCTGGGGTTGGCATCTGGCCAGCAGCGGTGGGGCCCCTGTCTGCTGTCCAGTGCAGGCTGGCTTTGTGCACAGTGGCACCCAGGGCTGCCGTCCCCTGCGCTGTGCTCCGAGGGCCCTGGGCCACCTGCCTGGGTCCCTGACACACATGCAGAGCCCTGAGGCCCCTGGAGCCGGCCTGCTGGTGGGCAGGTGCCACTGGGGAGGCTGCGGCCTCCCCCTGCGAGGTTCACCCCGTAGCTGCTGTCGGAGTTTCCCGGCGAGGGGACCCTGGGGAAATTCTGCACTTCTGGCCGCCGGGCTCCCGGCACCTGCTCTCTGGCCCCGGGTCTCCGGCCGAACGGCAGGCTCCTGGCCACAGTCTTTGGTTCCGCTGCCTCTGCCCCTGCTTAGTCTCCAACATCTTGGCATCGGGGGCTGAGTGAGGACAGGAATGGCAGCGACAGCCTCTGGGGACCCGTCACACCTCAGTCAGCTCTGGACAGGCGCAGGGCCTGGCCTTGTGGGCACTCCCTGTGCTGGTTTCCTTCCCGTTTCTTTTTCTCTCTCTTTTCCCTCAAAATGGAAACAGTTTTGTCATTTTGTGCTTGTGTTAATGGAGCGAAGCCATGTATTGTTACAAGTTGGAAGTACGGGAAGTCACACCTCAGGCACACTCCCTCTCCCACGTGAGTCTGTCAACGGGCCACCTTCACTTCCAGGGCCTCTGACACACGCCCTGCCTCGGCCCTCGGGCCTGTGCGAGCAGCTTCGCACCGGGCATCTCACGCTCAGGATGGACTGGGCAGGGCGCCCCGTGGGAAAGGTGGACCCCTTGTCCTGCCGATGGCCGTGCAGGACTCCGGCTGCTGTGATTCCTGGCTGCCCCCGAGAGAGACAGACAGACAGCAGCGAGAGGCCCAGGCTGGAGGCCGTGGCTGTCCCCTCGGACACGTCACCCTGAGGGAGGGAGAGTGCGCAAACCTCCCTGAGGACTTGGGGGTGTTCCGGGCCGGGCCGAGTGCTTGGTGTCAGCTGGCCTTGGACTCGGCTTCTCTTCTCACCTTGCCTGGGCGCCCGGAGCGGAGGCGCCGCAGGCGGAGGCTGGAGGTGCCGGTGGACAGCTTCCCTCCTGCCCCGCGCCTGGGCCCAGGGGTCGGCTCCCAGCCCGCCTGTGTCTGTTGCCCCGTTTCCAGCCCACACGCTGGTCTTCCCTGCACCTCGGGAGGTGCTCCTGCTGCTCGTCTCACTCATGGTTTCGCTGCGGGGGGCTTCCCGTGGGCACTCGGGCTCTGGCCGCTCCCTGTGCTGGGGGTGGAGCTGAGGTGGTCTCTGTGGCCGCAGCCTTGGTGCTGTCACCGAGGGGGGACGGCTTTCTGGTGTTGCTGTAGAAGCGCAGGCACTGCCAGCCTGAGTTTGGCAGAGGAGTGGTGGCACTGACCGGTCGTCTCCCTGAGCACCCTCACGTGTGTGGGGAGGAGCCCGCCAGGCACTGCGCAGGCCGCTTCACCCTTTAGACAGTTGTGGGCCCCTGAGCGCCTGGGAGGCCAGAGTGGCACAGCCTCCCTTAGACCCTGGTTCTTGCCTCCGGGGTCACCGGGCCCCCTGTGTCTTACTCCTTAGTTTGTCCTTGGGGCTCTACGCTTGTCCAGTCAGCTGCAGGGGGTGTAGGGTCATGGCCCAGTCAGGGGGACCAAGTCCTGGTCCCATTGCTAGCCTGGGGTACAGTGGCGTGCCTCTCTGCCTGCTGGCCCCTCCTTGGCAAGTGGGGACAGTGGTGCCGCCCCACCGGGCTGCTCCTTCCCCTCTTCTCACCCACAACCCCATGGCCCAGCCTTTGTCCTGCCAGTGGGGCCGAGAGCCCATCACAGGTGTCGAGACACAGGCTGGGGGGGCACCGTGGGCCTCCTGAGGCCCTCAGCCGCTGTTCTGTGGCCGCATCACCAGCCGCAGGTCTCTCCCCGTGCATTGAAGGATCTGGAATGACCGTGAGTATTTGTTCTGCCCCGTTTGTCCTGCCAGGGTCCAGCCACCACGGTCGCCTTTTCGAGAACGGGAGAGTACTTTGCCTCTGGAGGCTCCGATGAACAGGGGAGTGAGTGGGACCCCCTCTGACGCTGCTCTGGGTGGAACGGGGCTGAGGCGTGTGGGGTGGGGCGCTCAGACCCAGGGCCTGGGGCACCCCGGCTGCAGGACCCGCGTGTGCAGCCCAGCGGGGCATTTCCAGGCTTTCTCCTGCCTGCAGTTGGGAAGCCTGCTCTCCGGGGTGAGAGGCGGGACCCAGAGCTGAGTTGGGGTGTCAGGTGGGGACCACTGTCCAGCCACTGGCCCAGAACTTTGCGGGCGACCTCGGCCCATTTTCTCCGTGACACGCTGGAGGGTTCCCCTAATTCTGTGTGGCTGCTGGTCTCGCAGGTGATGGTCTGGAAGAGTAACTTCGATGCCGTGGACTCCAGAGACGTCGTGAAAGTGCAGAGGCCCCCAGCCTCGCTGGCCGGCTCCTCCGGGCTTCTGGTAAGTGGCCTGGGCCCCAGTGAACAGCACTGGGCTCGGGGACAGTGCGCTTGGGTGGGTCACAGGGGAGGGACCCCAGTAAGACCTCGTCATCCAGCGAGTGATACTCTGGCCCCGGAAGTGCTGCCATTTCCGGTCTGCGGGGAGCAGACGAGATGGCACTGTCGCCGCGGGTGCGCCCGCCGGGCTGCGGCCCCCTGGGTTCCTAGAGGGCGAGGCGGCGCAGGCCCAGCCCGCCACTCTCACTTCCTTCCCTGCCAGCCAGGGACGGGGAGTTCCGCGGCCGCAAGCTGTTTTTAGCACCTTTGTTGGTGAAAGGGCATTCCTTGTTCCTGAAATAAAGTCGTGAGCGTTTTTGACAAACGTTTTGGGGGAAACGGGTAACTGATAAGGTCGCACCGAAGCCAGGGCCGTGGGCGGGGTGTTCAGCTCCCAAGGCTGCAGGCTGTGCGCCGCTCCCCCGCCCGGAAACTGGCCCGAACAGCAGGACGCGGCTTGCCCAAGGCCCCCTGGAGCGGAGGCTGGCCCGGAAGAGAACCAGGAAGCCCGAGTCCATCCAGCCTTCCGCCTGAGCAGAGGGACCCCTCCCCCACGCCCCACCCTCCCCGTCCCCGGGGAGCATGCCCGTGAATCTCGGGGAGGTGGGTGACCACCGTACGGGAGGGGGTGCGGGCCCGTACTCCTCTTCTCAGTTACGAGGGAAGTTTCTTGGACAAGCTGCCTCTCTGCCCGGCAGCCCCAGCTCAGGGATGGGGGTGGGGCACCCTTGCTTCCCGGAGCTGTGGGGCCTGGTAATCTAGGAAGAGGCCTGTGGGTGGGGAAGCCAGTCGGACAGGGCCCGGTGGGGTGGCAGGCTCAGGACAACCGTGTGTTCCCCGCGGCCTTCCGGCTTCAGCTCTGCCCAGTGGGCACCCCCACATCACGGTGGCACATGGGCTCTGAACCCTGACTCTGTGGCTCCAGGAAAAACAGAGCCTCCCAAACCTGGGTTTCTAACACAGGCCTGTTTTGTAGAATGTTTGGCTTCCCAGACTTTGGGCTTTGCCAGAGGCGGTGGTAGATTTAACAAAAAAGACCTTCAGGACTTGGTTTTCGTGTCACAGGTCGGAGAGCCTGCTTGCCCTGCCCGCCCGGAGGCCCGCCTGGCCCCTGGGTGGCACCTAGAGAGCGGCCTGTGGCCAGCCAGAGGCTCCACTCCTCAGAGAGCCCCCCCAAGTCTGCAGCCCGGGGCCTGCCCCGTTCCCCACACGCTTGGGCCTCTGCCTCTGCCCGGCCCCAGACTCCCCTGCGTCATGTCCGGAAGCCTGCCAGCCAGGTGCTGGGTCTTGGATCCTGACCATGTGCTTGTTAGTGTGGCAGTTAAAAGTCCTGGGCGGAGCCCTGGCTGGTAGCACAGTGGTTAAGGCACCGGCCTGCGAACCCAAAGGTTGCAGGTTCGATTCCCCAGCCAGGGCACATAACCAGGTTGCAAACCAGGTCTCCAGTCAGATCTGTGGCTGGGGGCAGGTGAAAGGCAACCATACATGGATGTCTCTCTCCCTCTCTGCCTCTCTCTCTTCCCCTCTTTCTAAAAATGAAATAAAATCTTAAAAAAACAAAAGTCCTGGGCGGGCAGGGCAGGGCAGCCCGTGGCCATGGAGGCTGCTGCCTGGGGCCCGGCTCTCAGCGTGGCATTGAACCCGCAGGCCTGGAGCCCACTCTGAACAGCGCTCTTTTCACTGCCGGCGCTATTTTCAATCTCTGGTTGAAATTCACAGCTTATTTTTAGGCACATTTCATGTTGAAAAGCAAAAGCCATTTCCCAGTCCTTCCGAGTGAGAAGAATAGAGTCCATGTTCTCTATTCTTGGCCAAGCTGTGCGAGGGATTTTCGGGCTGTGGCGGGGAACTTTCTCTGCTCCGGGCGGAGGGTGCGAAGTGGCCAGGCCCAAGCGAGGGCGGGGGCTGGGAGAGACACGAGCCTCCTGGGCAGCTGGCGCCAGTGCCCAGCTCTGCTCCCCGTGTGGCCCTGGTCCTCCCGGCCTGTCCCTGAGGCGTAAGGACCCTGTGTCCTGGCTGACCTTGGATTTGGCACGTGCCCCTCCAAGCCCAGCTGCTGTGGGACTGCTAATGCCTTGACCACGAAAGGGTTTGAAAACCACCTTGAGCAGCAAAGATTCACTTGTTCTGATTTATTCTTGCCCTTTCTCCAAATGTCTATCTGAGCCCATGAAGCAATTGGGAGGGAAGGTGGTACTAGGGCAGGGTGGGGGTGGAGTGCAGAATTATAGGTAATTCAGTAAAACTGAAAACCCACTTCCTGAGTTCTCTGGGATGCCCGTCCTCCGCTGCAGACGGGAACCGTGACCCCAGGGCTGAACGCCTTGCTCCGGGCGCCTCATATAGGGAGATGCCAGGTCCTCCTTGCCGAGCTTCCGAAAGGGGGCACACGCCAGCTGCACTTAGAACCATGCCTGGCACCTGAACACCTTTGTCGCTGTGAGGGCGAGCCTGGTGACAGGCACGGGGACATACCTATCCCTGGCTCAGCCGCTGTGGGACCTGGTGGGGCCTGGGCTTCATGAGCTGACTTGGGAACATGGAGACTTTGTTTCCTTGTTTCCTGGGGCTTAGCTGGCGGCAAGTGTGTATGGCTCCGTGGGATAGCTGGTTTCTGCCCACTCTGCTGTGCCGAGGTGGCGCCTAAGCCCCGAGTCCCCAGGTGGTGATGGCTTGGACGGAGGTGTGGGGCTCGGCCCCTCCGCCCACAGAAATGAGACCCTGGACTGGGAAAGAGCAAGAGAGATTCTCTCCACTACTCAGTGGGCAAAGGAGCCCTGGGACCGACACCCAGAGCCAGTGTGGCACAGGTGCTGGGGACGCAGACACAGCTCCTGTCATGTCTGTGCAGACCCCTGGTCACACCGCCTCAGGGCCCATCTCCCTCGCAGGATTTGGACTCCCTGAGTCCGTCGCTGTTACTCCCCCACCGACCTGGGGCACCTGCGGTGGCCTGTCATCAGGAGGCCTTTCCCCTGGCAGCCCGCAGCTAGATTGGGAGCTGGTGGGGATTCCACAGCTGCACGTGAGGAAGTGAGCTCAAAGCACGGACAGTGGGCAGTGAGCCCCTGGCTCCGTGCTGCTTCTCTGCAAGGCGCCTGGGCCCTGGCCGGGCTCTGCTCAGAGCCCCGTCCGGTCTGGCCTCACGGGCTCTATTGTTTGATTGACTGATGACAAGCACCTACGGCCCAGACCACTCAGACCAGTCTTCTCACCGTCAGGAGAGCCAACAGAGGTCACAGGTGTGATGCAGAGCAGAGTTGGTGTGCAGCAGCCTAGGCCTCTGGCCTCTAAGTCTCCCTTCCTTCCTCCTTTCTCTGGGCTGCTTTTTCAAACCCAAAAACCCGGAAGTGGGATAAGTGATCCACGAGCGGAAATAGACCCACTTGCTTAAGTCTGACTGTGAGGCTTTGGGCCATGCTTCCTGCTCCCCAGCAGTTACACTCCTGCTTTCCACATGGCACCTCCTCCAGGCAGTCTTCCTGGGACAGATTGACAGGTGGATTCCTTCTACCTAGAGCCCCCTGCTGGCTGAGGCAGCCCCTCTCCTGGAGCCAGTTACTCATAGGCCTCACTGTGTCCCTGGAGGGCTGGGGCCTCAGTCTCCTCTGGTGCCCAGCACATGTCTGGAATGGGAAGATGAGGATGGCCAAGTTCAGTGGGTGTATGTCTGGGAAGCATGGGTGGAGCGTGTGAGGTGAGGATCAGGCTCTGGTTCTTCCCTTTTGGCATTTTGGTGGTCCCAGGCTAAGTGAAGGAAAGCACTTCCTGGCCTGGTCTGTTAGTTCGGCCTAGGGCAGGTGGTGTGGGGCGGCCTGGTGGTGACTGGGCATGGAAGGTGCTAGAACCTGCACGTCCGGGCCAGAAGTCTCAGTACTTCTTTTCATTTTCAGGGGGGAAAAGCCCTTTGCAGCTTATATTTTCCAGATTGGATGGCAGCCTTGCCCATGTGGCATAAGGGTGTTGGATAATACTTATGTTTGTGTTCTCATTGGTTACCATGGAAAAAAATCAGAATAGATGGTTTCCATGGAGATTATCTTAAAATTAGTTTCTCTGAAGGTCCGGGCATTGTGGCGGGCTCCCTGGATGCTCCAGGTGCCATCGGACGCTTTCCCCGTGGCACTGTCGGCAGATCTGCCCTCTGGGTTGGAGCAGCCGGATGCCAAGGGGGTGACCCTGTGCCCCACTTCCTCTTGGGGTCCCACTCACCTGGCCTCAGCTTGACAGTTCATTTCAGTAGCCCAGGAGCTGTTTTATTATTGATAAAATGGAACAAAAAAAATCTTTGTATTGTGGGAATTTTTGAGCTAACGCAGAAAGCAGAGAGAATAATATCACCAACCCTGTGTACCATCACCTGGCTTCAGCACTTCGCCAGTGTCACTTTGTTCCTCCCGCACGACTTAGAGAAGAGTTGGAGTATCTTCATTTGATCCCAGATGTATTGTTTTACCCTAAGTTAAAGACGGTCCGTGGTTATGTAACTGTAATGCTCTGATCACATCCAGCAAAATAAGTAATTCTTTAGCGTTAGATGCCTCGTCCACAGTCACACTTTTCCCACGTGGTGTGAAGGACATTGTTTGGTGCTTTCTTTTCTTTTTTGTGTTTGTTTTTTTGTCTTGTTTGCAGTGTCATACATGATCATACAACTGCTGCTAGAATGTTCGCACCTGTTACTGCAAATTCAGACCCCAGGAGATACTTTTGGGGGTTTATTCTTGGTCAGGGTAGGAAGGCCTGGTGGTGCTCTGTTTGAATGAGGACGCGGAGACTTGGAGACAGCTCCTGTCTCCCCGTCCCACTGCGGCCTGGCGGTGGGTGCGGTGCTGCAGGTGCGCAGCCTTGGCCTGAGTCAGGGTGGGGCTGGAGGAGTTCCTGGGCTCCACCCTTTCCTGCCCTCAGGGACAGTTGTGACCGTGGGCCCCAGGACGCCTGTGTTCCAGCCCAGAGACATGTCTAGCCGGTGAGCCAGCTCCGGCCAGCTGCCCGGGGTGGTGTCCGTGGTGGGTGCTGTTTCTCTCCACCGTCTGCCGTGGAGGGAGGGAGGCATTGTCACCTGGTCTGAAGGCCACGCTGTCTTCCAGGACAGGGAGCATGGGAGACCCCAGTGCACCCTCGGGCCGCAGAGGGTGAGGGCCTTGCCCGCTTGAGGCCCACCCCTCGCCAGGGAGGCCTGGCCTGTGCCCGGAGATGCTCCGCACACCACGAATCGTGGAGCTCGGCAGCGACGCCTGGGTGCAGCTGGTGCCTCTGCAACCGTGTCTCCTTTGAGCACGTGTGAGGAGGGTTTAAAGTCGCCAGCCTTTGTTCCCGGGCTTCGGAATCCACCCCCAGCAGGTCAAGGAGCCGCTGCTGTTCCTCGTTGCCCCGAGGGCTTTGGAGTCTCCGGTATGCCTCCCACCTGCCGGCTGCCGGCTGGCTGCAGCCTCCTGTCCCCTTTAACAGCCACAGTCCTGGGGACCAACTCGCTGCGGTGAGAATCGCACTTAGCGCTGGGGAAACCTGGCAGGGGGTCGGCATCAGCGGCGAGGTCGCCCCGCCCACAGCGGGCCCTGGTCCGGGAGTCCAGAGGCAGCCTGGTCAAAGGCTCATAACCCCCTCACAACAAACCCACATCGAGGGACGTTTGACGGTGGAACTGACCAGCGCTCTCCAGGGTGTCGAGGTCATGAAAGACCAGGGGAAACTGAGGAACTGACGTAGGTTGCAGAGACCTGGATCGCGGACTGGAACCTCAGGATCCAAGGGCGTTAGTAGGAAACCAGTGGAAGTCAGTGGTGACCGTGCTTTGGCTCACGGCATTGTCCCCAGGCCGGTTTCCTGGGGGGTCACCGTCCTAATGGTCACATGAGATGGTGACGTCGGGGGAGCCTGGGAGAAGAATAGAGGGGAATTCTTTACTATTTTTTGCAGTTTTTTTTTTTTTTGTAAGTCTAAAATTAGTTCAAAGCAGTTTAATTTTTACAAAAAAAAACATCTACAGTCGACTCCTGGGCTTTGTCAGAAGCCTTGATGGCGCAGCCACGGGGGCCTGGCTTGGCAAGGGTGCCGCTGTCTCAGGTCGGGGCAGGAGACCAGTGTCCTCGCTGCCCAGCAGGGGTGGGCTCCCGGTCACATTGCGGAGCTGACCTGAGCAGGGCCGGCCCTCCCAGAACCGGGGTTCAGCGGGAAAGCGCTCCCCAAGGCGTGAGCCGCGCCCGGCTGGCCGGGAAGAACGTGGGCAGGACCGCTGTGCTGAGAGGCTGTGGGAGACCAGGCTCCTCTCAGGTTGGGGACTGTGCTGAGAACCAGAAGTTTCCTCTTGTTGGATTCCAGGCCAGAACCCTCCAGTACCGGGCAAACACGGCTGTCGCACGCCTGGTCCGCAAGTGTGGGGGTGCAGCACCGGTTCCCCCAAGCCTGGGGCTGAGGAGGCAGCCGTGCGGTTTTCCACTTAGGGGGCTGGAGGGGAGGGTCAGCGCAAGTGAGCTCCGCCGGCTCCCTCCCTCCTCGCCGGCCCGGCCCCAGGTCAGAAAACCAAAGGGAGGCAGCCGGCCAGGGACGCCTGTTAACTTCCCACCGGGGCAAGTGGCCCGAGGCCAAGGCCCGAGGGGCGGATTGAGAAAGGCCTGAGGCTGAGTCTGCAGCCTCCCTTGGCAGCCACGCAGAACAGCACGATGAGAGAGTGGGTTGGAAAGGTTTCACCGCGTGTGTCCGTGTCTTCCTGTTCTGCACCCAGCCCTGCTTTGGAAACAATGACACGCTTTCGTGTTTTAGGTGGACAATGGCCAGGCGTGTTCCCTGCCTGGGTCCCTACAAGGAGGTGGGACCAGTGAGAGAGACCACCCAGATCCCAGGCCTAGGTCACCCCTGTCCCCTCGGGGCTCAAGCTACAGACCAGTTCCTGGATGTTTCTGTCTATGGCGGAGTTTGCAGGCTGGGCAGGGACAAGGTCCAGTGTCAGCGGTTCAAAGGAAAAGGGCCATTTCTGCTAATAATTGACGGCCCACCCACTGGAGGGGTCGCTGTCCGGTTGGCTCATGACATCTTTATGGGAAAACTCCAGCTGCTCCTGGCTGCTGGCCTGATGTCTACAGACTGGACAGTCGCTGCTTGGACACCCTGCCTGGGGACAGCCAAGTGCTGACCACCAGGGAGGCTGAGGCCCTGGGAACGGAAAGGGCTGAGCTGTGACACTGGCTTTCTGCGTTGGGACCTCCCGCCCACCTGGGATCCGCAGCCCTGGGTTTTGTGCGTTGGCGGCGCCCTGTGGAGAGGTGGTGCCCTGCACCCTGGGCCACGTGTGCATCGTGTGATGAGCAGATTGGGCTCCCAGGGCACTTTGGTTGTAACTACGTTTATACAGAGTCAGGCTTAGTAACATAAATGGGTACAAAGAGAAACGTTCCCTGGGTTTTGATGCACAGTCAGGTACTCCCTGGCCTGATCCAGGTGGAATGACTGTCACCGCAGGAGAGGAGTCCGCTGCTGACCAGGACGCCGGCGGGTTGGATTGTCTGCGTGTGGGTGAACATTTGAGGCATTTTCCCTTTTTTTGCCTATTACAGGTAAAGCTATTAATTTTTACGTACGTACTTTTCTGTGTGTATGTATTTCCATTTTCCTTGGGTAAACACTTAGGAGTGGAGTGGCTGGAACATATAACGTGTGTATGTAACATTTTAAGCAGCTGCCAAACTGTTCTCCGAAGAGGTCGTGTGTCCACCCTGCTGGTGTGACAGTTCGGGCTGCAACGCTGCTCCCACCCTGGTGACCCGCTCTGAGGGGTGTATAGGGGTGTCTCCCTGGGGTTTTAACTTGCATTTTCCTGACGACGCCACTTACTGATGCGTTCGCTGTTGATTCTCGTACGCGCCTGACTGGGGGTCGGACCTACAACCTTGGCATTTTGGGATGATGCGCCAACCAACTAAGCCCCCAGCCAGGGCGGTAGGACGTCTTCCTGTGTATTTGTTTCTCATCTTTATATTTTCTTTGGTGAAGTATCTGTTCAAGTCTTGAGCCTGCTTTTTAAAAAAATTAGATTGTCTTCTCATTGAATTTTGAGTTTTTGTATGTTCTTAATACAAGACCTTAGCCAGATATGTGACTTGCATGTTTTCTCCCAGTTTGTGTTTTCTTCTTAATAGTGTCTTTCAAGAAGCAAACGTTTTGAATTTTGATGAAGTATGTTTTTAAACTTTGTGTTGTGGGTCATACTTTGGGTGTCATGTCTAAGAGATCTTTACCCAACCCAAGGTCACAAAGACTTTTTTCTCCAATGGTTTAGAAGAATGTATGCCGATACTACACTTGTAGGTTTTGCATTTAGTCTTTGATCCATCTTGAGCTACTTTTTGAAACGTGGTACAAGATACAAGTATGTAACAAAGCTGGGTTTTGTTTGTTTTGTTTTTGTATATGGATACTCTACTGATCCAGCAGTTACTGAAAATTCTTTTTCTTTACTAAGTTGTTTGCATAACTTGGTTTAAAATTAATTGGCCTGGTATCCATGGCCCGATTTCTGAATTCTGTTTGTTCCGTTGGTCTGTGTGTCTCCATTCACCGAAAGCACACTGTGTGGGCTGCAGCTTTAGACTAAGTGATGAAGTCAGGCAAGTCCTCAGATGCCCTTTTTTCAAAATGGTTCGGCTTTTCTAGTTTCTTTGCCTGTTCATATAAATTTTAGAATCAGCCTTTTCATTCCTGTAGGTGATTTTGGGGAGAATTGCCATCCTAAACCAGTTAAGCCTCCAATGCATGAACATGGTGTATTTCTTCATTGATATTGGTCTTCTTTGATTTTTCTTACCAGTGTGTTACAGTGCTCAGCTTATAGACTTTGTACGTATGTTGTTTGAATTATACCAGAGCGTTTTGTAGTGGGTCGAATGGTTGCCCTCCAACTCTGTCCACTCCTAACTCCCAGAACCTGTGAATGTGACCTTAGTTGGGGGAAGGGTCTCTGTCATTGTTACTAAGTTAAGGATCTCAAGAAGAGGTCATCCAATGACGGGAGACACACAGAGAAGAGGCACCTGTGAGGATGGAAGCAGAGATTGGAGCCACAAGCTACGGCGTCCTGGAGCCACTAGAAGCTGGAAGAGGCGAGAAAGGGTCCCCCTTGGTGTTTCCAGAGGGAGCGCAGCCTTATTGACACCCGAACTCCTGACTAGGGGAGGATAAATTTCTGTTGTGTTGGCCGCCAAGTGACGGTTGTTTTAGAGCGGCCCTAGGGGACAGATGAAAGTTTTGTGGGGTTTGGTGCTATTGAAAAGATAACGGCCAAGGATTTTTTTTTAAAAACAATAAAAAGGCATCGAACCACAAATCCAAGAAGCTCGGAGACATAACAGGAAGGCTGAAGAAACAAAAAACAAACAAACAAAAAAACCCCATACAAATTATATTCAGACTTCTGAGAATCAAAGATTAAGAAAACATCTTGAAGGCAGAGAGAGAAAGGGGACACATTCTATTATTCAGGGGATCAAAGGTTAGAAGTACAGAATTAATTATTCTTATATGAAACTATACAAGCCAGAAGACACTTACGTAACATCTTCGAAGTACTCCTAGAAAAAATCTTGTCAACCCAGAATTCTATACTCAGCAAAAATATCTTTCAGAAATGGACAAATAGACTTTTTCAGATAAACGGGCTGGGAAAATTCATTACCAGCAAACTTTCATGAAAAGAAATGTCTTTTTCTCCTTTTGGGGTTCCAGCCAAACTTGGGTGGTCATAGGGAACCCCCGAAACCCCAAGTGAGCTTTCTACAAAGTCAAACAGAGTCATCTATTCTGAGTTCCACCTTTTCTTCTCTTTTGATGGCAAGATGTTTCTGTTTGATGAAAATGCATGTTGTCAACTTGGTGCAGCTCCGCAGGGGGGTGTGGGGGTGAAGGTGCTGTGCCTGGAGCCCCTGGGTACCCCACAGGGCGCCGATACGCCCTTCCCCCTGCTCCTGTCCGGTGTCGTCTCTGCTCCTTGTTTACTCACCCAGTGGTCCGGAAGCTGACACACCTCCGGAGGCTGGAGTGCAGGTGAGGGGCTGTGACATGGGGCGGGGCAGGGCTGCTGGCCCTTGGCCTCAGGAAGGTGTCATTGCTCAGGAATGTCGCCGGGGTGGGCTTGCTTGGTTCCTGGGAGGCACCGTTTGCTTGCAGAGGGCCTACTCTGTGTTCAGCTCTGTGCCAGGCAGGCATTCCAGGGCAGGTGGGGTGGGGAATGGCCCAGAAAGTTCAGACTGAGTGGTGGGGGCCTCTGTGGGGATGGGCAGCCGGGCTGGCGGGAGCAAAACCGCAGGTGATGTCGCCTGTCAGAGGCCGCCCCGTGCCCGGGAATGGCCCATCCTGGGTGGACAACTTGGAGCCAGTAACTGAACCCTGCTGAGCCTGCTGGGAAGGGCCATGTTAGGATGAAATGAAGCCGTGTGCGCAGGTAGCTGGCCCACGGGTGACTGGTTCGCAGCGGCGAGTCCCACGTCGATGTGCTGGGCTGGCAGTGTGCTCAGTGCTGTGATGTCGGCCGATGGGGGTGGACAGGAATGGGCCATGTCCTGCTGGAGGTGAGACCGACCAAGTGGCCTGGCCAGCAGCCCAGCCCAGGGGCAGGACCCTGCACTTGGGAGGGAGGCTTGAGGCAGTGCCTTCCCACAGCCACCTCGCCGAGCCTCAGTTTCCTTTGTTGTGAAATGGACACGGCTGTGAGAGCCTGGAGAAGACGGGAACACGTGGCTGTTCCCTCCGGTTGCCTTCCCGTGTCCCAGCTCCCAAGCTGCGGGAGTGCAGGCTGCTGGAGCCGGGAGAGCTGGTTGAGGGGCACAGGCTTCCCGGCGTGGAGGCCGGAGGGCAGCGGTGGGAAGAGGCCGGCTGGAGAAGGGTGCCTGGTCGGGCTCGGGGTGGCAGGGCGCCCCGAAGGCTGGCGAAGCTGGGTGTGGCATGGCAGCGTTTGGCAGGCCCCGGAGTGAAGCCTTGGTGCAAAGCCTGGAGCCCAGGGCGGCTGCCGTGGTGGGCTGTGGGGCTCTGGGGCCAGCCAGGAGCGGGAGCCTCAGCCAGCACTCGCCCGCCGCAGGGGACAAGTCCGCAGAGGAGTCATAGGTCCCCAGACGCAACTGGGGCATCTGCCACCGTGTGTGCGCGGGAGCCAGGCGGCTCGGGAAGACCTGAGCTCCCCTGGGCAGGAAGAGCCTCGCCTGTGCGGGGTGGTGCCCAACTTGGAGGACACATCCCCTTTCAAAGTCACTTGTCCCTGACGAGGGGGCAGTTTGGGGGGATGGCTTCTGCATTTAGGGACTGAAGGATCTCTGGCAGACACCCTGAGCACCATCGGAAGCAGCCTGGGGCCTCCAGCCCACCTGTCCTGCCTACCTGCTCCCCAGCCCAGCCCCCATAGCCCCCCAGCCCCAGCTGCCAGGCTGGATTCCTCCTCCCCAAGGCCTCTGCTGCCCGAGGGGCGGCTGGAAGACGGCATGTGGGCCCTTTTCTCGCTGACATTTGGAGCTTGTGTTCTCACATGTGCCGGTGGTTTTCCACGTAGCCCTTCAGGGGTTTGCTCCTCGCTCGGGACTGAGGGGCTCCCTTTCCTCTTTTCTTTCTTCCTTTTCTTTCTTTTTTTTTTTTTTTTAAGATTTTATTATTTTTAGAGAGAGGGGTAAGGAGAGAGGAGATAGGGAAAGAGACATCAGTGTATGGTTGCCTCTCACCTGCCTCCAGCCACGGACCTGGCTGGAGACCTGGCTTGCAACCTGGTTATGTGCCCTGGCTGGGAATCAAACCAGCGACCTTTGGGTTCGCAGGCGGGCGCCTTATCCACTGTGCCACCAGCCAGGGCTCCTCTCCTTTTCTTTAGCCGGAAGTGGATTTCCCTGTCCCTCCAAGCAGAGGCAGGAGCCAGGAGCCCGTGCCAAGCCCACTGCCAGAGCCCAGCAGCGCACCCCAGACGCTGACCAGCACACTGGAGCACATCGTGGGCCAGCTGGACGTCCTCACCCAGGTAGGCCACCCGCGACTCCACCCCTGCCCACACTCGGAACATTATAACGGACTCATCTTCCAGCCCAAGTGAATGAAATGGAAGTGCCTGTCCTGTGACCCTGACAAGCCACTGGACCCCAAAATCACCAGTGCTGGGTCCTGCCAAGGTGTGCCCACCCAGGGCTGGCCTGGGCCACCCAAGGCCTTGAAAGAAACACTTCGCCCTTCTGGGCGGGCACTGCAGGGAAGGGGGGCCCGGCATCTGGGAGCCAGGTTCTGGGTTCCAGCTGGCACTGCTCCTGTCCTCGGAGTGACAGCGGAGGTGGGTCTGGGGGACGTGTGGGCCTATTCCTGGCCCCAGAGCTGTGGCCCTGACCTGCATCCTCAGGACAGGTGTGGTCTGCAGTGTTCAAGTGAAAAACCCTGACGGGTGGCGGCCAGCACAGCAGGCAGCCGTGGGCATCTCATCCTGGGGCAGAGAGCAGCCTCGGCCGGGGGCTGCCCCGCACACGTGCAGGCCCGGGGGGCTGGCGCAGGGCATGTGGGAGCGGACAGGCCGGATTTAAAGGTCCTCGGGCCCCTTCCCTGCTTGGCTTTGGGTGTGAACCCAGCTCCTGGTCCAGCTCCTGGGTAGTGACTCTGCGGGAGGGACGCAAGGACCATTGCGTCTGTGAGCAGCGTCCTTTCCCTGCCTGTGTGACCGGGGCTGGTGGGCCAGTGCACTGCAGACGGTGCTGAGCTCTGTCCGCCCTGAGACCTCGCTTGCTAAGCGAGAGGCGGGAGCAGCGAGCTGAGACCTAAAAAGCAGCCTCGGCCCCGGCAGAAGCTGCACCCCGGGGACGTCGGGGGCGGAATCCGTGACGATGTCATAGGGCGAAATTGAAAACTCAGTCTGAGAAGATGGTTAAAAATAGCGCCCTTGGATCCAGAAGAGCATAACACTAAAAATATTTCCTGTCCCTGTTTTTGGGGTGTGCGTGGAAGCTGGTTACATGCTGGCAGTTGGGGAAGAAGCTGGCACGATGGGGGAAGGGCAGCGCTCCGTGGCGTGGCCTGTGTGCACCTCGTCGGACCTCACAGCTCGGCCCTGTCGCAGACCCAAACCATACTCCCTCCCCCTCAGGCGGCCCCGTTGAGATGGAACCTCCCCGTCCAGAGGTTCTCGAGAAGTGCCCTGTGGTCTCAGCCAACAGTAGGGCCCATGCTCCGTCCTTGGGGTCAGCCTGTGGCTGACCAGCGACTGGCCACTGCCGCATGGGCCTCCTGTCCAGCGCGTGGCTTCCCTGGTGGCCGGCCCTGGCTGGCAAAGAGATGAGCTTGGACGCCGGCCAGCGTCAGTGGGCTGCGTGGCTCGGCCCCCGGCCCGCCTGGGGGATGGGCTCCCCGTGGGTCCCAGGGGCATCCGGTGTTCTGGGTGGTGGTGAGTGGACTCCCGTTCATTGCTCCCCCTTTGGGGGCAATCTGGAACAGCTCCGTTTACTAAAGAGAGTTGCTGTAAGGCCATGGAAAGTGAACTAGCCAGGATTCCTTGATCCCTCTATCCCGTGGCTGATCCAGCAGTGGAAATCCCCATTTCGTGCTCCTGCAGAGAGCAGGTCCTCAGGGGGGCGGCAGAGAAACCCTAGCTCCCCGGGGTAACGTGAAGCAGAAACGCCCATGGACTCCAGGGGCCAAGTGCCTCACGTAGCAGTGGCAGACTGGGGGGTGCCAGGAGGTGGCTAAAAAGGCGTCGCTGAGCCCAGAGCCTGGGAAGAGCTGCTTTAAACTGCTCCAGCGGTGCTGCCCCGGGCAGGTTTGCAGGCCGGAAGGCAGCACGGAGGGTCCTCTTCCGTCGCCTTGGAGGTTGGAGCTGCAGAGCTCTTAAATGTCAGCAAATCAGGGTGTGAGGTGAGAAGGGGAGCAAGTGTAGGTGTTCTGGGACCCCTGCCCACCTGCTGCACCCCCACTTCCCACTGAAGCCAGGAGGTTTCTTCCCTCCAGGACAGCAGGGCCCCTCCCCGCCGTCCCTGCAAGCCGCCAGATCCGAGGCCCAGGCTGGGGAGCGTCCCTCACAGCCAGGTGGCCTCCTCCCAGACAACAGCTGCCCTTCGGAGCCAGGGCGTGTGCCCCGCACGGCCAGAGCGGGGCCCGGAAGCAGGAGGCCAGCGCCCAGGCAGCATGGGAGGGCTGCTGCGGGGACGCTGGGGGCCGTCGGCGAGGACACAGGCTGTGGCTGGGGCAGGGCGGCTCCGCTGGCCCCTCACACCCCTGGCGTGCGGCCGGGGGCAGCCCTGCACACGCAGCACTCACGTGTGCAAGCTCATACACGGACACACTCGGCAGACAGGGAGGTTCTCCACGGGCCTGGGCCCGGCAGCCCTGCGTGTTTGGACAGCTCACCAGGCCCCACAGCGAAGGGCCTGTGTGTCGCATCTGTTTCAGATTGTTCGGCTCGGGTGAAGTCAGACCACGCCGCAGGGAGATTAATCCCATGTTTCTCCATCTTGGCCATGAAACCAAAGGCTAGTCTGACATCCTATGTGGTGCGGTAGAGACAGGCATTGGGCCAGCGGCACGGCTGGGTGGCTGTGCCCTCTCCTCCAGACCCAGGGACCCTCTGTCCCCTAGTAATCCAGCTCCTGTGCTGGGGGTCAGGGGACTGGGGTACTGCGGACCCCCGGGGGAATCTGCCTAGGGGAGCCCACATCAACCACAAGCCTGGAAATGATTAGAAGGGACTTCTATGTCACAGGAGAAGCGACCAGATCACCACGTGCTTCCAAGGACGGAGCCCACCCCTGGGCTGGCACCTCCGATCAGGGGCTGGATGGGAAGTAGTTGATGTTTCTCTGTTCAAAGGAATTTAATATTGACAGAAGTAATGGGCGTGTTCCGCTGTGCTGAAGTGTCCCCATGGAACTAAAAGGGGACCTTCGGAAACACGGGGCACCCTGCCGCCTCCACCTTTGGGAAGCGGGTCCGTAGGAAAAGTTCCAGTCGGGCAGGAAAGGGAAAGCCAGCCGGCTCCCCACGGGGCCCCTCATCGGGCCATCGGAAAAACCCTGGATGAAGCCCAGCGCTGGGGCCCCGCTCGGCGGAAACTTCAGGAATGCTGCCACGGGCCAGCCAGGGTGGGCTGTCCCAGCTCTGCCCCTCGGGGGCAGGCACCGTCCACAGGCAGCCGTCTCAGGCTTGTGCCGCCGGAGCAGCTGGCCCCGCGCAGGTGGCTGCAAGGTTTCCGGCCACCCTCGTGGGACACCCCCGCCCTGAGACCAGCGTTTCATTCACGTGTGGAAGGGAAGGTTCCTGTCCACTGGACCGGGGCCCGGAGCCTCCAGGGAGCCCTCAGGGAAGGTGGCGAAACCTCTGGGGAAGCCCCCAGGCAGACGGAGAGTTAATAGGAAGCTCTGTTTCTCGCCTGACCCACTTCTGATGCCTGTGCTCAGTACCTTGCTCCGCGGTGGCGCCTGGCACACAAGCGCTCAGCCAGCCCTTGCGGAGGAGAGCGGGTGGCGAGCCCGCTGCCCTGCCAGTGTGGGCTGGGGTGGGCCACTGGTGCGCAGGCCCCTCTGGGGAGCACACAGGCACCCGGCACCACCGCCCCTCTGCCGACGCTGTCCAAGGCCAGGGGACGTGTGCAGGTCCTTGCAGCCTTGTCTGGGGCCCGAGAAGGCCGTGCAGCCCCAGCAGCTGCAGCCTCTGGCCGGCCAGGTGTGCTGGGAAGGCCAGGAGCAAGGGCTCAGCCCGAGGGAGCCACCGTGATGATAGGCCTTGTCACGGTGGCCAGGCTGGGTTGGGCTAGCCATCTGGGCCCAGGACCACTGAGCCTAACGTGGCCCCTCCAACTCCCGAGGAGGAAACGGGCTCAGGTGGGGAGTTGGGGCCTGACCCCCGGGTGCCACGTTGCGATGGTGGGCCTCACTGGACTGGGAAGGGCAGTGGCCTCCTGGGCTCAGCCGGGAAGCCCTCCAGGTGTGGAGGTGAAGGGCCTGAGCCGTGGGCCCTAGACCCAGCTGGGGCACCCGCATCTGCGGGTATGGTCTTCTCACCTTTGGGACCGCTAGGCTGGCCTCGGGAACCAACTGGGGCTTCGGAACCTGCCGCCTCCTTCCCCTCACATCCCCCCACCCGCAAACATCCCAGGACAGCCACCAGAGCCAGGAGGGGTGGACGCAAAGGCAGGCGGGGTCCCAACAGCCACCCGAGGTACGGGGCCCAGCAGGACCCTGACAGCTGCCTGCAGAGAGCAGGCAGAGCAGATCGAGGGGTCCCTGGGCAGCCAGGCCCGGCCTGTGAGCCTGCACCCTGTTTTGCAGACAGTCTCCATCCTGGAGCAGCGGCTAACGCTGACGGAGGACAAGCTGAAGCAGTGTCTGGAGAACCAGCAGCTAATCATGCAGAGAACAACACCGTGATCTGGGGAGCAGGAATCAGGAGTGCCCTTGATTTGGGGGGTGGGCGGGTGGGGGTGGAACTGCGGGTCTCAGGTGAAGAAACATGGGATTCAGTCTGGGAATGGCGCCCGTGCCCAGCTTCGGGCTAGGCCGTCTGCACCTGGAGGTGCTCTGCCCGGCACGGGCGCCCCGTGGGCACCGCCCACCCGTGTACAGCGGACCACGTCCGGTCTAAGGTGAAGGAGCCCCAAGCCACCGCCTGTCACCGGGCAGCACGAGAAAGGGGCTGCTCCTGGAAGGAGTGGCGGAGACTTTGCTGTGACGCTGACGGAAGTCCCCGCGGGGGCGCACAGGGCCAGCTCTTCAGGAGCCTGGGTTCTGCTCAGCACGGGGCCTGGCAGCGTCCTCTGCGAGCACCAGGCCTGCAGCCTCAACATTAAAATGGACTTTTCGGAGGCTGTCGTAGACCTGGCTCATTCCGAGTGAGGCCTCATCAGCCCCCACCCCCTGAGCCCACGCAGCAGACGTGAAAATGGCCACTAGGAAGTGCCTGCCAGGATGTGTGGCCCATCAGGGTCCGGGGGAGGAGGATGGCGGAGCCGCTGCACCCCACCCCCTGCCGCCCCGGGTCAGGCTGGTGCCTGCGTTCCCACCAGCTCCTCCCTCAGTCTCTGTGCAAGACGCCGGGCGGGCGTTTCCCATATGTCGGGGTGTCCGGGCCTTCGGCATCTGGCCTGGGCCCGGCAGCTGGGGAAGGCTTCGCCCTCCAAGGCACCTGCCTGGGGGTGGGGTGGAGGGACAGCCAGAGCTCCCGGGAGCCGTCCGTACTGCTGGGCTGGAGCTCGGCCTGCACAGCCTCCAGGTGGGAGCGGAGCCCAGCGTTGCGCCGGCCCCAGTGAGTGATGGGGATGCAGCAGCTGCCTCCCGGCCGGGTGGGGACAACCACAGGCCAGCTCAGGCCCAGCGCCGCCTTGTCCTGCGGTGCGACCTCACACAGTGATGTGACCTCTCGGGGCCTGGTGGTAATGGCAGCGCTAACCCCCCTCCACTCATCCTGAGCCAGGTGCTGCACCGGAGCCCCATCGCCCCCCACCCGGCCTGTCCCGCTAGAACAGCGGGCCTGCTGCTGGTGGCCTGCTCGGGGACCGTGGGTGGGGAGGACCTGCAGGTCGGCAGGGGTGCCCAGGGGCCCCCGCAGTCCTCGACGTGGCCCTGCGGCATGCAGGTGAGCTGGCAGGCTCTGCGTTGGCAGGTGGCTGGCAGGCTCTGCGTTGGCAGGTGGGACCTTCAGCTCCTGTGGCAGGTCATGGGCCCCCCTCCTTGGAGGCTTTTAGGGACAGTCCGGGCGGTGCCACTACGTCTGCTCAGCGGGGATGGAGCTGGAGGGCCAGCCTCGTCCCTCCCATGGTGTGTCATGTGCCGGCCTGGAGCTGGAGCTCCCCGGGTTGGGGCTCTGGCGATCTGAGTGCCGGCTCAGGGACAGGTCATCTCCAGAGACACCACTGGTGTGGATTTGAAGGTCTCCTAGGAATCCGGGAGGTGGCCAGGGCAGTGGCATTTGTGCCTAGAGCCCCATCTGTTACCCAGTGGAAACTGTCCAGAGGGACACCCCGCACACACTACCCACCATGTCTCATGGGCTGCGTCCCTGGAACTCGGCCCATGTGTCAGTGGGGACAGGGGCTGATGGTCCGAGGGTCCCTCAGCTCTGAAATTCCAGGTGGCCAGTTATGGCCACTTGGTCCTGTGATCCCTGCCATGGGCACCCCAGGGGTGTGGAGGGACTCGGCCAGCAGGCAGGGCTCAGGGCCGCCCCTCCGCACCTGTGGGAGCAGCACTGCAGGTTCCCCTCCTGCCATCACCTGGGCCTTCCAGGCCTGGGGGTGGGGATGGGGGTGCAAAATGGTCCGAAGTCCCAGAAACCCCATTCGCTGTCATTCACCTCATCTTCCTAAACGATTGCTCTGGGCAGGCCCCTGGTGGCTCTGGCCTTAATTGGTGTTTGACCATTTAATGGGACAGAACACCACCCGGGGTTCTTGCCAGGCACCCCTGCTCCAGGCCACTGAGGGATCCGCCTTGCCAGGCAGCAGTGGTGGCTGGGGGTAGCCCAGTGTCCTGGGGCATCAGCCCACTTCCGGCGCGGATCGAGGTCCGGGCACAGGGCCTGGTCCGTCACCCAGTGGGCTCGCCCCAGCGGGCAGACCTGGCACCCTGGGGAGGTCTGACCCTAGAGGCTTCACTCCTGGGGCCAGGGTGCGGGGGGCTGGGGTGTGGGCTGGCGCAGCAGGCTAGGCCACAAGGGAGCTTTCTGGGCCAGCCCCTCCCCCTCCCCAGGCCGCCAGCCTCCTGGAAACCCGCTCAGGAACCTGCAGAGAGCAAGGCCAGGGGTGCTTTCCCTTGAGTGAGGCCCCTTTGGCCTGTGCCCACAAGTGCTTCCTGGGGCGGGAGCCCCACCCCTGCCCGTAAGGAATCTGAGCTCAGGGACAAGGAACCTGGGCAGGACAGGATGTCCTGTTCCCCTGAGCTTCCCTTTCTTGGCCCTGAGCTTCTCCTGGTCACAAGTGTATGTTCCTGAAAGGGGACTCTGGTGTCATTTGCAGGTATCGGTGGGCAGAGCCCGTAGGAGTGTCAACGGCACTCACCCCCGTCCATCCCCAGCTTCGCACCTGCACCAGCCCCTGAACTGAGGCTGACTTGGGGTGGACGTCCCTGAGCACCTGGGCCCAGGTTGGCCTAGTCCCTGTTACTGTGGCCTCAGGCCCGGCAGAGGCACAGGCACCCGGCCGGGCTGTGCTCAGCTGGCCAGGCCGCACCTAGGGCCCAGCCCTGACCTGGCCCATCTCTGGACCATCCAGCTTCTACAGAAGCTGCTGCGGTGCCCCACCCCACCTTGGCACTCAGCCCCTCAAACTGACCCTGGCCAGAGCCACCCCAAAAACAGGCCCTCGCACGCCGGGTCAGGATGGCAGCCTGACATGCACCCCCAGGCAGCGTGGCCCCCAGCCCCCAGCCTCTGCCGCGGGGATGGCTGCCCCTGGCTGGCCCTGAAGCAGCCTCAGAGCTGAAGCATGTGGGTTGCCGGTCCCCAGGCCCTCCAGGCGCTGCTTGTCACAGGCCTGGGCTGCTGCAGGGGAGCTGTGAAGCCAACTTCTGCTCCTGGGGTGGCTCTGTCCCAAGGTGGGGTCCAGCTCCCCAGTAGTGCTCCAGAATAGGGCCATTTGTGAGTCCCCACAAGGACTCCTGTGCCCCTTGAGATGTACCAGTGCCTCTGGTGTGGAGACGCCCAGCCATGTGGTCCCCTCTGGGGGGGCAGGTGCAGGCCCTTCCAGTGTGCCCCAGAAGCTCAGGCCTGCCACCCCTCAGGCCATCCCAGAGCTGTCCCCACAAGGTGCCAGGTCTGTGTCCTTGGCCCCCAGCCCACCCCATCTGTTCTCCATCACAGCCTGAGTCTGTAAGATTAAAATAAGTAATAAAGAGAAACCTGGTAGGACAGCTCAAGCCACCCCTGCCCGGTGCCTTCCAGGGGTTCCCCAGCCCTCTCCCAGCATGGGCCGCAGCCCCACCACACCTGTGACGCCCTCCTCCTGGATCCTGCCTGTCCCGGACCCGTCATCAGTCACCCGGTGCTACCCCCTCGTGCCCCTTCAGCTGCATCCGCCACCTCGCTGCTCCATGACACACCAGGCGAATCTGCCCCAGGGCCTTTGCACCAGCCCGTCCCAATGCTGGGGACGCTCCGACTTGACCAGTCCTGCATCGCCTCCTGGTCCAGACAGTGGAGTGAGAGCTGGAGTGGCCGTAAGGCTGCTGGGAAGATGGATCAGACAGTTCACACAGAGACCTAAGGGCACGCTTGGTTCCTGCTGGGCTCCACGCATGACCTGGGAGGGGGTTGGAGGTGGGGGCTGCAGGGCTGAGCCCCAGGCTCTGAGTCCTGCTGGCTGCAAGGCCCCCTCCAGGCTCCACCTTTGGCGGGGAGGGGCACCTGGGGCTCAATGAGTGCACCCCCACTGTGCCCTGCAAGGCCCTCAGGCTTCACCCCTTGACCCCACAGGTCTCTCACTGAGCACCCCCACCCCACGGGCAGCAGGGCCCCCCCATAGCCTTTCCCTGAGGAGGCTTCCAGGTGCCAGGCCATGCACAGCCCCCACTGGGTAGGGAGGGAGGGTGGGGCCCCCAATGCACATGCCAGGCCTCCCTCCCTGCTAAGCAAGGGGGTGAGGGGTTTGGGGCTGGCCGCGGGAGGGGCCTCGCTGTGCCCAGGGCGCTCCGGTGTGGCAAGGGCAGCAGGGCTAGGTCTGAAGAGCACCCTGCGTGCTGACCGGCTGTGGTGGGGCTTCCTCAGGCCCTGGCCCACCCACCCGCCTGGCCAGGCCCCGTTCAGGTGGGGCCAGGGATTTGGGGCTTTTCTGCCTGAAGGAGGAGAAGGATCCTTCTAAGGGGTCCCCGCCACGGGCCTGGGCTCTTCTGCAGGAGCCTGGGGGCCTGAAATCAACCTCATTGGGGGTGGGGGTGCCCAGACTGGTGGGGATCAGCTCTTGCATCTGCCCCTTCCCTGCCTCCTCCCCGTCTTCCTCCTGACACGTGTTTCCAATCCCGCTCAGGCCCCTCCCCTCTCCGCAGCCCCTTCCCATTTCCTCTCCAGGCATCCCTGCATGTGGAACTCATTAGGAGACCCTCGGGGCTTGTAATCCAACTCCAGCCTGGCTGGGGGCGGGCCCCATCCGCTGCCCCCATGTGGAGAGCGGTGCGGGGTGGGGGACACCCCTCCTGGCCCCTGTGCAGCCTCAAGCTAGAGGACGGGAGCTCTGGGCGAGGCCCAGGGCTGGCTGAGGCTGTCTGGGGACCGTGGCCAAGCGTCTGGCTCATGTCACCCCTGTCCAGCCTGCGCCCCGGCGCCCATTCAGCTGTCTCGGCCTCCCCAGGAGCCGGGCCCAAGGGCTGCGAAGCCGCTTGGAGCAGCCCAGACAGACCGCAGGGCCCCTAGCGCGGCCGGGGAGGGCTGAGGGTTCTGAGCTGTCACCCCGGCGGCCCTCAGCGCCCACCTGAAACCGGGAAGCAGCCGAGAAAGCCGTAGTGTGGGCAGTACTGGCCACCTTGCTCCTTGAAGGGCATGCCGAGGGCACAGCGCCGTAGCGGGGGCTATGGGAGAAACCGACCTCTGGTCCCGGAGTCGGACATGCCCGGGGAACACGGAAAAGCCAGCCGTGTGACTGGGCCGAAGGGTTCACAGCAACGGGGCCTTTTTATCTCAGTGCACCTGGCGGCCGGTGCCTCAGGGATCCCACTTCCCACAACAAGAGCCCGGAGGCACGAGGCAGGAGGCTTGGGTCAGAGCCCCTGATGGACAAAGGATCCCTGAGGCCGGAGCAGAGCTGCTTTTGGCTGGGTCTGCGGGAAGGGTGGGAGTTGGACCGGTGACAGCTAAGGAAGGGTGACTGATTTCCTCGCTACCCTGCCTCTGGACAGGGCAGGCAGGTGGATGGGCAGGTGTGGGCACAGAGGCAGAGCCTTGCCCCCCGGGATGGGACCTGCATGGGCAGCCCCTGGTGTCTGGAGAGGCTGTGCCACCACCCCCACCACGACAGCCGCTGGATGGGGGGCCGCCACTGGCTCCATCTCCTTTTTCCGTTTCCTTCCATCCCCTCTGTGCTGGGGCCAGCGCGACTCCTCCCACACTGCATGGCCATCCCACGGTGGGGGTCACTGCCTGCCCCCCAGGGCCTTCTCCCCACTGCCCAGGCACAAGGGTGCTGAGCCCTGACCGGGTGTTTCCTGCCGCACAGAGGTCCTGCCTGATCTACTGCACCTCTTAATAAGAGGAGGAAACTGAGACCCCAAGAGGGGAGGCTGGTGGTCGTGTCCGTATTAGGACCAGGTCTCTAGGTCAGGCTCACCTGACCCCCACACCTGACCCATGCCATGTCCCAACACGCAGGGCACGCGCACACCTTGGTCCCAGGAGGCCCAGGCCACCCCTGCCACCCGCAGTGCATGGGCATAGTTGGCACCCTTGCCCAGTACCTTAGGCCAGAGAGCCCCCTCCCCCTGCCAGGCCCCGTGCAGACCCTGCGCGGCTGCCCTGCTCCCCCGGGAGTTGGGGAGGCAGAAGGTATTGCCCCACTCGGTGGATGGAGAGCAGTTCTGTAGCCGGGTGTGTCCCCAGTTCCGTTGAGGCCTCCCTTCCTGCGGTGCCACGGCAGGAACTCCAGCCCGAGTTCCGGGGCTGAGCCCAGTGCTTCTGGGGACACTGCGGAGACCCCTGGGAAGACGGGGAAGGGCTCCGGCCCAGCCCACCCGCCTTCTCAGCACCTCGCCCGCACCAGCCCAGGCTCTGCACCGCCCCTAGGGCGCAGGTCGGGGGCTGCTGTCCCACGTGGAGGTGGCGGTCGGGGTCGGTGCAGAGGCCTTGGCTGAGGCTGGAAGTGGGCGGGACCACACGCAGAGCTGACCCCTGTCCCCACCTCTGACGGCTGCTGCAGCCCTGAGACTCCGTCGGAGCCCTTCTCTCTCCGGGAGACCCTTCTCTTCGCAGGAAGGGCATCTCCCCCATCTTGGGGCCCGTGTCCCTAGCGCAGGAACAGGGCGGGGAGGGGCCAGGCCAGGAAGGAGGGTCGCCACGCTGTTTCCTGGTGCTGCCACCTGGCTCGCCTACCTGGGAACTGAAACTCGCCACGGTCAGCTCCAGGCAGGTGCCAACAGCTGTGCCCACGGGGGCCTGACACCTGGGACAGGACTGGTCGCTGAGGCCTGGCCTCCTCGTGCCAGGACCAGGCCAGCTAGCTCCCAGGACACGTCCCCAGCCACTTCCCCAGCCTCATCACGGTCACATGGTTGCCAGCACTGTCACCATCCAGGCCCGTAGGAGGGATTCCTGAAAAACAGGGCTGTGTGGGCCACACGGGAGGACCAGACAGGCCCAGGCAGCGGGCGGAAGCTGAGGCGGCGGTTGGCCTGGCCAAGGAGAGACCTACCTGCACCGCCTCTCGGCCCAGCCGGAGCCAGGCCAGCCCAGGCCTCCGGCACATCCGCCCGCCAGGTGCCCCAGGAATCCCCAGCCTCACAGGTTGGGCCTGTCACCACTGGCCCGACTGATCCGAAACCGCAGGCTGCTTGGGCAGAGACAGAAGCGGGTCCCCTTCTCCCACCGCCACTTTCCTCGCCTTTCCCCTGGCTGGGCAGGTCTGCCCAGGACGCCCTCCTGCGCCCACCGCTAGGCGCCCAGGCCCTTCCTGGCAGCGGTGGCCTCCGAAGGATCGGACGCCTGGAGCAGGAGGCCGCAGGTGACCTGGTGACCAGGCAGCTAAGGACTGCTGTCCCCCAGCCCTGCCTTCCATCCCTCAGACCCCCACGTGGGCTCATGGGTGTTGCCCGGAAGGCCTGCAGTGTCTTCAGAGGAAGACCCTGGTATCTGGGATATCAGCCCAGATAAATATTCCGGGGAGGAGATGTAAGCGCAAAGGGCGCTGGCCTCCGCCCGTGGCCTGGGGACAGGGAACTGGCCCGCCTGGGTTTACCTGAATCCTTGTCCTCCACCCCACACCTTGCGGAACAGCCCCTCCTGGCCCCCCAAGGTCTCCTTGCCAGCCAAGGGGGCCCCCAGCTGAGTCAGAGCCCCCGCCTAGGTCCAGCCCCCCCTTCGAGGTGGTGGCGTGTACGGCTGGAACCCAGGCTCAGAGCCCCGGGGACCCTGTGGCGGGGGGAGAGCAGCCCTCGCTGAACCAGAAACTGCCGCCCACCGACCTCCGAAGGTGGAGTCTCCTGGCAGCGGCGAAGCGGCTGGGTCTGCAAGCAAGAAGCTTCCAGAATCACCCTGGGCGGCAGGGAGAGCCAAAAGCATTTGAAGTCGCAGGACCCGTGCGGACTCCGTCTAGAAGCGGGTGGGGGTTTCAGCTCCAGCTCGGCCACTTCCCAGGTGCCCACTGGCTCTGGAGGACGGGCGGGCTTGGGGGAGGATGAAGAAGAGAGAGCTGGAAGAGGGGGTCCCGGGAGGGGAGCCAGCGTGTCCAAAGACCCTGGAGAGACTGCAGGCAGGACAACGGAGCGCTGGGCTAGGGGCGGTGGGGAGAGGGGCAGGGCCAGGTCACCAACGGCCACACTGGCGCCAGAGGGACTCGATGCCGGACCCGTGGAAAGCTTTGGCACAGGGGGGGCCCAGGTCCAGTTCACAGTGTCGCAGGTCCCTGTGGCAGCGGTGAGTTAGGAGGCCTGGGCTGGGTAGATGGTAGAGAGAGGAGGGACCGTAGCTGGGTCCTGGGAAAGGGCACCTGACGTGGCCTCAGCTGGGCACGAGCAGCCCCTGGTGACAGCGTGAGTGGCCTCCTGTGCCTCCAGTGTGTCCCCCTGTGTTGTTGGCCCCTGCCACCCAAGGCATGGGAACAGCTTGGGCCCAGACACCGCCCCCCGCCGCCACCACAGCTTGATTTAGAACTGTGGGCCTCAGTTTCCCCATCTGTCAAGTGGGCTCACAACAGCCCTCCCAGGGTTGAGACAAAGCCTGGACGTGAGGCCGGCAGGGAGTGCGACTTGAGACTGGTCAGGTGTGCGCCTGCCTAAGCAGCCCAAGCCTGTGGTGGGAAGTTCTTGGCTGGGAGCCTCAGGCAGGGACCCCCACCCCTCCCATTTGCTGGTGTTTACCTGCTTCCTTCCCATCACTGGGCCACTGTGACTCAGCCCAGCCCAGTGGGCGGGTGAGTAACCATCGTGGGCTGGAGCCAGGCCCGTGGACCAGACATTTCCCTTCCGAAGCCTCAGCCTTCCCATCTGTAGAGCGGACAAGCCCTGCTCTGCTCGCCCCACTGGGGAAACTGGGGTGAAGGCCGGGCTGAGGATGTGAAAGCTAAACTCAGGACGTGACGCTCATGCCAAGGCAGAAACCAGGCCCACTTGTCCTCAGTGCCAAGTCGACCCTGTGCAGAGCAGTCTTCTTGCCCTGACCCACCAACCCAACAGACGCCAATGCCCCCTACTTCTTCTTTACTAATTTATTTAATTTCCTTTTTCTTATTTATGGATTTCAGAGAGAGAGGAAGGGAGAGAGAGAGAGAGGGAAATATCAGTTTGCTGTTCCACTTATTGATGCACATCCACGGGTTGATTCCTGTATGTGTCCTGACCGTAGATGGAACCTGGAACCTTGGCGTATTGACACAGCCCCCAACCAACTGAACCACCTGGCCAGGGCTCCCCCATCCCTCTTAGGCGAACCTATACCAGTGGGAGCTTGGAAGGGAGGGAGGGTGGGGTGCCCCACCCAGACCCTGCAGGCCCTTCCTCGGGTAGAGAACAGGGGCAGGGAATGAGGAGGTGCTGCGTCTGGGTGCAGAGCAGGGAGCAGGAGGGCTTCTGGGTGACGTGAGCTGGGGGCTGGGGGTAGAGCGGCCACAGCTGGTCTGGCTATGAATCTGTGGCTCAGTCTCATGTCCCTTGTCTACCACAGTCAGCCATTGGGCAGCCTGCTCAGAAGGGTTTTGAAGCCAGGGCCTGGCTCAGCCAGAAAGTGCTGTGATGGACCAGCAATGTCTGCCAGGGACCAGCAGGGCAGAGTGGTGACCATTATCGGGTAGACAAAACTGTCCTCCATTTTCCATTGTCAACTTCTAGGCTGGCCCCAGGGGGCTGGGCCCGTGGCCGGGAGAGTAGCTACGGGAAGCCACGTGGGGAGGTTGGCCCCAACGCCCTGCTGTCACTGCTGGGTGGGGAGCTGGGAGAAGGGGAATTATGGCCCAGTCCCCCTTCAGGTCCCTGCGTACTCCCTGGCTTTGTGCAGCAAATGGAGGGGAGGCTGTCTTCTTTCTTCCCACCTTCCCTTCTCCAGTAGCCGTGGGACGGTCCCCCACTCTCCTGGGCCCTGGCTGCCACCATTCCAGGTCTTGTTTGATCTTCCTGGGAGTGACCCTCTCTCCTTCCTGCTGCCCAGGGCCCCGTCTCCTGTGCCCTCTGCCCCACACTCCTGGGCAGGGCGTGGGGAGGGTGAACAGGCACGTGGTGCCCCACATCAGCGTTGTCCCAGGCCACCGCTTCCCCATGCCATGCTGCTGTCACCCAGGGCCTGGCAGCCCCTCACCATTTCATCCAGAGCTTGTCACCTCGAGACCCCACCACCAGCCAACAGGCGATGGGAGGGTTGTGAGAGGGGAGCATGGACTCTACGTGTCAGGAACAGGCCCTGTGTGGGCACCCCTCCAGCAGGAGTGGCCCAGACATGCAGGGTCTGTGGCTGTGCGTGGAACAGTGAGTGTGTGCGCATCTGTGCATTATGTATGTGTCCTGGAGCACAGGTCTGTATCTGTGTATTTCCGCATACCCACATGTGTCCATGAACCTATATGGATCAATAGGCAGGTCTATGCATAGACTCATGTCTTTGCATGTGTGTATGGGTGTGTGGTCCTTTCACAGTCCACTCCTGGCCTTGCTTAGACATCACCCATTCTGAGTGCTACCCAGGCAGGTACCTCACCGAAGGTCAGGAGCAAGGGGAGTGACCCTTAGTCTTGGTCTCAGGCAGGCCTCTCACAGGGCACTTCTCTCCCGGGAAGGCGGAGGTGCCCGGGGTGGAGGCTGGCATCGTGGGCTGGAGGGAGTGGCCCCTGCCACAGCCCCTGCTCTGCACTCGCCGTGGGATGGGAAACGGACCACGGGCTGCTCCTGGAAAGCTGCCCTCCTGGAAGCTAGCGCCCTAAACTTGTGCTTGCTTCTTAGGCTATGGAGAGGGGGCGCACAGAACTGACTGACCCTCCTCCCTTCCTCCTCCACGGGCATGTGCCGCGCCAAACACAGCGGTCCCGCTCTAAGAAGGAAGGAAAGTCCACTTCTGAGATGCTTCAACTGCACTGTGACAGCTGCCGTGAATGGGGGTGCACAGCAGCTCACCCAACGTCCAACGTGTGCCACTACCGCCACCAAGCCTCGCCCTGCTGGGGCCGCCCCTTCTCCGCGAGGTTCCAGGGCTGGATGTGTGCAGGCGAGGGCAGCTCCTAACACGCCTCGTGGGTTCGGGCCTGGCCCCTGGGTGAGCGGGGACGAGGCAGAGGTGGCAGGAGGGGGAAGGCACCTGGTGAGCAGGCACCCATCTTGTGGCTGCAGGCGAGAGAGAGGGTCTGAACCCGCCAGGAAAGACCACATTCCTGAAAAGAGGGGGTGTCTTTGACCCCAAGGCCAGTCCAGGGCACCAGGTTCCCTCCCGCAGCCTCCTGGAGGGACCCAGTCGCAGGGCAGGGGACAGCTCCGGCCTCTTGTGGTCTGACCCTGAGCCTTGTTAAATCAGAGGTCCTGTGTCCCCTGCCCCACACAGTTCAGGGCAGCCCTCTAGGGTCCATTTACGCCTTGTGTCTGGTAGTTGTTCCAGGCTGGAAGGAGGGTTTCACTCGGGCCCCCATAGATGGGGCCAGGCTGAGTGCAGGCTGGAGGCAGGGGCGCCACCGCAGCCAAGGCGAGGGTGGCAGAGCCTCCTTCCCTCTCTCCTGGGTGGTTTTGCCTCACGCACGGAGGACCAGGGCTGGGGGGGGCTCTCATTTTAGGGGCGCCCCCCACTAGTGAGAGCAGTGGCCAGTTGCCCCTCAGGCAGTGCGGTGGCGGAAGCTCCCCAAGAATGGGTCCTTGACCAGCAGGTCCCTCGGGACCAGGCTGCCTGGGGGTGGGGGTGGGGGGGCGCAACGCCATGCTGCCTCCATCCTTGAAAACCCGCACCCAGGCTGCGGGCCACAAAGGCACCCTGCTAGCGGCCAGGGCTGTGATGGGCTGGCTGGGTGCAGTCCGGGCGGCCCTCTCCTACACCGGCAACACGAGGCCACAGAGGTGAGGACCACCCAGTGCGGCAGCAGGGGGCCCGGCCGACTCGGTCTGGACTTCTCGGCCCCGCAAGCTCTTCCCGCGGGTCCCAGGACCCCAGGGCGCTAGGCTGTGCCGGGCGACGCCAGGGCAGCCCGGGCGATGAGGCCACCTCGGGCTGCAATGCTGCGGTCTTTGTCGGGCTGAGACGGGAGGAGAGCCCCCTCCTTTCATCCAGCCCTGTAGCTCGCGACACCCCGCAGGTACACTGTCCTTGCAGGCAACACGGCGAGAGCGGAACTGCTCCAGGGTCGCCCCTCTCCGTGCCTTCCGGCCGGCGGAAAACTCGAATCGCTCGGGTTGCAGCGGCCCCGGCCTCCGCCTCTGCCTCCGCTCCCTCCAGCGGGGGGGTGGAAGGAAGGTGGCGGGGAGCCGACCAGCCTCGGGGAGAAGGGGCGGGCTAAGCCCGCAGGAGGTGGGGGCCCTCTGCCCGGCAGGGGGCGGGCCAGACCAATCAGGGGGTCCAGCCGCGAGCTCCCCGCTCCGAAGGAAAGCGCGGCCGGCCCTAGGCACGCGCGCCGCTCGAGTGGAGCCGCTTTGTTCCAGCGCTACCTGCGGCTCCATTCACCTCCTCCGCCCCGCCCGCGGGCCAGGGGCCGGGCCTGCGGGCGGAGACCCCGCCCATTCCCGCGCGGGGTGGACCTGGCGGCGAGCCCCGCCCCGCCCCCTCTTTTTCTGCTGCGATTGGCCATCTCCGCGGCGCGCTCCCGCCTACCGCGAAAGTTGATTGGTGCTTTGGGAAGGGGGTAGGCGAAAGAGCCAAAAGCGGAGGAGGGCCCCCGCCCCCCCTCCCGTGTGGCAAAGTCACGTGTGGCTGCACTCCGCGCCTGTCACCTTCCAGCCTGGAAAGCTTTCTTAAAGGGCCCGCTCTCTCCTCCCAAGTCGGGTCCTTTCCGGGATTTCTCCACCGCTGCCCGCCGTGGGTGGCACGGGCCCCGGCCCTCCTACCCCGCCAGCCGCCTGGGTGCTGATTTCCGGGCAGCCCTGCTGGGGTGAGGCCTGGTTCAGGTCTCGGAGCCTGTAGTCCTCGCAGGTGCTATGTGGCCACGGAAACGGTGATCGCCTAAGCTCTGTGCTGGTGATCGCCTAAGCACAGAGCTCGGCACGTAGTAGGCGGTCAATTTCCTTTTGTTGAATGAACTCGTTGAGCAAATGAATGAACAGGGTTGACACACAAGGGGAGGGGAAGTGGGCTCAGCGTGACCGCCCCACCCCGGGGACCTGTGCGTCTGCTCCCGGGGCGAGGGGACGCCGGGCGCAGAACGCCCCGGGTAGCGCTGGGCGGCCGGGTATACCGGGCCCGGGGGGCGTCTGGGCCGGACCCCTCGGCCGGCCATTGCGGGTTCCGGGCCAGGAGAGGCCGCAGCGGCGCTGAGTCGGGGCGAGGCCGGGGACCAGCGGGGCCGGGAGCGCGCCCTCGTACCCCGAGGGGAGGGGCGGCCGACGCGCGGCTCCTTTAAGCCGGGGCGCCGGCCCCGCAGCCCCGCCCCCCGGAGGACGCCTCGGCGCGCGGCCGCCCGAGCCGCGGTTTAATTGGGGCTGTCAGGCCGCGGCGCGCGCGGAGGGCCGGGCGGGACGGAGGCCGGGAGGCCGGGGCGGCGGGTGCGCAGCTCGGTGGGAGGCGGGCGCCCGGAGAGGCGGCCGGGGCGCCGTCCCTCGGCAGGGCTCCCCGGCCCCGGCCCCGGGCCACCCGCGCTCCCCATGAAAAACCAGCTCCGCGGGCCCCCAGCGCGGGCGCACATGTCGGCCTCGGGCACGGCGGCGGCGGGGGACACCGGGGCGGGGTCGGAGCCCGGTGCGGGGTCCGGCGCGACGACGGGAGCGGGGGCCATGCCGAGCAAGAGCGCCGAGTGGCTGCAGGAGGAGCTGGAGGTGCGGGGCGGCGCGTCGCTGCTGCTGCTGGACTGCCGGCCGCACGAGCTCTTCGAGTCGTCGCACATCGAGACGGCCATCAACCTGGCGATCCCGGGCCTCATGCTGCGCCGCCTGCGCAAGGGCAACCTGCCCATCCGCTCCATCATCCCCAACCACGCCGACAAGGAGCGCTTCGCCACGCGCTGCAAGGCGGCCACCGTGCTGCTCTACGACGAGGCCACGGCCGAGTGGCAGCCGGAGCCCGGCGCGCCCGCCTCGGTGCTCGGCCTGCTCCTGCAGAAGCTGCGCGACGACGGCTGCCAGGCCTACTACCTCCAAGGTGAGCGCGGCAGGGACTCCGGTGCGCGGCTCCCGGCGTCCCGGCCAGGCGGCTTTCCCCGCGCGCTCAGCCCGCGCGGGCGCCACGTCGCCCCCGGCCCACATCCGCTCCCCCTGGGATCCCTGCCCCCGCGGTTTCGCGGGGTGGGGGGGCCTCCCCCGCGCCCTTTTCTGGGTGCGATTCCCGAGGGCTGAACAAACTTTTCCCTGCCTGGGCTTTTCCTTTTCAACTTGCTGGGCGCCGAGGCAGCAGCGCCCAGCTTCCCGCTGAACCGCTCAGAGGAGGGAGGGGCCCCTCCTGGGACCCCCGCAAAAAGCGACAGGGCTCCCAGGGCCAGCTCCTCACGCCTGGAGTGCGTGTCCCCGAAAGGGCAGCGTTCAGACCGGAGCCTCGCTCAGCACCGCGCGGGGATCCGGGCATAAGGACCCTTCGGTGCGGGGGACCCTGAGCATTCCCGCACGTATCTCCCCGCTTGGGGACCGCCGCCTCTGGGAGGCGTCTGGGCCGAGGTTGTTGTAGCGGCCCTGGCCCTGGTCGACGGGCCCCCGGTCCCCAGCCTGCTGCCGGGAGCCTGCAGAAGGGGAGGCAGCGCTGGGGCTGGGGGGGTGGGGGTGCGGGTGGCTGCAGCCGGTGTTTCCAATTAACATTCCAAAATGGCCTCTCGCTGGCAGCGGCGGGCGGGGAGGGGAGGCCTGCGGCACCCTCGGGCGCAGGGCCCTGCCTCCTGCAAGGCGTTCCCCATTTCTTGCCCCGGTAAAGCCCCCGGTGGCCCTCCCACTCCCTGAGCCCTAGGCAGGGGGGGGGCGGGGGGCTTATGTTCTAAATGGGGGGATTTCTGAGAGGTGAAGCTGGGACCTCTTTAATGAACCTGCCCCTGCCGGGGAAGGACCGGCCAGTATTGTCAGGCTACTGTCCCTGACTAGCTTGCGGGTGGGGGCAGCCTCTGGACTTCCCATCAGGAGGCCAGGCCCTGTGTGCCTCTGACCAGACATGGCTCTGGCCTCTGCGGTCTCATCCATAGGAGGTTTGCAAACCCACAGATGCTGGCCTGAGAGGGGATGGGCTGCTTTCTTTGATCACTTAGCCATTATTGGGCACCCATGGGTGCCAAGTGCACATAGGAGCCGCAGAAGAGGGACAGGCTGGAGCCTGTCCTCAGGCGCCCTAGGGTGGTGGTGTGGCTGCAGCCTTATGAGTAATGATGTGGTGCTTGGGCACGTTCCTTCACCTCCTGGGGCCTCAGTTTTCTCATCTGTGAAGGTGGCTCGTAGGAAGGATGTGGACAAAACAGGAGGCGGTCCGTGTGTAACGTGCTTGGCATGGCCTCCGTTGGCTTTTGCTGTTACGGTGCTTGACACGGGGGCCCATGGCCGTCATTGGTCCCGTGCAGCCCACTTGGGCTCGGGGCACTGGCCGTTGGCCTCAGCAGTCCCTCACCAAGGACCCGTCCTGCCGGCCACAGGTGGTTTCAACAAGTTCCAGACGGAGTACTCGGAGCACTGCGAGACCAACGCGGACAGCTCATCCTCACCGAGCAGTTCGCCGCCCACCTCCGTGCTGGGCCTGGGGGGCCTGCGCATCAGCTCCGACTGCTCGGACGGCGAGTCCGACCGAGAGCTGCCCAGCAGCGCCACGGAGTCTGACGGCAGCCCCATGCCGTCCAGCCAGCCGGCCTTCCCCGTGCAGATCCTGCCCTACCTCTACCTCGGCTGCGCCAAGGACTCCACCAACCTGGACGTGCTGGGCAAGTACGGCATCAAGTACATCCTCAATGTGACGCCCAACCTGCCCAACGCCTTCGAGCACGGCGGCCAGTTCACCTACAAGCAGATCCCCATCTCCGACCACTGGAGCCAGAACCTCTCCCAGTTCTTCCCCGAGGCCATCAGCTTCATCGGTAGGTGCTGGGCGCTGCGCAGGGTGGGTGGGCAGGCGTGCCAGGGTGTGCATGGGACGCTGGGTGTCGCCTGCGCCTGACTGGGTACCTTTGGGCCTGTCGAGGCCTGTGTGTGCCCTGCATGTGCCCGCATGTGCCCATGGGTGTACCCGTGCCTTCTGTGAGTCATGGAGGCCCTCGGGGTCTGAGGAGCCCGTCCCCTGAGTCCTGGGCACATTGTAGCCTCTGCTGCCAGCCTGGGGTTTCTGGCTGCACGTCTCGGGCTGAGCCCCACACCTCTCAGCCCTCCCACGGGTCTCGCTGGCTCTGCATCACGCCTCAGCACACGCGTTGCTCAGGGACGGGGCTGTCACCGCGCCTTTTGGGCTTTACTGTGCACCTGAGGGGGTGAGGGCGGCCGGGAGCCAGCCGCCTGTTCAAAACAGACAGCTGCTGGAATGAGGGGCCGCAGATGGTCCCCGCAGCCCGTGGGGCTTGTTTGGAGTCTAGGGGGTGCGGAGAGAATGGGGGGTGCTGTAGAAGCACCCCACCCCGCAGAGCACTGTGTTCTGCTCTCTGGCCCAGTGTCCCTACCCCCAGCCTCAGCTGGCTTTCCTGCCCCTCCCCCACCCTGCTTCCTCATCAGCGGGTCAAGTTCCCTGGTCTCCCCTGGAGCCCTGGGTTCGGAGAAGGGGCGCAGGGGCCCTGGGTTCAGAGGAGGGGTGCGAGGTGAACAGGAGCCTGGGCTCTCTGAGCCCGGTAACCCTGTGTTCCTGCCCCCGCTCCAGTGGCAGGGAGGGTGGAGGGGCAGAGCCTCCTGCTGGCGGCGGCCTGTGGCCGTGTGTGTCCGTCCTGCGTCCGGTGGAGGGTGTTTTGGTGTCGCTGGGCTGGGCTCGCTTTAATAACAGGAAGTGGGAGGCTTCCCCGCCTCATCCGCTTACTGGGAACCAAAACTAGGTGCCTGGCTGGGAGGAAGGAAGGAAGCCGAGGTGTGGGGGAGGGGCGGGCGGGAGCAGCCCCGAGAGTCCAGCTCGGACCGCCCCCCTCGGGGCTCTGGTGCTGCCTAGGCATCCACGCGGACCCCGTGAGGAAGGGGAGTGGCGGGACTCCCCAGGCCCGAGCCTGGCCTGTGGTGTCTTTCTCCTTGAAGACCCTGCTCCATCTGGGGAGGGGGCAGAACAGGGTCTAACAGGAGGGAAACGTGAGTCCCCATTGGACGAGGGAAGGACTTGCAGCCCGAGCATCACAGGCTGCAGTGGGACCAGATCCTGCACCGGGCCCCCTGCTCAGCCACACCCTGAGCAGCTAAAAATAACGCCAGCGGAAGCGGTTTCGCTTCCCACAGGAGTGGGTTTGGGGCAGGCCGGGCCGTATCCTGGTGTGTCACCACCGGAGGCTCATCTCAGCCACCCGCTCTGCCCCAGATCTCAAGGTCAGACCACACAGCTCTGCTCGAGGCTGGGACGGCTGCCTTCTCCTGCTGGTCCTGCCCTGCTGAGTCCCCCAGTCTGGATTAAGCACCTCTTGGTGCTAAGCCCCGGGCGCCCAAAGTGGGTGGGGAGGGAAAGCCTGCCAGGCGCAGGCACATGCCCCCGGGGAGGGACTGAGAACCTCGGGTCGCTGCAGAGGGCGCCCCGACTGCGAGGCCGCTGTGTGCCTGGCTGCCAGGGGGCTTCCAGGCAGGGAAGGGGGACCTTCAGGGCCCAGGGCTGCCTCTCGTTCTCCGTGTCTCTGGCACACGGGTGCAGAGAGGGGCTGCTGTCCTGGGTCCGGGCAGGAGCAGGTCCTAGCCGGAGCCGCGCAGTGGCTCCCCGTGCTGACCGGGGTCTGCTGTGTGTGAGGACGCCCGAGCAGGCCAGCGGCGGCAGGGTTGGCTGAACCTGGTTGGCCTCTGGGCCCTGGGGTGGCGGAAGGTGTAAGTGTGGTGGGGGCCCACTTAAGCCGACCCCGCTTGCGACAGCTGCGCTGTGGCCCTTGTCCCACCCAGTGCCTGGCGGCTCAGGAGCAGGGCTGAAGCACGGGGGGCTGCTGGGCAGGGCGGAGCCGTGTGCAGGAGGGGCCCTGTTGCCCTGCGGTGGGGCGCCCGTGGGGTACACCAGGAGAACAAGCTGCCCCACCCCACGTCACGCGCTGGCCAGGGCGGGTGCTCCGACTTGGGGGGGACCCTCTGTGCTCTTGGGCTTGTCGCTTTGCCTGTGTCTGTGTCCTCCTGTATAAAACGAGCTGCTCCACACGGATGCGCAGGACCTGCGAGGGTGCAGGGACGCCCTGGCGCTTGCACGCACCCTGTAGCAGGACCAGCAGGCGTTGAAGCCATGACGGTCACTCGGGTCCCTACAAGAGCTCTGTGCACAGGGTCCCGTTCTATAGACGAGCAAGTTGAGGCCCAAGGGTGCCCAGGCCTTGGCACTGATGTGTGGTCTCCATGGTCATGCTCGACCGTCTGCCCCAGGTTGCTGTCCCACCCATGCGGGGCTTCCCCAGGTCTCGAGCCGGGCGGCCCTGCCTGCGGCTCCCCGAGGAGACGCCGCCCTGACCCGTGCCCGTGTGTTTCAGACGAGGCGCGATCCAAGAAGTGCGGCGTCCTGGTGCACTGCCTGGCGGGCATCAGCCGCTCTGTGACGGTCACCGTGGCCTACCTGATGCAGAAGATGAACCTGTCACTCAACGACGCCTACGACTTTGTCAAGAGGAAAAAGTCGAACATCTCACCCAACTTCAACTTCATGGGGCAGCTGCTGGACTTCGAGCGGACGCTGGGGCTGAGCAGCCCTTGTGACAACCGCGCGCCCAGCGAGCAGCTGTACTTCTCCACGCCCGCCAGCCACAGCCTGTTCCCGCTCAACACCCTGGAGTCCACGTGAGGCCTGGGCACCCCCGTGCCCAGTCCCAGGCTGCCCGGCGGCTGAGCGCCTCAGCACCCCAGGGCGGGCGGAGCTCACGGCAAGACATCCTGGCGCCCAGGACTTCCCGGAGCAGCCCTGGGCGCTGGGCGACGGGCCTCGGGGTCGGAGGGGCCGCAGCCGCCCCCGGGACTCCTTCCTGCGACGGCCCAGCCGGGCGGGCGTTTTTTAGAGACACCGTGGAC
Source organism: Noctilio leporinus (assembly GCA_004026585.1). Taxonomy (NCBI): domain Eukaryota; kingdom Metazoa; phylum Chordata; class Mammalia; order Chiroptera; family Noctilionidae; genus Noctilio; species Noctilio leporinus. Next base: position 220,687 of record PVIW01000936.1, on the reverse strand, counting down.
CTGAGTTTACTTTTACTTTTGGCAGGTAAACCCAAGCTCCCCGGAGCACGGGCAGTGGTCACAGTCTTCTCGATTTTCCTTTTCTTAATGAAAAGTGTTATTTTCAGGCGACATGCAACAGTGGATTGTATAAACCAGTATTCATCCCTTTTTTGATCCTGCGAGAGAGAGAAGAGGCCTCAGTTTTGTTTTTCAAAAAGCAGTTACTATTTTTTTGGTTTTTTATTTCCTTTTTTTTTTTAATGGAAAAGACAGACCCGGTGTTGACCTTGACCAAATGCATTTTGCACATGTGTGAAGCCCGTTTCTGCAGTGGCCCTTCTGGAAGGGACGGCTTGCTGCTCTCTTCTCGCGGGACCCCAGCTGTGTCCCCACCTGGCCCTGCCCAGCGTGGCCCTGCACTGCTCCGTGATAACTGCTGCCAGCTGTGACAGGTGGGCTGGACAGTTGGTCCTGAATTCTCTGCCCTCCCCGGCTGCCTCTCCGGTGGTCCCGGTGGACTCCCCAAGGTAGGAGACGGGAGGCCCAGTAGCTGTCCTGCTGGTGGTGGGGCCGCAGGGGACTGTCACCAGTAGCATTAAGCCTCTGGGCTCAGCGCCTGATGGCCTGGGCCCCGGGCCCTTTTCTCTCTGTACCCACTCCTGTCTGTCTCTGTGTAGCTGAGAGTGGAGGCCCAGTGGCTCGGGGAGCTCAGGTAGTGGGGGCCCAGCCCTGGCCATGGCTTTGGTTCAGATGCCACCCAGCCCTGTCCCAGCGGAAGCCTGCCCAGCACTACTCTTGCCTGAGCCCTTCCGCTACCAGGACCCTGGGGCCGGCGCACAGGGGCAAGGACACCCAGAAGGGCGTGAGGCTGTGTCCCCCGCCCCCCACCCCCAGGATCGACAGAACAAAGCCACGGATTCCGTTATCCTCCTCCAGTTTTGTTCCTTCCGCAGCCCCAGTTCTGCCGGGGCCGGTGGGCGAGGGCAGGCCGGGCCCCTGAGCAAGCTGGCGCCTGGCGCAGCCGCCTCTTACCTCACGGGCTGGTTTTCAGGGATTCTTCACGGCAGCGCACCCACATCTTGCCACAGCTGAGAAGTTGACAAAAGCTTCCGTGCCGAACATGGTTCTCTTTCTCTTTTTTACTTTTAAAAAGAACCCAGAAAGATAGGTCCGATTTGTGTAAATGAGAGTATGCCAGGAGGGTGGCCAGTTTTGCTTTATGAAGGAAAATTTGTGACCCTACGTATATCTGCACACACGTACATATAAATATCCTGAAGCAGCAACGGGACTTTGTTTATATTGCAAATAAAAATTATTTTTTCTTTAAAATGAGTCGTGGTGTCAGACCAGGGCCAGGGGTGCGGGGCAAGCCCCCCGCACCCGTCTCCTGAGGCGATGACAAGGACCCCAGCACCCGCCTGGATGGTCAGAGGGGCCGAAGCCGGGAGGAGCCTCAGGTCCGGGTGAGCTGGGGGTGGCCTGGCCCCCAGGCACTGGGCACCGGCAGGCCCGGCATCGCCTTTCCTGTGCGCTTGGCTGCGGGTGACAAGGAGCTTGGAGAGACTTTGGGGACCAAGGCCCCAAAGCCGAGCTGCTGTCACCCAGTGTCATCGGAGCTGCTCAGCCATCACCCAGGTGGGGCCCAGGTTGCCGCCAAGCTCTGTCCCCTCCCATCCCCTGGACCGGGTCGCACATTTGCCACCCTCCCCCACCCCTGCAGCCTCTGGGACTCCAGTGGGACATGAAACCTGGTCATGGACGGGTCAGCTGGCCTCTGACAGCTTCCGCAGCCTCCCTCAGCCTGTTTCCATGTCCTGAGGGCGGCCAGCCCCCACCACGCACCCCGTGCCTTCTGTGTTCACTTTCCTGTCGGCTGGGCCTCCAGGGGGAACCAGCACCCCTGTAGGCCCCTCGGGGGCTCCAAGCCAGGCCCTGGGAGTGGCAGGGAGCAGGGGAGGGGTCGGGGGAGTGAGGCCCCCTGGAGGGTGACAGTCCTGTTTTCAGAGGGGCCTTTATCTCCATGTAGCTGGGTTGAGTGACTCCGGTCAGGGACTGAGAGCCTTGGGTGTTGACTCAGTTTCCCCATCTGTGCCTCGCACATGACTTGGTCCTTTCGTGTGGCCAGCACCAGGCTGGCCCTGGGGAGGCAGGTGGACCAGCAGGCAGGGCTGGCCTCAACAGCTGTCTCTGTCCCTTCCCTGTCTCTGCCTGGAGCGACCCGGCCCAGGCCAGCCACACCTCCAAGCCCAGGACGAGGGGTGTCCTGTAAGCAGAGGGACCTGGGTTCGAGTCTCAGCTGTGGCAGCCAGCTCCTCACCCTCTCACTTAGGAGGAGGGACGCCGTGGGCGGCCAGCAGGCCTGGGGGCGGGGGTGCTCGCAATGCTGGCCAAGGGTCCGGTGCCACTTTCGCTCTTGTGCTTCCTCAAGGCCCTGGTCCATCCGTGCCGGCGGCGGCGGGCAAGGGGGCGGGAGGCTGAGCAGGCAGAGACTGGGCCTTTGTTCCCTCTTGCTGCCCTGTCAGGGCTGGGGAAGCCCTCGGGCGCCCGGCGCGGGGCTGGGCCCTCCGCAGGCTGAGTAAGTGCCTGGCGGTGCCAGAGTGCCCAAGCACAGGGTGGATGGAGGCAGCCCTCCGGAGAGAGGCCGCCCCCGCAGGGCCCTTGCCAGGCCAGGTGGCCTCTCTGACCCTGGGTGTCCTCAGCTGTAGAAATGTGCACTTCAGCACCGCACCTGGCTGGGCTTCCCTCCCAGTGGGAAGAGCCCAGGTCGTGGCTGGGTGCGCACCCTGGGGCCTTGGGCCCGGCCACGTTTACCCTGGACTGCTGATCGCAGCCTGAGTCCCGCGTCTTGTTTCTTCGGGGTCCCTCTGATCTGTCTTGTGGTCTGCTCAGAGCGTGTGCTGCACCTGGGCCCCCGTGGGCCCTGTGCGGCCCAGGCCGCCTTGGGCTGAGGCCACGGCCATTTCCGGCACTGGCTGGGCCAGCCCAGGTGTGGGCTCGTGCCCGAGGGAAGCTTAGTGATGTCATGCTGGGCGGCAGGGTGATGGGGCCCTGCCTTGTCCTCCGGTAAGTGAATCAGGTGCGGCAGCAGCCGTGACTAAGCCGGACACAAGAAGGGACTTGCTGCACCGGGAGCTGTCACCTCGTAGGAGGTCTGATGACAAGACCACAAAAGATGTGAACGTTTCCTTAGGGTGGGTCGGCTGGGAGCCTGAGGGGGAGGCAGCTCTCTGGAGAGCCACCACCCCCCGGGCCCCTCCCAGGAGTAGAAACAGTCACCCCTCAGAGCAGGCAGGTGGGGCAGCCCCCCACCCCCCCGGCTGCTGCTGCCGGGCACACTCAGGCCAGCTTACGCTGGGTGGGCTGCCCTCTATGGCCGAGTGGCTGTGCCGGCAACCACAGCCCCTCACCCAGCCCGTAACCAAGGCCAGAGGCCCTGATGGACGACCAGGTACATCTGGAGGGAGGATGCTAACGTGGCAACCTCTGGGCGCCCCAGGAGCCTGGGCAGGTGGGCGGCGGTGTCTGGCCTGACCTTTGGCATGTTGACCCCGCCTGTCCTGGGCCTCCCCTGGCATGGCCTCCCCCTCCTCCTAGAGGTCTCCTGGGATCCGCCCATTGGGTACCCAGCAGACCCGAGGGTTCAGGATCCTCCTGTTCCCTCCCCCCCCCCCAGCAGATGGGAGAGTGAGGCGCAGGTGGGTGTCCCCAGGCGAGAGGGCGGAATGAGGCTCCCCACCTTGCAGCCCTGAGCCTGCTGTGTCCGGGCCCCTCCGTCGGGCGGGGGCCAGTGGCCTTCGCAGGAAGGAGCAGACCCTTGTGGTGGCCGCACACCTGCACCCACAGCCCCCGCACTTCCCAGACGGAACCAGCCCACGCAGGTCTTCAATGCTGCTGACTCCAGCCTCCTGTCATCAGGGCGTGGCCCCGGTGAGGTCACCTCCTCCCGGGAAGGCCGGGAAAGATCACCATGAGCCACTCTCCAGAGGGAGGACAGGGCTTGTCCCGTTGTCTCTGGCTGAGTCAGATGAGCCCCCCAGGCCACCTGGGACACCAGCCACTGCGGAGCTTGGCTTGGGCAGCCAGCCCTTCCCCAGGGCTGCCCACCACACGCCTGCAGGGACTGTGTCTCCCTGTGGCCCCCGGATGTCAACGCACCCCGTCTCCCCCTCTGCAGCCACACTTCCTGCTGACCCAGTCCTGCCACCCCTGCTGCAGGCAAAGGAGCAGCTGTGGCCCCTTCTCTGAGGCTGGATGGATGGGGGGAGCCAGACAGGGGCCCAGGGTTCAGGGGTAACAGTCTGATTGTCACTAGGAAGACCCCCTGCAGCTAGGTGGAGAGTGGCCTAAGGGACAAGTGTGAGGGCAGGGGGCAGGGAAGAGGCTGGGACAGTCGTTTTGGGTGGACGGTGGGCACCGCACCTGTGTGCTCAGGAGGGCGGGTGACAGGGGGACCAGCAGGGCAGTGGAGCAAGCACGCCTGGCTCCACTTCGTGGCCAGAAGGCCAGCCACCAAGCTGAATAGAAGCGAGAGTTAGTGAGGACGTGCATGGGCTCGTGGTGGAAGGGGGTCCCCACTCACCTACCCCCACCCCCGACCGTGCACCCACATGCCAAACTCCCAGTCTTCCCCTGGCGACTCTCCCAGAACAGCACGGCCCTGGCGGTCACTCTCCGAGCCCTGGTTTCCTCTTCGGTACCGTGGGGATAAGAATCCCCGATGGCTCTAGTGGGACAAAGCAGGGTGAAGGGCCTGTCTCCCAGCAGCGACCTGGAGCATATGAATCCTGGGGATGCTAACTGAACATGACCAGCCAGCCATCGTGGACTTGCTCTGTGAGCTTGGACCAGCCTCCGCCCCGACCTGGTCCTCAGGTTCCCCGTTCGCACAGGTGAGAAATAGGAGCCATGGGGCTGAGGGACCTGGCCCTGGGCTTGGTTCTGTCTCTACGGCTGGGCAGCCTGGCATCATAGCCCAGGAGCCAGTGCCAGCCCGAGGGGAGGGGCCAGGTGGGGTTGGGGTGGGCAGGCCTGGCCCCTTGAGGACACTTGTCTTTGCATCCGCCTGCCCAGGGGACCCCCCAAGGGGCCCTTGGTCCTGAAGCCCAGAAAATTTCAGAGTTGCTGACAAGCCAGAGGCCCCCAGGGAGCCCCGGCCCCTGGCCCCAGCGGCATGGGCCACCCCCTCTGCCCCTGGCCCAGGCCCAGGGATGGTTTGGACACGGGTTCTAGGTGTCGTCCTGGGGCTGCCGGCTCTCAGCCTGCCCCCTGTCACCCTGTGGCTTTGCCCGACCTTCTCCGCGGCTTGCCCCAAGTCTAGCCCCCTCGAATCCCAGCCCTGCCCACCCTCGAACCACACATGGGTGAGCCTGAAGCCAAGGAGCCGAGCCTGGGCCCGGGGATGGGGCTCCTGGCTGGGAGTGGCAGAGGCCAAGGCCGGTCCCCGTTCTCCGCCCAGGTCCCAGGGCCCTTCCCGCTGCCCTTGGGAAAGAGGAAGCCTGGACATCACGCCCTCCTTCGCCACCTGGTGCCCAGGTCGCCTGCATTCCTCACTGGCTCTCACTGCCCCTGGTCTGCGACTCCATCCAGGTGTGGTGCTTTTCCGAACGCCGGGCTCTCGTGCCCAGAGGTGGCATTTCCAGGGCAAACCCCGGGGCTCCACTTTCCCAGCTGGTTGTCGAAAGGGAAGCAGGCCCCTCGGGCTTGGCGTTTGGCTGTCATCGTAGCTGATACTCAGACGCCCCTGCGGCTGCCCTGCCTGGGAGCTTTGTGACGCATCCGACCCCCGGCCGCTGGTGGCAGCGAGAGCAGTAACAGCGCAGGTACACACCGCCCGAGCCGGCCGGCGCGTCCTGCTGGCTTGATGTGACCAAGTCATTGAATCCTCCCAGCGGCCCTTGGAGGGAGGTCCCGGACGGGGCGCTGGGCGGACAGGGAGCAGCAGAGCTGGCAGGGCTGGGGCCTGGAGCAGGTTGGCTGACTCCGGAGCCTCACTTTCCGCGCCCAGCCTGCCGGGGAGGAGGGCAGAGGCAGCTGTGGGCCTGGGAGCCTTTGCCTCCTCCCAGGCCGGACAGCACCTGAGCCCTCTCCCCAGGGAAGCAGCGCCTAAGGGAGGGAGTCACAGCCCCCTTTCTGAAGGGATTGGGCTGCACCCCTGGACCAGGCAGGGAGGTGGAGAGCTGGCAGCCCCTCGGGGCTTGAGAGGGAATGTCAGTCAAGTCAGGGCTGTCCTGGAGCTCAGGCCAGAGAGGCAGCGCCGCAGGGATGCCCATTCCGACAGGCAAGGTGCTCTGGGGGGCTCCCCAGAGGAGGGGGCATCTTTCAGGGAGGGACCTCCTGCTGTCCCTGCCTTCAGGCCTTTGCACAAGCTATTTCCTCCCCCTGGAGTCCTCTGCCTCACCTACCACTTCTATCTAGCCCAGATGCTCTCTCCTCCAGGAAGCCTTCCCACTCTTCTCCCCGAGCTAGGGCTCTGGTGCCTTCTGCACAGCCCCATCCCCTGGAGGCCTTGCTGGCCAGGGTGCTGGGTCCAGCTGGGCATCATCAGCCCTCTAGCCAGTCTCTGAGCCACCTCTGGGTACTGGCCCAGCTCCGATGTCAGGTCTGTGACCTGTGCATGTGGAGGTGTCGTGTGTCCCAGAGGGCATGCCCCACGGTACCCTCACCTGCCCAGGTGCTGCTGCTTCTGCACCTGCTCAGGCCTGGGTGGTGCCCAGGCGGGGGCACTGACCCTCTTCCTACTGCCTGGGTCTCCTGCCTCTGTGCCCACCATGATCGCCAGCTTTCCCCTCGGGTTCCAGAGAGGGTCTGGCAGCCCCTGTTTGTAAATATCTGCCACTGCCACAGTGAAGTGGAGGGGTCCAGAGGCCACACTAATTGATTAATTAAGCCCTCTCATTAATTGTTAATTAGCTCCATCCCTTCAGGGAAAGAAGCTGAAGCTGGAGCTGGAGCTGGAGCCAGGGCCTCCTCTGGGCTGGGGGCGGGTTTCATTAGCAGGGGTCAGGCCGAGCCCGGTGCCAGGTTTGGGGTGAGTGGGGGCGAGGGGCGAGGAGGACAGCGCAGCACAGCAGCCTTCCCGCCCCGGGGTGGGGCACAGGGTGCTTGAGCTCCGGCCTGGGTGGGTCTCTCCCGAGGGCCCTGCCCAGCCTCCCGGAGCCGGACAGGGTGTTTGGGGGTGAAGGAGTGGAGACTGGACCCGGGAAGCCAACAGTCTGCGCTGCAGAGACGCCACACCGTGAGGCCTTGAACGGCTCGCAGCTGGGGAGCTGGACCTTCTCTGGACACGCGAGGCCGCAGCAGGCGTGAGGCCGAGAGGGACCTAACCCAGCTCGGGTTTGGGGAAAGTCTCGAGAACACATCAGAGGGTGGGAGCTGGCAAGGAGGGGGCTTCTGGCGTCTGGGGAGCATGGGGGTCCATCCGGTGTGGGGACTCGGGGGAGGGGGTGTCAGCAGATCAGCTGGTGCCCTGTGGCCGGGGGCCACCCACTCTCTTCTCTGGGCCTCTCTCCCCTCATCTGCAAGGTGGGGGAAGTCCCCTGAGGTCCCAGCCTTGGCAGCCTTGTTTCCTCGCCCCAGGACAAAGCTCCCCGTGGCTCTGCGGTTCCGTGCATATAAAGAGCAGAGCCTGGCCCCCAACCCGGGCTCCCCATTCACGTTCTGCAATATCCGGAGGCCAGGCTGCAGACTGGGGGCGGGGGGTGCCTGGCTGCCATGGGGGTTGGTTCCCTAAGCAGCAGGAAGTGGGAAACGGGCCCTGGGTAGGTGGCCGAGAACCTGGGCCACTCTGGCCACCGCGGGCTGCAGGCAGGGCTGCCGCCTTGGCATGTCGCCTGCCCTGGGCTGGTCCTCCAGCTCCCTGAGTGGCTGCCCAAGTGGGAACAATGACCCTTTCATGTCACGCCTCCTCCAGTCACAGCAACATTGGCGCCGCAGGACAAAGGGGCCGTTTCATCATTGTGGGGCTGGATCAACAGCCCGTCCACCACGGGAGCCCCACTGCCCCCACCCGGCCCAGCCCGGGCACAGAGGCTGCCCACCCAGTCCCGCCAGGGCCGGTACCTCTCCCCATCTGGGCGGCTACATTCGCCCCAGGTACCTTCCTGGGCCTCCTGCCCTTTACCTCTGGGCGGCGTCCGAGCCGAGTCCAGCATGAGAGAGCAAGCTCTGCTCCCTGCCCTTTCCGGTCCAGCCTCAGTCTCCCCATCTGTGGGTAGGGGCCAGGCGAGGCGGCCGGCCCCCAGCCCCAGCCGACCCGTCAGAGCGCAGGTGGGCGGGGGAAGCAGAGGAGGCCTAGTCTCTGCCCTGGTGGCCTTCCTGCTGGGACCTGCCTCAGGGCCCCCTTGGCTCGTCCCTGGGTCGGCCTCCACCCTCACGGGCACTGGGCTGCACAGAGGCCAACAGGGCTGGGACTCTGCCCACACTGACACTCTTCCTACACAGCCCGGCCTCCTCCTCCTCCGTCAGAGGGGCTGGAGGTGGGGGCCCTGAGCCCCAGTTTCCTCCCCTTGTCACCGGGCCAGGGGGCGAGGGCTTTCCAAGACAGAGCCAACGTAGAAGCTGTGCCTCCTACTCCCTTGGGCAGAGCTGGGTCAGGGAAGAACCTGGGAACCTGGGTGTAACGGCTCAAGAAGCGGAGGCTGTGGGCCGGGTGGGTACCTTGCAGCAGGTGCCCACCCCCTGCAGGCAGCACAGGGCTGGTGAGTGGCCACCCCATGGAGGACAGGAGGCTTGAGCTGCAGGCCCCCCAGAGAGCTGGGTCAAGGCCGGGGGCTGGGCTGCGCTATAAACCACTCGCCCAGCCAGCTCTGTCGAGGGCACTGCCTTCAAGCCTGGAGCAATGCTCTGCCCAAGGAGGGCAGACACTCTACCCTCATGGGCTCTTTTCTGGACCCCAAGGGTGGGCCAGAGTGAAAGGGTAGGCCCCTGCCGTTGGGGCGGGGAAACGCCGGGGGCATGTGGATTCCACTGCTTTCCCACTTCCCGGGCAAAATCCCCGAGGCTCAAAGGGGCCAGGCGGCCAGTGGGACCCACGGAAGCAGGTGAGCGGCCAGGTGGAGACTCAGCCACGGGTAGGAGGGAGCCCGAGGCTGGGGCTTGTCATGACAGGGGTTGGTCTCAGAGTGACCCATCTGGAGCGGAGCCTAGGCTGGCTGTTGGGTACGGCTTTGGGGGCCCTGCCAGGCCAGGCTGCTCCCTGTTTCCCACAGTTGCCCAGCCCGGCTCAGCCAGGCCCAGAGGCACCATGTGGCCCTGCCTCACTTCCTCTGACTAGGACGGAAGAATCATCCCTCCCGGGGACTAGAGCCTGGCTCTGTTGGCAGGAAATGCTCGGCTCAGGGCTCCCCAGCGCCTGCCTGCCCTGCACCCCCTCATCTGGACTCCCAGAGCATGGGGTGGGGCGAGGCTGCCACAGGACGGGGTGCAGGAGCTCTCAGACACCTCTCAGTGCCCTGCTGGCCCTGAGCTGGGGTTGCCAAGGGCCTCAGCCCCCAGCGTGGCCCAGGATGCACCTTCCGGGCACTGTCCATGCAGCCTCACTGCTGAGCACCCCCAGCTGGGGGCTGGAAATGCAGCGGCCGTGTGGGGGACAGTCTGGTGGCCGTGCAGGTAGGCGGAGGAGGAGAGCCCGAACCACTGCCCGTGAGCCCTTCTTTGCCAGCCGCAGCGCAGGCTGCCCTGGGCCCCAGAGTAGGGGTGCGGTGGCTTCCCCCCATAACTGCTCGCAACCTGCCGAGGGCGTGGGACCCGTGGAAGCGCAGAGGCCATCTGGCAATTGCGTCAAAAGGCCTGATATGCATAACCTGGTCCCTGGGAACCTGCCCTCAGCAGATCACCACTGGAAGGAAAGCAGCAGGCCCGAGACAGGAAGCACAGCTGGCTGGGGTCTGAGGGGTGACTCAGTCTCCTCACCTGCACAGAGAAGCACCACCCCAACGGGCCTTTGCCCCTTGTCTGCCCCGCGTCCCACCCAGGGCGCATGAGGTGAGGAACAGGCCTTCATCAAGCCCCGGCCGCTCGTGCCTCACCGCCAAGTGAGGAGGACCAGCAGGCTGAGTCCCGAGCCAGCCCCTGGCCTGGCCCCCAGAGGGGTCAGGAGCATGACCCGCCCCCAGGAAGCAGAGAAGCAGCCCACACAGGACCTCCTCCTGGGCAGCCTCCACAGGAGCCTGGCAACTTCCATCCATGGAGCAGGCACTGGCTCCCTGTGGAGACCACCAGCCAACCCTGCCAGACAGGGTCCAGGGGTAATGCTCAGAGCAGGCCCACCATGGTCTCCTGCCCCCACCTGCTGGGATATTCTCTGCAGCCCCTAGACCCCCTGCCCTCTGCAGCCCACTGGGCCTGGCACCAGGTATCTGAGAGGCCTCTCTGTGTTCCAGGGCCAGGGGACAGCGCAGATCTACTGAAGAGTGTCCTGCTGGGACCTGCTGGGAGTCAGGGAGAGCTTCTCGGAGGAGGTGGCCAGCTGCATTAAGGAAGGGAAGCAGGAGGGCAACACGGCCTGGGACAGGTGAGGAGGGGGACATGGCTGGGGGAGAGGGGTTTAGGTCTGGGGGTTCCTGCTGGGACTGCTAGGTGGCCAGACTCAGCCAGTTCTCAGTGGGCTCCATGAGCGTTGGGGATTTCCTCAGCCTCTGTGGGGCCAAGATGCACGGAGCGGCTCTGAGCAGGGTGGGCTGAGCGGACATGCAGGTCAGACCCTAGGGGTCTCCTCTGGCCAGCACAGGTCAGGCAGCCCCTTCCTGTACTCAGGCCACAGGTTGCCAGAGAGACAGCAGGTTCCAATCCCGGCCCCGGCCTTCTCCAGCTGTGTGGCAAGCCAGTGTCCACATCTGTCAGCAGAGAGGACCATAGCACCTACGCAAAAGGCTGACTGGGTGCGTTGGAGACAGGATGGGCAGCAGGGGCCTGGCTGCGGGCACACCTGCTGCCATGGGAGGGGAGTAGTCTCCCCACTTCCTGGCAGGCATCCCTGGGCCTGCACCCAGGCTGCCACCCATTTGACAGACAAGCAAACTGAGCCTGGCATGGTCCTTGGATTGGCCCAAGAGCACAGGGCCTGGGTGGGGGTCTGGCTGGCTGTGCCTTCCCCCCTCACTCCCAGCAGCCCTCCTTTCTGCATGACAGTTATGCTTGCCAGCTCCAGTGTAGATGCATGGGGTGCACAGCCCCAGGGGAGGGCCTGACCACCTTCCGCAGCTCAGGAAGGGTACGTGCCACTGCTTACTCTTCTGTATTTGCTCATTTGTTCAGAGATAGGTATTGAGTCCTACGGGGTACCAGGGCAGGCAGCTGGGGCGAGCAGAGGCCTGGCACCCTGACAGTGTTGGGCATCGGCTCCTGGCTGGGCAGACGGAGTGCAAAGCTGCCCCCTGCCCAGTGGGCTTGTTCTGGCCTCGGCCGGGCACCGGGGCCCTTCCGGGCAGACGGTGGTCGGCTCAGTTCTGAGTGCCAGGGAACCCACATCCCGGTGGCTTGGCTGGGGGCCGGTGGCCTCACCTCTCAGGGCATCACCTCCACCTGGAAAAGGAGGCTGGGTCCAGAGGAAGAAGGGACAGGGCTGCGGCCATGAACGCAGGCACCGGGCCACAGCAGGGCCCAGCACGGCCGCACCAGCATGTGTGGCAGGGCCAGGGGCAGGGCAGGACCCTGTGCCGGCTTCCTCTGACAAGACAAGAGCAGCCCAAAACCCACTCCCCTGAGCCTCAGTTTCCCCCTCGGTAATGGTGAAGCAGAATCACGGAGGCCCGGACTACAAGACGAGGTGCACTCAACGCCCCTGGCACCCCACCAAATCAGGGACGTCTTGTTCCGGAGACCACCGGGTCCCTCCGAGGTGAAATGCCCGAGGTCAGCAGCTGTCGGGCCAGGCTGTCCCAGCAGGGCCTGGGGCCGGGCCTGGGTGGCCCAGGAGCAGGACAGGAGTCCTTGTGTGCCCTGTGCCCCCTGAGTGACCCGAGGTTATCTTCTGCAGACTGCTCCTTCCGCCAGCTCTGCCCTCTGGCTACTGCTTATCTCCCTGATGAATGGCCTCTGGCTGACAGGGGAAGAGCTGTCTGTGTCCTCCGGGGCCCTCCCTGTGGCAGGGCACAGCCGGCTGAGGACTTGGGCCTTGTCATGTCAGCCAGGCCACGGACCCAAGAGTCTTGCCAGGTGAGGAGACGGCACTGGGCCCCGGGAGGCCAGCGTATCACTGCCAGGTATCTTCTTGGTTCATTCAGGCCCTTGGGGCCTTGTCTGGGGACCCTGAGGGGACCCTCCAAGGTGCCCATCATTTTCTCCCAGAGCCCCCACCCCCACCCATCCCCCATCCACACTCCACACCAGGACATCCTGGACATTGAGCTGACCGCAGGGAGGGGCTGCTTTGAGCTACGACCGACCTGCACGTGACCCGAGGTGAACCTGGACTGGGGCTGGTTGGGGGCTGAATTTCGGGGGTGAGCTTTTAAGTGGTGTCCTTGGGGAGTGGTGGGCACGAGCGCAGCCGGTGGTGAGCCTCTTCCAGCCCCGCTCTGACAGTGGCGTGAGCACCGGCCAGCGTCACAGCAGCTGGCCCAGCCCCGCAGAGGAAGGAAGGCAACCCCAGGGCCTTGGAGGACAGGGCCAGCTGCGCCCAGACGCTCGGGGGTCACACATCCCACGGGACCCAGTGTCTTCCCTTTAGCCCAGGGCTGGTGGCCAGTCTGCCAGTTCACGGGCGTGAGCTGTCCATCTGTCCTGATCTGTTGTCCATAGTCAGTTCCTCAGCAGCTCAGTCACCCTGCCGCGTGCTGGCCACTAAAGACACGTCTGCTGAAGAGTGAATCTTGGCTCCCACACTTCTTGGGCCCCCTAAGTGTTGGATTCAAACATGTCTCATTGTTTGGTGCTGAGGTGGCTCACAATACATGGCTGGTGTCACCGCTGCTGCTGTCACCTTGAAGAGCAGCATGGGGGGGAAACGGGAACGGGGATGGGGGTCGAGCATGGTCTGGAGGCTGGGAAAGTGGGCTCGAAGGCTGAGGAGGAGTTAGCACGTGCAAAGAAAAAGGTTATTTTCCAGGCAGAGAGGACATCCTGGGAAAAGGTGACCAGAGAGACCATTGAAATGTGAGCATGTTCAGGGCAGACCAGAGCAGGAAGGGGGTCAATGTTGGAGAGGTTGGGGGTGGGGGCCAGTAACTGGGTCCCTCAGGGTCCAGCAGAGGAGCGGGGCCCACAGGGGACCCCTGGATGGCCCTCCGCAGCGGCTGGATGGAAGGTGCTGCCTGCTCAGGCCATGGGCTCCCAAGGGTCGGGGTCTGGTCTGTGTCTAATTCATTGCTGAGGGCTCAGTGGCCATCACAGGGCCAGGCCACGGCAGGGGCACCCTGATCCAGAGGGCCAGTTGTCTGCCCACTGATGCCTGTGGGGCGGTTGGTGGGCCCTGCCCACCGGCTCTGCCCTCGGCCAGGCTGGGCCGTGCGGGACATGCTGGGCAGCAGGTCGGGCCTCCAGGAGGCGGGTGTGTGCCTCTCCTCGGGCTCCCAGCTGGGGAATGCCTGTGCCCCTCCTACGCACCAGTCACAGAACTGCAGGTACCAGCCACCGGAACAGGTCAGTTGGCAGAAGCCCAGGGCCTTGCCCACAGAGGCCGCCCTGGCCCCAGCCTCACCTCAAGCAGAGGAGGTGGAGACAGGAGGTCAAGGGTGGGGTGCAGATAACGAGGCAGCGAACCCTGGGCGGGAGCTGGAGGGGATCAGCATGCCCCACCCCAGGAAGAACTGCCCAACAGCCTCCACCAAACAAACACGCCCCCATCGATTGTTGGGAAGCAGTGAGCTCTCCATCTTGGGAGGTATGCAAGCAAGGCCGGAAGCGGCAGAAAACCAGGTCTCTTCCGCCCAGCTGTAAGAGCCACCTACCCAGCATCCCCTGCTCCATTGAGCCCCAAAGCCGCCCACTCCTGCTCCTGGGCTGTGTGGTCCCCTGGCTAACCTCTTCTGTGACCCTGAGCAGGGGCCATCAGGGTCTTCCTTTCACTGTCTGCGCTCTGCACCACGCAATGACTGTGCTTAGTCTCAACATCTATAATAATTTTCTTCTCACACAAAACCCCAAACCCCAAACCAAAGATCAAACACCCAGGAAGTCACCCAGTTTCAGGACATGCAGAAACATGTCACACTCCCACGTTTCCCTTGCAGGAGACCGATGGCTCCCACAAGGCCTGCGGCCGTCTGGAAGGGGGCCTTCTCTGCCCCCACACTTTTTTCACCTACCAGGAGCCCTCAGGTAGAGCTATGGGCTCAGCTTTGCTTCTGCACACTCACCCCAGCCTCCTCCGCTGTCCTGTGCTCCGGATGAAATCCGGTCCTCTGACGTGCTGACAAGGCCCTGGGTCTGGAGAAGCCAGTACCTCCATGTCCATCCTCTCTCTCTGCTCCGGGCATTTGCACTTACTATTCTTTCCTCCTGGAACCGTCTTCCCCTCTCTTCCTTGGCTAAGGGCACATTTATCCTTTGGGATTCGGCTTACATACCCCTTCCTCCAGGAAGCTCTCCCTGACCTCATCAAGGATTCCTACAGTCCTCTGTGCACCCCTTGCCACAAGCCTGCTCTCTCCTTTCTGTACCTGCCTGGTCACCTATCTGTCACCTCCATTGGTACTCAATGTCCCAGGGCCCAGAGCCATGCCTGGCACAGAGAATGTGCCTAGAAAATGTTTGTCAAGTGAATGAATGGACCCCAAATGCCCTCCGGACTCTGGGTTGGCCTCAACTAGACGTCTGCTTCCAAGTTCATTGTCAAACCCCAGGAGGGCACAGCCCGGAGCCTGGGTGCTAGTCTGGGGCTTGGGACCAGGGGATCTCTGCACCCCGAGGCAGGAGGGTGTTTGAGCCCAGCCTTCTTTCCCAACATGGTCCTGCCGTTTGGGGGTGGCCTGGCTGAGAGCCCTCTGTGAGCAGGAAGCAGGAGGCAGAGCTGGCTCTCCATTCTCCCACCCAGTCCCCGAGGGGAGGACCTGCAGCCTGTAATTTGGAAGCTAATTTGGTCTGTGTGCTGAACGCCATATTCTAGGGGAGGAAGTGTCCCCTCCCTGGGGACTGGGGGCCAGTGTAGGCCACACGGCTCCAGGTAGCCGCTGGGGCCTGGGCTGGAGTCCCTGGAGAATGGGGGCCCAGCCCACACAGAGGAGGAGGGAAGGAGAAGCCTGGGTTCCGCAGCACTGACTGCCCAGATGGGGCAACCTTGGGTCCGTGCGGCCCCAACTTCACAAAGAATCGGTGGAGGGTCCCCGAGCACCAGGGCCGCACGGCCCACAGTTCCCAGGGTGCCCCTGCCAGCAAGCTTCGTCCTTCCAGCTGCTCGGGAGACACATGGGGAATGGGCACCGTTGGGGCCTCCCAGCCACCCCACCCACACCTCCCACTGCCCCCCGAGCCCAGCCCCATGAGGGCCATGATGCCTCTGGCCTGCAAGCGCCTTCCTCCTCCTGCCCTGTGAAGCCCCCTGCGACCACCAGGATCGATCAAGAGCTACTTCTGCATTCGATGTGCTGTGCACCCACTTTGTGACACCAAGTGTTCTGCCCTACGGGGTCCTGCCGGCCACCCCCGTCACAGTATGGGATCAGTGAGAGTGGGGCCTGCCTGTGGCCACCTCGGTGCCCCGGTGCCCTGCCTGGGGCTGGCCCAGCGTAGCTGCTGTGACAGGAGAGCCACTCCCTGCCGCGGGCCTCGGGTGGGGCACAGCCCTTCTGGGGCCTCGGCCTGGTCCGCTGCCGGCCAGCGTTCCCGAGGAGCTGCAGCATTTGACGGGCAGGTGGATGACTATGCGAGATGTTGGACTAGGTGGTCACCAAACCCCTGGCAACTCCACCCCTGTCTCGTGTCTCCTTCCCCGTGCGAGCTGCAAGGCCGTCTGCCCAGGGACCAGAAACAGGGGCTGGCATGGGCCATGGAACAGCAGGGGCAGGCACAGGGGACAGTCACAGGAGCCAGGAGATGCAGGGAGGCTGATGCGCTGGGACCCTGGCAAGGGGGTGGGTGACAGGGTCTCCGGGGAAGGCATGAGGACTTCGGGGTGACAGGTCAAGTTGGAGGACCCCAGCCTGCCTCCGCTCGGCCGGCCAGCTGTCGCTGGGGCTGGTGATTCACACGCTCCTCCCTTCTTTCCTCTTCCCAACTGATTATAGCTCCTGCGTGTTTTCCCCCCTGGAAAATTGTCCTAAAAAAATATATCCCCAGGCCAGCAGTAATTAAATTGGTGGGCTTCAGTGTACAGTTCAGGCAGACCCTGGGGACAGGAAGGTCCCAGGTAGGGGGGCTGTCTTCTGGTCAACAGAGGAAGGGATGCGTGTGGGATGTTGGGGGGACAGGGGGCACCTGCAACAGCAGAGGCTCAGCCCAGCCCCCATTCCTCCCACCATGTGTCTGGGGACCATGGGGGATCATAGTCACAGTCACAGCAGGGCCAAGAGCCCAGGCCAAGGGTGCTGACACCTGCCGGGCCAGACCCTATGGGCTCCACTCTGCAAGAGGAAACTGAAGTTTAGAACTTGCCAGAAACTCGGGGTCACGTAGCTGCCAGCCACTGGTGGTGGGTGCAGCATGGAGCCCACCGTGCTGGGCGCTGGGAGCCGGTGAGGCCGGTGGCCAGAGGCTGGAGCTGAGGGAGGGCCCGGGGCCATCCGATCCCCCAGGGACAGGCGAGCACAGGCCCTCCCGTCAGGCAGGCCTCTCCTCGCCAGCATTCGGGAAGGACAGCAGGCCCCTGGACCTGGGCCTGAGTCAAAATGACAAATGGTGTCTGAGTGCTTCATGGGGCCCAGCAAGCGGACGTCGGAGCAGATGGCTGAGCAGGTGTCCCCTGGGGAGAGGAGACACTGCCAGGACAGGGTCCTGGAGCCACCGTGCCTGGGACTGGACTGGAGTGAGCGGACAGAGAGCGGGGCAGAGAGGGAGAGTCAGGTGTGAGTTGGACACCCAAGGGTGAGGATAAACACGGAGAGAAGAGGCAGGGGCAGAGAGGGGCAGCTCCAGGCCTGGGTCCGGGGCTGCTTGGGCCAGAGCACCTTGGGGCTGGTCCTGCCCAGCAGCCCGCCTCCTGGCTGCTTGCACAGTTACCTGGGGAAGGAGCCCCAGGGCTGCCCCGAGACCAGGATTCTGGGCAGCCGTCTCTGTTGTGGGACAACCCTGCACTGGCCGCGGGCCATTAGGACATACACCCCTCCAGCGGCTCCCAAGACGAAGGGTGTGTCCTCTTCCTCAGGTTTCCTGGGCTGGCCTCTTAGCCTCGGACCGGATCGGACTTCTGCCTGCGGAGTCCCAGGACAGGGCCTGCCTCCCCTCAGCTGCTCCAGCCCAGGTGGGACGGGCGCAGCCCCGGGCCCTGGCAGCCTCGCTCACCCCTGGCTCCAGCGCCACCTCCCCCAGCCCCTCTGGACACCTGACACGGCCACCGCCTGTGCTGGGCCAGGGCCCAGGGCCATCCCGGGACTGGCGAGCCAGGCAGCTGTTGGGATTTCCGTCCCGGGGGCCTCGGGGCGGCCGGCTCAGGCATTCTCGTTTGGACTCTCCCGGGGTCCGTGTCTGGGTCCTGCAGTCTGTCACCGGAGAGGACGGAAAGGCAGCTGGCAGCGGGTGGCCTCAGGTGGCCTTAGCCCAGGACACCAGCACAGGCCCCAGGATACGCCTTGAGCCCCAGGGAGCAGGACAGAGTGGCCACGACTATGGTGGCTGACATTTTGAGGGAAACACCTGTTTCATGGATCCCCGAACCAACCAAGAAACCTCCCTTTGTAAGGATGGATCGCCTGGCGTTCTCACCCCAGAGGACAGGCCAACCCACGGGGGTCCCGCTCCCACCAGAGGCTCCAAGCTCGCCTCTCCTGGGAGGAGAAGAGGGCAGCCCTCAGCGCCCCGCCTGCTGCAGCCTGGGCAGCCCAGCTGAGGTCTGTGGGGCAGGAGAGCCTTCGTGGTCCCTCCTGGTGGAAACCAAGGGCTCCTCGTGGGACTGCTGAGGGCCTTCCTGTTCGCACCTGAGATCCCCGGGGGCCACCCTGGGCGCACCCCCTCTGGCCCAGCCCCTGCCAGGTTCCTGGGACCAGAAGGGAAGGAGCAAGCCCAGCCCACCCCCTTCGCAGACCGTTTTTAGCCCCTGGGGAACTCGGCGTCCTCCCAGTGAGGGTGCGTGGGTCGCTGCCGGGTATTAATAGCTCTGCTGGGGGAGGTGAGGGGACTGTCACAGCCAAGCCCTGGAGGCTTCCTGTCCTGGCAGGCAGGGCAGCCCTCGTCCACACCTGCGGCCCATCACTGCCCTCCTCCGGGGTCTCGCACTCCCTCCAGCCCTCTTTCCTTCACACGCGCCCCCCGGTTCCTGCCTTGGCTGGATCCCCTCCCCGCCCCTGTGGAAGGGGGGGGGCCTATGGGGTTGGGGGTGAATGGCCTGGGGTGGGTCCGGGACCAGGACCCGTGGGAGATGAGAACAGAGAGGCCTGTGATCCGCTCCCTCCCTGGTGCCCTTCGCCTCTCATTCCTGCTGGCCCGCTCCACCCCCGGCCCCCACTGGCTGCTCTGTGGGCTTGTCCCCAAATATCTGTCCGCACCAGGCTGAGGAAGGAGAAGAGGCGGAAGCCCAGCTGGCAGAACAGAGGCCTGGAAGGGCTCCCGGGACAGGGCCGCACACGCTTAGGCGGGGCCGCGGCCTGAAGGCCCGGCAGCCACTTTGCAGGGGCAGCTTGGTAAATGGCCCTGGGCAGTGACTGGGGACCAAGTTGGTGGCTGTTTGCCCCGCAGCACCCCCCAACCCATGCCTCGGAGGCAGGGAAGCCCCGAGAGTCCACACCAAGCGTGTGACACCCCTGCCCCACCCCCACCGGCCCCGCCCCCTGACCCCGCAGCCTCAAGGTGGAAACAGGCAGCGCCTGGAGCCCGACAACCAGGGACACAAACTATGATCCGTGTGACACTCCCCCAGCTCCTGCACCTCGTTTTCTTTCTCGCTGCAGAACTCTCATCCCTGTGGCCCAAAGTGGGTCCTGGGTCCAAGTCCCTCAAGTTGGGTGACCTGGGTGGAGCCGCACAGCCTCGGTCTCCTCCTTGGAAAACGGAAAGGGATGCGACCTTCTGAGGACAGAAGTGTTCTGCGGGCAAAACACCGTCCCTGCTCATGCCTGACACCTGGAGCAACGTACACCAGAGAGGCTACTCGCATTTGATCCCAGATCAAAGTCCAGCTGCTCCAGCTGGAGGGACAGGGGCTCCCCCTTCTAATCCCACACGGAGGCTCTGGGGGACACAGTTTGGAAACCCTTGGCCCAGATTCCAGGCTGCCAGCAGGACCAACCGCGGTGGTGGCTGACGGGGACAGGCCTGGGAGCACGCAATGGATCCTGGGAGGGGCCACGGAAACCGCAAAACCTCAGCATCTGAATGTGCTCCCCCAATTTCCTGGGCCAACGAGCCCTGTGCAGTCACCGGCGAAGGGTAATTCCTGCCCTGAGCAGCAGGCCTGGGCATGGCGGGCCGTCCGCTTGGCCTGCGGGTGCTGGAGCATCCAGAGGTCAGGCCTCTGGCCCCATCCAGTCCCCACGGTCCCCCAGCTCCTGGGGACGGGCTGCCTCCCCACTCTCACCCGGCTCAGCTGTCCTAGATTCCCGCCCGTGACATGGTTGCTTTGACAGCCCCATGCCGGGACCCCAGGCCAGCTGCTGGCCTCCCCTGGGGTGGGTCAAGAGGACAGTCCCCACTGCCTTCGGCCTCCAGGCGCCCTGCAGAGTGGGCTCTGGGCACTTGTGGCCCTCACAGGGGTAAGGGAGTGGGCACCACTGGAAGAAGGGGAGCTGCGCTGGTGCCTCAGCTGTATGACAGTCATTCTCTCCAATGCAGGAAACACGGTCCAAAGGGGATTGACACACCCAAGGCCACACAGCTGGGAAGTGGCAGCAGAAGGATGGACCTGAAGCCCCTGTTCCGAGAGGAGAGGCAAGGAGGGGTGCCCCAGAGGGGAGGAGGCACATCCTTCCCCCACCTTGCGGAGGGGGCCCAGCCTCCACCAGGCTGGCTGACCCCTCCCTGAGCTGCTCCCCGCAACCTTTCCAGGTGGCTAACCAAGAGGGTCCGGGCTCCGATCGGTAATTGGCCTCATTAGGCGGCTGGGACTGCCCAAGGGATGGGGTGGCGGGTGCTGGGCCCCATGGGGACAGGCCAGACAGCCTCCCGTTAATTACCTGAAAAATCAGACAATTAGGCCTCCTGCCACCAGCCTGCCTGCATCCTGCTGGTCCCTAATTACCGTCGGCTGCTGAGCAGGCTGGCAGTGACCTGGATTTGGACACAGGACCAGCCACTGCCACCTCCCACCCCCGCCTCACCTCCATCACAGGCTGCGCTGCAGGCACAGAGAGCTGGGGTGGGGAGTGTCCGTCCGCCAGGGCCCCTCCCCTGAAGCCCACCTTTCCCCGTCCTGGGCCCCTCCCACCCACTCTTTCTCCTGCTGCAGCAGCTCTAGGAGAGAAGAGAGGGAGCCCTGGAGTCCCAGAAGCCCTCCGGGATAGCGCGCTTGTGAAAGAGGGGGTCCCAGAAGTGTGCAGGGTGGTGAAGGGGCTGGCTTCCCCTTCTGCCTGGCTCCTCCGGGGAACAAGTGCTAGGCTGTACTCGGGAGGAGAAATGGAAAGTAGTAGCAGCTAAATTCTCTCCACGAGCCTGACCCAGCCCAGAGGCTGCTGGGGCCCTGGCCTGCCCCTGGGGAGCCCCCCTTACAGAGGGGGCACCAGACCTGGGTAAAGCATGGGGCAGCCTCTGGTGCACAGAGAGGGACCAGGCGGTCTGGCTGGGGTGGGTCTGGAAACCCCCAGAGGCGATGACCTGTAGGTGAGGCACGCAGGGACAGGCCTTGGGGAAAGCATGAAGAAGAGTCCAGGGTGGGTCCTGGTCCGGTAAAAGCGGAAGCAGAGGCCTGGCACCGGGCCATGGGGCTGCGCTGGGCTAGGCTGGCCCTGCCCCTGGTGTGATGGGCAGGGGAGCCGGGTGGACACAGCAGGGTCTGGAGGCTCAGGGGGGCCAAGTGAGGCAGATGGACTGTCCCTCTGCCCAATCGGCTGCTGCTGCCGCCTCTGGGGGAGAAAGGCCGACCTGGGGTGTGCGCCTCCTTCCCGCTGCCACCAGCCAGCTTGCAGAGAGTTCCTGGGTGGTCTCTCCCTGACCTATTTCCTTTCCTGGTCTCTGCACTGAGACCGCAAGCCTCTTCCCTCACTCCCTGGGACGTGAGGAAGATGCCGCTGCTCAGGGGGCACCCCCTGTCCCGAGAGGTCAAGAGGCTGAGCCGAGGTCACCCAGCCAGCTGCAGGTCGTGGGCCCCAGAGAGGTGCCCACCCTGGTCTTCCAGTGGAGAGGGAGGCCCAGCCAGGGAGACCGGTGCTGCAGCAGAGCCTGCGCCTGTGGGCGCTGTGCTGTGGGCCAGGCTCCTGGGAGACAGGTGATGGGCCTCGGGTGCCATCCTACCATGGGCGCTGGCCTGGGATGCCAGGCCTGGAGGCTGTGGGTGTGGGCCTTGCCTAGGTGGCCACCTTTACCCAGGTGCCCTGGCTCCCTGAGTGGGGTTCCTCTCCCGCACCCCATTCTGAGTCCTGTTCAAAGCCAGGGGAAGGGGGAGGCAGGCACCCTGCCAGGGGACACCTGGAGGCAAACCTGGCTTGGGGCCCAGGGGTGACCTTTCCACAGGTGCACCCTAGACAGCCTTCCCCCGAGCCTCAGTTTCCCCACTAACCCATGAGGCTATAGTGGCACCACGGAGAAGTGGCCAGGAAGGGTCCGTGAGCTCCGTTACTGTGCGTGCTGGGCCCGGAGACTGTGTGGCCGGAGGCCAGAAGCTGGAGCACAGCCGAGGGGGTGTAGAGCAGCCGGACCCCATCCTGCCTGTCCCTTCCCACAGGTCTGGGCTCGCTGACAGTCCCTGAGTAATTACCCTGCGCCCACAGCCCTCATTGCCATGGCTACCCAGGTATTTCCTGCTCAACACGTTCATTTGCTGTGCAGCAATTACTGGGGGGATGTGGGGCCCCCAGGCTCCTGCCAGCAGCTCCCTAGAGTTGGAGCTCCCTGACTCACAAGTGGGCACCCAGCCCTCTGGGCCCAGCTCGGCTGCATGGCCGTTCATCAGGAGACAAGGCACCCTACTCCTGGGGCGCTGTCCCCAGACAGGCTGTGGGGCCTACAGAGGGCCCAGCGTGTCCCCCTCTGTCCTTGTTATGTCGGTCACACGTTTATACCGTTCTGGCCACTCGTGGAGGCCTATCGATGCAGGTCAGATGGACAGGAATGGGTGGCTAGATGGACAGCTGAGTGACCTGTCTAAGTCCCCTAGCCAGTTGGTGGCAGATGCAGGACTTGAACCTGGGTCTTCGGCTACGCACGCTGCCTGTCTTACCCTGTGCCCGCAGAATCTCTCAGCCAGGATCCCCTTGAGGATGTAAGGGGATCTGAGTGCCCCCATTTGAGCCCCGACCTTTGGCTGCTGCTGGGCAGCCTGGACCCCCAGGTTGGGCAAGCCTAGAGGTCTGCCCTTGCAGCCTGGCCAGACCTGGGGGCCTAGGGACAAGCTGAGGAAGGTCACGTTGCCTGAGGCAGGAGAATCCTGCCACTTGATCCCACCTCCAGGGTCCAGAGCTGGGCAGAGAACGCAGCAGGAGAGGAGTGGAGGGGCAGATGAAAAGGGGGCCCCTGCCTCTCACCCCAACCCCAAGACACAGCGAAGTAAACGTGAGCATCAAAACCTTCAGGTGGGTGGCCCGCTTCTGGCCCGATAGGGGTGGGGGGCCAGGGGCAGGAAGGGGCATGAGGGGCCAGAGTCGGGGCCTGCAGGTCACCTGTCCCCAGCTGGCTTCCCGCCACCTCCCGGCACTGTGGAGAGTCAGCGAGGCCCAGGTGCAGCCTCCTCATGCAGCCGGCTTCCTCAGTTTCTCCTGCACGATCAGGCCAACAGTGAGACTCAGGGAAAAAGTTACGGGGCACAGTCCCCAGGCATTGCGGATGTTCACGGATGGCAGCCACTGTGCATTGCCCCTGCTCCTGTAGGGGAAACTGAGGTCTGGAGGGAGAGGGTGATATCCTACCGGCAATGACCGCACCAGGACCAGCACTCAGACCCCCGGGCACACAGGCCAGCCTTCGCCCGGGTTCTGCTGCAGAGACACTGTCCTGGGGAGCAGACCTGGAGAGAAGCGGGTGACAAAGGGCCACGTGCCCTGCCACATCCTGCGCCCCTTCCTGCCTCCAACCCTCCTTTCATCCATCTTCAGGGGAATCCCTTCCCGCAGCTGCAAAGTTCCCCCAGCCCCACCCCCAGCCCCGCCGCCTCCATGCCAGGGGGTGGGCAAAGCAGTTCCAGTTATTTTTAGCTGAGCCGCATCTCCAGGAGCGAGTGGAGGGGAAGCCACCCCCGCGTCTCCAGGAGCTGCTTGCGGAAAGCGATCGATGAAACCAGCGCAGCCAGGGCGTCGTGCCAGGC
Organism: Noctilio leporinus; assembly: GCA_004026585.1. Taxonomy (NCBI): domain Eukaryota; kingdom Metazoa; phylum Chordata; class Mammalia; order Chiroptera; family Noctilionidae; genus Noctilio; species Noctilio leporinus. The sequence continues at coordinate 197,229 of PVIW01000936.1, read as the reverse complement.
GGGCAGCGGGGGTGAAGACCTCGGAGTGCCGGGCCTCCCGGCCGCTCCCGGCCTGTTACCAGCGGGTGGGGTGGTCTCCACACGCCCCTCCCCGCTACACTCGCAGCAGCTGCTCCGCCCCCTGTCCTGGCCCTGCCCCCAGCCCCCTCTCCCATGCCCCTCTGGGCAGGGCACCTTGGGGTGGGCAGCCTCAGAAGATGTGGAGGGTGGGGAACCCCGTGCCGCTGACTGGCTCAACTCTCGTTCTAGGAGGGCTGCTGGGGCGACGGGGACTGTGGGCCGGGGCCAGGGATGTGCCTGGTGGAAAGGGTCCCGCGGGCCTTTAGCTCCAAGTAGGTAGCGCCCTCCTCCTGCGGGTGGGAGGGTGGGACCTGCGTTATGCTCTCCAGCCTCCACCCGTGGGTGGACCAGCTCGTGAAAGCGCGAGGGTGGTGGGGCACTGAAAGGCAGAATGGCCGATGCTGTATTGGGGAGTGAGGGAGGCCCCCCTCCGCCACCTGGGGGGGCCGCCAGGGCACACTGCACCAGAAGGGCGCCCTGAGGGGCACGCTGGCATCGGCCTCCTGCTCCTGTCACGGGGCAGGAGTCTCAGGCAGAGTTCACACCCAAAAGAGCTTCTGGGAGTGGCCCGGGGAGAAGGGCAGCTGAGTGGCCTCAGGCCACCTCATTTCCTGAACCTCAATGTCCCCATCCGGCATACGTGTTAACAAGGGAGTTGGTTCGGGGCCCCAGGCCCTACCAGGGTGCTGCTTCCCTCTCCCCCAGATTTAGGGCTGTGTGCCCTGGGGGGGGGGGCATCTACTGCAGGCCGGGCCCCTGGGGCTTTGGGGACACAGTGACAGCCAGGGAGACCCCGATCGGTTGTGCTGGGTGCCACACAGCCTGTGCCCTCCAGCCCTCGGCCTGGTCTCCTGCCTTCAAGACCAGCCACAGGCTTCCCTTCCGCATTACTTCCTCTCCCACCCTCAGAGACCCCTGGCCTGGGGGGACCCCTCTCTGTTCTGCATCTTGGGGTGCTTCCTCCCCTCCCAACCCCCCACACTCTGCACACAGTAGATGCCCCGGATGGTTGGGGGCAGTGGCCCTGGCCCAGCAGACATGAGGGGTTTCAGGAGGGGGCCTGCAGGGTCCAGGGTCGGTCCACAGTGGGTGGGCTCAGGGGTCACCCATGCTGTTGGCTGCCTCAGAGAATAGCCCTGAGCCTGTGTTGCATGGAGCGTGGGGGAAGGGGAGAGGGGCACCTACCCCCACCTCCCGAAGTCTGGTGGTTTTCCCAAGACACACAAGCCAAACCTACAGACGATGGCCACAAGCTCCTGCTCAGGGGGCACTTGGGACCTTTGATGTCCCCAGGCCACCTGGCTGTGCCCCTTCCCAGATCCCCAGCTCCTTTCCGCTCTGCGCTGTCCCCCGAGCCTCCTCCTCTCCCCTCAGTCTGCAGGGGACCAGGAGCCTTTCCTGGACCACCCCCCACCATGGGGTGCAGCCCTCCCTCCCGTGACACCCACTGCCTGTCCTTCCGCCCAGCAGTAAGGATGCCCCTCACCTTCCTGGCTTTGGCGCCCGTCCCCTGTGTGCCCTTGGGCAAGTCCCCTTTCCTCTCCAGCCCTCAGATGGTCCTGCCCGGAGCTCCTGGGCCTCAGGCCCTGACCCCCAAGTACCACCCCCAAAAGTGAGGACTGCGAGATTTGGGGGCGTGAAGTCTGAGGAAGGCGATAGTCCCTTGTTCTCTCAAAAGAATTCTTGCCCAGGCCCCTTCACCCTGCCCTCGCCCCCTTCAGGAATCTTCCATCTGACCCCAGGCAGGGGTGGGGCTGGGGTCCCTCACCCCCAGCCTCTCGGCCTGGGCCTTGGGAGGTGCCCCCAGGCAGGACGAAGCAGAGGGGGAGCGGGAGGGCTGTGGCTGCCATGACAATGACTTGGCAGCTGGGGAGGGAGAAGAAGGGGCCCCTCCCCACCCTCAGCCTCGTCCTCCTCCTCAGACGCTCTGGTGAGAGGAGTCTCCCGTGCTTTCCACGGTGGGGGTGGGCGTGGGGGTGCAGCCCTGCCCTGTCCAGCCCCTCTCAGAGGACCTCCCTCCACTCTGGGCATCTGCTGGCCATAGAGGCCAGAGGTTTCTGCCCGTTACTTGGCAGTTAGTGCCACCCCCTCCCCTCCCCTGCCCTACATACCTCTCCGTCTGGCTGTGGGATTCTAGCAAGTGCTGCCCAGGCCTCGTCTCCCCACCTGGGAGCCAGGGTGGTCAGTGACAAGCCCCCCCGCCCCCACAAGGCTGCTTTGTGCTCCGAATGCACAGTCTGGCTGGGGGCCGGGGGCAGGGCAGCCGGCTCAGGATGGGTCTCCCACTGTTGGCCACGAGGAGACAGGCCCAGAGCGGTGGAGTCACTGGGCTGGTGAGCGTCAGAATGGGCACCCGCGTCTCTGGTGTCAAAACCTGCTCCTTCAACCCCCGACGGACGTAGCCCCCCGGGAAGAAGTGGCCCAGGAGGGGCTGTCCCCCATGGTTCCCACAGGCTTGGCTGTCTGGCCCGAGCCCTGTCCAGGGGAAGACCCCCCTTCCCCCTCCACCACCACTCCCAGGAGCTTGGAGCCAGGGGAGACCCAGCTGGCCCCAGAGAACCTGCAGAGAGTGGGCAGGAAGGGGCTGGGTCCTTAGGCAGGGTGCGGGGCGGGATGGACAAGGCGGGACGTGAGCCCTGGGAGCCTTTGAGGGCTTCCTGCCGGGGTGGGGTGGGGTGACGTCCCCCACTGCTCCCCGCTCCATCCTCGGTCTGTTGCTGCCCTCGTGTGGAACACTGCTCACACTCCCGGCTGGGGACACCGCGTCACTCCTGGGCCAGGGTCCCCCAGCCTGACCTGTGAGGCAGCCCCACACTATCTCTGGAAACACATGCTGATTCTGTAATCCACACGTGGTCCTGAACTTCAGGACTGAGGGTGTCCAGCAGCCCTGAGAATGGTCACTTCCCTCCGTGCTGGCCCTCCCTTGGGCCGTGTCCTCAGCAGTAGCATCACTTTCATGACGATTGGCAGGCAAGGGGAGGTGGTGACAAGAGTGAGGAGGTGAGGGGACTTGTTCTGGGGCCACAGGGGACCACAGAGCCACTGCCCTGCTTTTTAAAGTGGGAAAGATGGTAGGACCAGTCATACCTAAGGGATAACTTTCTCTTTTTTCCTTCCTTCTTCCTCCCTTCCCCCCTTCTGTCTTCATAAATGAAATGTTATTCTACCAGTTGTTCTGTAACCTGATTTTATTCATTGGATCACAGTTGGTGAAAATCCTTGGTAATCCCATTTATTTTACACACTGAACAACCTTATTCTGGAAAGGGGTCAATAGCCCTAACTGGCGTGGCTCAGCAGGTTGGGCAACATCACTCAACCCGAAAGGTCACAGGTGCGACTCCCACTCAGGGCAGATGCCTGGATTGCGGGCCAGGCCCCTGCGGAGGGGGCGTGCCAGAGGCAACCGATCCATATTTCTCTCCCTCTCTTTTCCCCTCCCTTCCCCTCTCTCTAAAAATAAATAAAATCTTTCTAAACAAGAAAAGCCCCTCAGACGGCCTAGGAGTCTTTGACACAAAAGCAGTGCGGAATGGGCCCTCTGTCCGGGGTGACATGCTCCCACCCTCCGGGAATGAGCAGCTCTTGCCCATCCCCGGGCCTCGTGGAGTCTGGCCCCCCTCGCCACCCCTGGGGTGTAGACTGGCGCGGAGCCAAGAGCTGCACTCAGCTGTTTCTTTGTTGGCAGCAGGCCACCCGGTCAGCATCTGAGCCTACCCCCCATTCTCTGAGCTCACACGCGCCAGATTTCTCTCCCTCATCTCCGGAGTCCTCTGCACATCCCACCTCCACATCTCCCCCTCCCCCTTCACTCCCAAACTCTGTGCAATTTACTTCGATCCCTCTGTGACCCTTCCTGGGCAAGGAGTGTCCCACCAGCAGGTGTTCCTGAAGCTCCTGCTGTACATCAAGTGCTAAGCAGCAACGGGAAAGGGAAGGCGACCAAGCCAATCCTGAGCTCATGGCACCTGCGCCAATGGACACACACAGGTAAACAAAGAACATAACTAGAGTCTGGGGGTGCTCTATGAAGGAAGCAAACAGATCGAGAGAACACAGAGTAGCTGGGGGGATGGGGCAGAGGGTCTCTATTCTAGATAGGGTGGTCTAGGGAGGCCTCTCCGGGAAAGCACGCCATCCTAGGAGTAGGGAAAAGGTGGAGGGACAGCACGTGCAAAGGCCCTGAAGCCGGCACAAGCTTGGCAGAAACAAAGGAAGTCCATGGGTTTGGAGAGAGGTGAATGGTCGCCACCGCCAGGGGAGGTAAACAGTTAACCTCCAGTGCCAGGGGGAATCCTTGCAGATGTGAAGGGACAAGAGCTGATTTGTCTAAAAAAGTGCCCGCAGGCCCCACTGCTGTGTGGAGAAGGAACTGTAGCTGGGAGAGGTGGAGAGAGGGCTGCAGAGCTGTGAGGAGGCTACGCTTACTCATTTTAGGTGTCCCAACCGGCATAGCGCATGTAACGCACCTAAACAGAAACACGTGGGCTCAGTGGGTGAGCCCCGGCCTGCGAACCAAAGGGTCGCCGGTTCAGGTCCCAGCCACGGCCCAGGGTTACTTTCCAAAAACAGAGCTTTGTCCGTGCCTAGCACATCGCTCAAGCACTCCCCTAACCTTCAGGTCTTTGATGACACCCGGGCCCCAGACCCCCCGGTCCAGGAGGAACAGGGGGCGGGGCGGGGCGGGGCGGGGCAAGGGAAGACCCCCAAAGGGGCGGAGCCAGGCCCGTAGCACCGCCTTCCCACGGCCTGTGCCCTCCCCTCTCTAGGAACCTTTCTTCCTGGAGCTGGGGAAGCTTTTTCGGTTGGACCTTCCGGCCTCCGCGACCTATTTCCCGTGCTGCACCGCGGCCGCCCTCTCTCATGCTCTTTCTTCCGGTCCCGGGCGCTTGTGCAGCGGGGACGTGGGTGAGTGTGGCCGCGCGGCATCCGAAGCCATCCGCGACTCCCGGGCGGCGGCGGGGCGCCAGCCTCGCGGAGGGCCGAGCGGCTGGCTCTGGGGGGCGGGGGCCGCGAGGCGGAGGCGGTGCTCGTGGGCTGCCGAGGAGCAGATGGGAGCGGGGAACTCGGAATTGTGGAACGCGAACCCTGCGTTGCGGAGTTTGGTTTGCGGGCACCACGACCGCAGTTGGCGGGGACTGGAGGCGGGTCGTGGCGAGCAGGTCGGGGCCGGGAGGCCGCGGACGCAGGGGTCGGAGCTGCGGCCGCCTCTGGCTCCGGCCTCACGTTCCTGCAGACCAGGGAGGCCGCTCCGCCCGCCCTGACGCCGCTGTCGCCCTCCAGGTGCAGAGATGGCCAAGTCCAAGAACCACACCACGCACAACCAGTGTAAGTGCCCCGGGCCGCGACGGGGGTGCCGGGAGGGAGCGGGTCTCCCGGGCCTGGCCGCCGCGGTGTTGGGTGGTCTTACCCCAGGAAACCTTACTTTGACCCCCCCCCCCCCACAGCTCGGAAATGGCACCGAAACGGCATCAAGAAACCCCGATCGCAAAGATACGAATCTCTTAAAGGGGTAAGTGTGTGTCTCTGGCCGCCGCAGCCGCCCCACCGGGGCTTTTCCTGCTGCATTTTTCAGGTTCTGCCAGGCCTGTAAGAAATCGTGACTTGGCCTTTCCCGGTCCTGGGTGTAACCTGTCTCGAGGACAGTTGGACCCTCGGCCCTGCCCACCCTGAGCGCTAGGAGAGACGGGAAGGCCTGGTCTGCGTGCCGCATGCCGTTTCCGCCGCCCACCCCACGTTGACCGGCCTGGGACCGTGGTGTGACCCTGTGCTGGGCTTGGGAACAGCGTCCCCTCCTGTGCTGGGGGGTCTGAGATGGGCTGCGAGGGTGGTGCCTGGGTCTGGAGTCGGGTCTCCCCACCTTTGGTCTCTGATCCGTGGGTGAATCACCAGCTCTCTGAGCCTTGATTTGTGTATCTTGGCCTCGCTCTGCCTCATTTGCCCTGAGTCTGTTGCACCTGGTTTGGTATTTAAAGGACACCGTCTGTCCCTCCAGGGGTGGGGTGTCAGAGCCTTGCTGTAGGAGCCTTGGCAGGGAGGGCTGGTGGGACTCGTTCCTCTGAAGGTAAGTTCTAGCTAAGGGTTGGTGTTTTCAGAGTTTAAGATGGGTTTGATGCTGTCTTGGAGCCTGATAGTCTCCTGGGTACCGCTGTGGAGAGGGGCACCGGGGTGACTTGGGGTCCCCCATGGGCCGCACTTACAGGCACCTGTCCCTTTCCTTTCTTCCAGGTAGACCCCAAGTTCCTGAGGAACATGCGCTTTGCCAAGAAGCACAACAAGAAGGGCCTGAAGAAGATGCTGGCCAACAACGCCAGGGCCTTGAGCGCCCGTGCCGAGGCTGTCAGGGCGCTGGTCAAGCCCAAGGAGGTGAAGCCCAAGGTCCTGAGGGGCAGCAGCCGCAAGCTGTGTCGGCTCGCCTACATCGCCCACCCCAAGCATGGGAAGCGCGCTCGTGCCCGCATCGCGAGGGGCCTCCGGCTCTGTCGGCCCACGGCCAAGGCGGAAACCAAGGCCGAGGCTGGGGCTCCAGCTCAGCCTCAGGCTCCCAAAGGCGCCCCGGCTCCCAAAGGAGCTCAGGCCCCCAAAGGAGCTCAGGCTCCCAAAGGCGCCCCAGCTCCCAAAAGTGTTCAGGCTCCCAAAGGCGCCCCAGCTCCCAAAAGTGCTCAGGCTCCCAAAAGTGCTCAGGCTTCCAAAGGCACCCCAGCTCCCAAAGGCGCCCCGGCTCCCAAAGGTGCACAGGCCCCTGCAAAGGCTCCACAGTAGAGGCCTCCGTCCACCGGGGTGAGGACAGAAGGACTGGTTTGCCCGTGGGCTGGTGTCCTCCTGCAGCGCTTATGCAAATAAACCTGGGCAGGGTCTGTCAGTTGGCCTGTGCGTGATCCCAGGGCTGGGGTTTGGGCGGGTCGGTTCCCCCATTTTCTGCGGAAGTTCCGTCCCTCTAGCTGGTAAGGTGTGTGTGGTTGGGCGTTGGGGGAAGTAGTTCCCTGGAATGAAAGAAAGGGTCTGATAAATGAATGTTGGGGGACAAGCTGGTGAGGGAAGGGAAAGATCCCGGACACCTTGTTGGGCCTTGACACTTCCAGAGGAGAGGGAGGGGCCCTCCTGCTGCATCTGGCCAGCAGCTGCTGCCCTGGCGTGGCTTCCCCCCTGGTCAGGGGCCTGCGTGTGGAGGAGAGACTTCTGAGATGTGACTGCTGCCAGGCCACTGGTAGGGTCATTCCGTCGTGAAACCTATAGCGGTACAGTGAATTCGCCCTGGCTCGGTGTTTCCGTTAGTGTGAGAGTGCCCCAAAGGTTCCAGGTTCGATCCCTGGCCTGGGCATGTGCAGGAGACAACCAGTTGGTGCTTCTCTTTTTAAAATCATGTTTCTTCCTTTTCTAAGAGCAAAGAAAGAATGCCCTTGGGTGAGGATAAAGAGGGTACAGCAGATTGTTTGGGAGCTGGGCGTGTACTGGTGTTCTGTGCGCTAGTGTTGGGGGATCCTGATCAGGCCTCGCACAGCAGGAGCTGCTGGTAGGCGTAGGGCTCCTAGTACATAGGACTGGATGTTGGTCTCTGCTAAACCCTGTAGTGGGACAAGACACAGGTCTGGGGCAGCTGACTAGTCTCTGTGCCTGAACTGCAGGAAACGCTGGAACCTGGAAGTGAGAGGGAAAGTGAACAGGAAAGAAACCCTGGCCCAGGCTGGTGTTGTGCAGTGGGTTGACCACCAGCCTGGGTCTAAAGGTGGCGAGTTCGATTCCCAGTCAGGTCACATGCCTGGGTTGCAGGCCTGGTCCCCAGCTGGGGGCACACAGAGGAAACCACACATTGATGCTTCTGTCCCTTTCTGCCTCCCCCTCTAAAAATTAATTTTTTAAAAAAAGTTTTAGGAGTCAAATGGTGAGGTAAAACCTTTGTTGTCCCCAAGGTTGTCATAGAAAAAGTACAAACCTACCTTTTTTTTTTTTTTTAAGATTTTATTCCATTATTTTTAGAAAGAGGGGAAGGGAGAGAGGCAGAGAGGGAGAGAGACATCAATGTATGGTTGCGTTTCACCTGCCTCCAGCCACAGACCTGACTGGAGACCTGGTTTACAACCTGGCTATGTGCCTTCGCTGGGGAACCAAACCTGCGACCTTTGGGTTCGCAGGCCGGCACCTTATCCACTGTGCTACCAGCCAGGGCACAAACCTACCTTTTTCAGGAGGGAGAAAGGAAGAAATATTGGTGAGCTTTTTTTTTTTTTTAGATTTTATTTTTAGAGAGAGGGGAAAGGGGAGAGGCATCAATATATGATTGCCTTTCACCTGCCTCCAGCTACGGACCTGGCTGGAGAGCTGGTTACATGCCCTGGCTGGGAATCGAACCAGTGACCTTTGGGTTAGCAGGCCGGCGTCTTTATCCACTGTGCCACCTGATGAACTTTTTTTTTTTTTTAAGATTTTATTTCATTATTTTTAGAAAAAGGGGACGGGAGAGAGACATCAATGCCTGGTTGCCTTTCACTTGCCTCCAGCCACAGACCCGACTAGAGCCCTGGTTTGCAACCTGGTTATGTGCCCTGGCTGGGAATCGAACCTGTGACCTTTGGGTTCGCAGGCCGGCGCCTTATCCACTGTGCCACCAGCCAGGGCTGATGAACTTTTATACCTGTGATGTTGCTTATTTAAGAAGGGACACAAGGGACTGGGCCCAGCAATAGGCTGCCTGTGAGCAGAAATACTGGCCAAACGCACCAGAGCTCCTGGGACTGCAGGGGCACTTTGCCACCCGCGTTCGATGTCTCCGTAGCCCTGGAAGGCGTGAGCCGGACAACACCCCAAAGTCAGAGGGGAGCATGTGCCCTGTGGCCTGGGCTGCCCTGGTGCACCTTTGTTCGCACAACCTGGCCGGTCCCTGAGGCTGTGCTGTTCACCTCCAAAGATCAGGCCACATCTCCCAAGTCCCTACTCTGATCTCAGACTGTCCTCTTCCTGGGTGTCCAGTTTCAGGGAGGCACCTGTGCCATCATGCAACTTGAATGGGGCGCTTGTCACACCCTATGAATCTCCTGCCACCTCTTTGTTAACGTAGGAGACCACAAGTCAGTGCCCAGGTGACCTGAGCCCAGGCGACCTACTTGTGCGCTGCACCAGGGCCTGGGGAGCACAGTGGGAAGCAGGGTTACTAGTGCCTGCATCACTTTAAGCGGCCCTTTCTTTGCCGGTCTGTCTGGTTGAAGCTTCTGGCTGACCGCTTGGCCCCTCGAGGGGGGGTGGGGGCACACGAGGTAAGAGCCAGTCACAGGGGTGGGGTGTGGAGCCTTCCTCCACGGCCTGCTGGCCACGTCCGGACCAGAGGGCTTCCTGTCAGTCCCTGGAGGCTGACCAACCCTGCCATGCCCTTCTGCGTTCTGGTTCCTGGGACAGGCCCTTGCCCTGTCTCTGGCAAGGGTAGGTGTCACCCCCTTATTTGGAATGGGTCAGACCTGCACCTCATTCATCTTGGCATTCCGCGGAATCCTTCAGCATCTGCCATGCTGCAAGGGGACCCTCCCCCTTGCTGCCACACCTCACATGAAACTTGCTGTTAATCCTCAAAACTGGCTTTCCCTACGGTGGTCCAGCCTGGGGCACTTCTGTGCTGGAGCCACAGGGGCAGCCCCTGGTACATGGTCCCCTGCTTCTGAAGCAGGTGCTGTGACCTTTGTCTCGCAAGGCCAGAGCTGGTAAGAGGGGAGGTAGCCTGGGAACCAGGCAGCCCCTGCAGGGTCCTCGGAAGTTCTAGTTTGCCACCAGGCTACCGGGCCCTGTCACCCTGGCATGCTCTGTGGGTGGCCCACAGCCCCTCCCCGTTGGTGTCAGATAGGAGGTGGGATCTTGACCAGACCAGCACAAGTCCTGAAGGTGGTTTGGCCCAGCTTGAGGTGGCCAGATCAGATGGCTTCCAAAGTGAAGCCTGTGCTCCCACCCCTAGGACAGGGACTGTGAAGACTGGCCTTCCCCTAGTCACCCTGCTTCAGTCTGAAAGAGGGAGGCTGGACCGGTCTCGGGTGACCCCAGGTCAGGGGCTTCAGCTAGGCTTGCCGGTCCCAGCCAGCTTGCCGCTGTCAGCCTCCAGCTTCCACAGGGACTCACCCCTGTCCCATGCTGAGGGAGGTTGGAGGGGGGCGGCTCAGCTCACAGGGTCACAGCTGACTCTTGGCACCAGATGGTGCCCTGGCAGGGCTGGCTGACTGGAGCCCACCTGTGGCTCTTGCCCATGGTGCTGGGGATGCTAAGATGACCTGACCAGGGGTTCCGAAACCAGAGCGTGGCCAACTCGTCAGCTTGAGGGCTGACACGCACTAGCAGTCATGCCTTGCCAGCTGTCCCTCCACCTGCCCCCCATCTGGCACAGGCCCTGCTAGCCTCCAGTTCTGGATCCTGAGTGTGTTCCTAGAAAGCCAGGAGAAAATCCAAGACCTTTGTCCTGGTGTTTCCCTCAATAGGAATGTAACCCCTGAGGTACAGAACAGGCATGGTGGCCCTTGTGGCCAGACGCAGACATGGCTTTGGTGCCAGGTGGGCAGCAGTGTGGGGTGGTGGGGAAGTACCCTGAGCCAGGCTCATCTGTGATGTGGGGATGGTGACAGCATGTCCCCAGAAAAAGGAGCACCTCTGCCCCACGAATGTCTGTGCTGTTGGTACTTCAGCGGCCCTGGTCCACACACAGGCTTTATTGTTGGGTGGGGGAGGAGGGCTGCTTGGCGCTGGTCAGGATGGGGGCTCCAGGGCCGGAGGCTGGGAGCGTGGGCTCAGCCTTCACTGGCCAGGCTGGGCACGCTGGCCAGGGCGGGCAGCAGCCGTGTGTATATGTCAATCCCACGGAGGAACACGGCCTCATGCAGCCGCTCGTTGTGCTCATGTAGCAGCACAGGAGTGCGGTTCATGGGGGAGAAGCCCAGAGCCGGGACCCCCACCTGCAGGGGCGAGGGGGAGCCATTAAGGGGAGGGGCGTGTCAGGCCCACGCCACTGCCCAGCTGCCACATGCAACTCACCGCACGGAGGTAGCGGCTGTCGGTGGCAGCGGGGAAGATCTCGGGCTCCAGCGTGAGGCTCCTGCGGAGGGCAGAGCCTGCTGACTGGCAGAAGGCACAGGAGGGCTGAAGGGACCACAGAGGGAGGAAGGAGGTGGGGGAGAGGAGGGTGGACCAGAGGGCTCACATGTCCTTGAAGACCCCGCTGAAAGCTGCCCACCAGGGGTTTGAGTCATCAGTAGATGTAGTTCGGGGTTCTGTCCACTTCTGCAGGGAGGGGAAGGGCGGCAGGATCAGGGCAGGGCCTGGGCATCTTGCCCTGTTGCATACAGTGGGTGCGTGCCTGTCACATCCACGCCCCCTCCCCTCAGCTCGCACCCACCAGTCTGGCTCCGGCAGGCTCTCCAGGTGCTCCAAGGCCGCAGGTCTGGGCCCTCCGCTGCCTGCCCTCTACTCCTTCCCGTCCATCCTCTGCTCCCAGCCCAAGTGCCCCCTCCAGACAGCTCTCCCAGACCTCTCTGGTCAAATGCTCCAGTTTCAGGCCCGAGTCCGAGGTCCCACCCCGTCCTGGTCCCCGTCAAGAGGGATACCTGAGCAAATTCGAAGGTGACCCCCTGGCCAGCCGCCTGGCACCAGTCCCACAGCTGTTCCTCGAAAGCCTATAAGAAAGGAGATGTGCTGCCTACACTCCCTGAGCCTCCAGAACAGGACGGGGACCAGCTCCCTCCGCCAAACCCAGTGGAGGTGGCACCTGCAGGTCCACATCTGGTGCCACTCGGAAGTCAAAGCCAGCGCTCATAGTGGCAGGTACCACGTTAAAGGCCACGCCACCCTCCAGCCTCGTCAGGTTCACGGAGGTCACATCTCCCAGCTTCAGGTGGGGGTCTGCCTGCAGCCTGTGTGGAGGCCGGGACAGGGCAGCCAGGGGCCAACAGATGGAAACAGGCTGGACAACACCCCTCCAGTCCGGCACCGCTGCCCAGCACCCAGCTGACCCCCAGCCTGCCTCACCTCTGCTGTTCCTTCTCCCGGAAGGCCAGGATGGAGCTCACAACCTTGTGCTAGGAGAACGTGGGACCAGACGTGAGAGGGGCCCCTGGCAGCCTCGGGAGCTCCCACGCCCCCCGAGCGCCACCCACCAGCTTCTCCGCAGCCGAGTCCTCGATGAACCTCGAGCCGTGGCCAGGCTTCCCAGTGCTTGTGACCCGCACCCCTGGGCAATTCAGGGAAGGGGGTGCTCAGTACTGGACACGCTGGGAAAGCACTCAGGCCTGGCCTGGGTCTGCCCCCCTTCCGAACTCCATCCCCCGGGAATGCACAGCGGGGGGCTGGCTTCTGCCCCAGCGAGTGCTGCCCTCAGAGCTCTGGGAGGAGAAGCCCCGGCTTCCCTTCCAGCCCACTCCCACCTGCATGGTGACCCCTCCCTGCAAACTGCACTCACACCAGGGGCTCCGCTCGCTGTGGAAGACAGTGAAGGCATCGGTGGGGTTGGCCAGGCCTGAGGAGGAGGAAAGGGGTGCCGAGGGTAACATGGCCAAGCCCCCACCAGCAACTTCCCTGTCCCCTGCGGGCCGCTTATGGACCTGCCACCCCGCTCACCCTCATCCAGGGCGAAGCCAGCCCTCAGGGCCTTGAACTCAGGCCGCTGTACGAACAGCTCCATGCCTTGGTGACCCCCGACTTCTTCATCTGTAAAAGCAGCAGGGACGCGAGATGAGGGAGTCATTCCCCCAACACACCCTCACCTCCCTGAGCCACTCCCACCTGGCACAAATGTCAGGTGGATGGTTCTGGGGAAACGGTGGCCCTCAGCTTTCAGCCTCTTCACAGCCTCCAGGTACCTGAGGACCAGTAAGAGGGTGGTGAGCCAGGTGCTGAGGGAGCCCCCAGGTGCTTGGGCCAGCAGGCTGGGGCCGTAGGCCCTGGGACAGTCCCTGTCCCTGTCCCCCCATCCATGCAATGGCTACAGCAGTGATTCCTGCTCAATGCCTGGGGTCAAGATGCTCCTTGGCCTTGAGGTTCTCCAATCACACTCTTGGTTCTGGGTCATTCCAGTGGGCCAGTGGGACACTGGGGGAGACTGGGAATGGAGGACACTCACTGAATGCTGACACACTTCATGTCCTGGGCACCCCTGGCATAGATGTAGCCATCAGCATCCTTGAAGGCCTCAAATGGGTCATGACTCCAGTACTCCTGGGGGCAGGAATGGGAAGAGGGACCCAAGCCCAAGTTCAGTCATTAATCTGCTGTGCTCAACTGTGGCCCACCCAGAGGAGCCCACCGGAGGGTCAATAGGTGGAGTGGTGAAGGGGACAGAGAGGGCCAAAGAGAGTGACTGAGCGACTGCCACCCTCATCTCTGCACCCCACCCTGGGCATGAAACAGGCGTCGGGCAAAGGCTGCTCAAGGGTAGTGGTGCTGAATGAGGTTAAGAATCAGTGCCAGGAGCACCCAAGGGTCCCCGAGATCGAATGGGGGTCTTTGTCCCCTGCACCATGGTCCCCCTCCCAGCACGCACCTTGAAGACAGGTACCACATCCGTGTGGGAGTTGAGCAAGATAGAGGACAGTTTGGGGTTGGTGCCTGGCCAGGTCAGCACAGTCACCACAAGGCCTGATGCCACCTGGAGAGGGTCAGGAGAGAGGGTCAGGGCAGAACGCGGTGCCCCGGGCCCACTTCCTCTCCCCATGCAGGACCCCAGGCTCACCTCCACTTTCTGACAGGCCAGGCCTAGCTGGTGGGCCTGCTCTTCAAAGAAGGCCACGGCAGCCCCTGCGGACACAGAGAGTCTGGGGGCTGCTCCTGCCTTCCCACGATTGCCCCCAGCCCAGGCAGAGCTTGGGGGCACATCCAGAGAGGTGAGCAGACCCCCAAATGGGCTGTTGCTTCCTCAACACAATTCCACATCCCTTGGAGACACCTGCATTTCTGTCCCCAAAGAAGAGGGTACTTTTGGCCAATCAGTGACCCTGCACGGAAGGCCAGGTGGGAAGCTGGTGTTACAGTCTTCCTTAAAGGTGGGGAAACTGGTGCAGAGATGGGAGTCATCCAACATCTCTGGGACAGAAAATCACAGCCGAAGTTTGGACTCATGCACAGTTCCCAGCGCCCAAGCGTGACACCCTGAGGGCTGTGGCCTTTGTCCAGTAGACTCCGGGAGGCCTCCTCTTGCAAGCGGTGCTGGTGCCTCCCTCTCCCCCTCCAAGCCCGGGGGAGTGAGCTGAAGTTGTTCCTCAATTAGCCACCAGCAGTAACTTCAAAGAACAGCTTGCCAAGAAAGGTCCCTTCTCAGCCTGGATGGGCTCACCAGCAGCCTGTTGCCTTAGGGAGTGGCTCGAGGGGTAGAGGCGCCACTTGCGGTCGCAGAGTGGGGGTCAGCCGGGTGACAGGCGTGGGAACCGAGTTTAAAGCACAGTCCCTGCCTCTGATGCCCCCACCACAGACCATGGAACCCCGAGTTCTCACCGTAGTCGGGCTGGGGCTGGACCGTGCGGATGCGCAGGTACCGACGGAAAAGCGTCACGGATGGGTGCTCGTCTTCGCGACCCTCGCTGGCCATGGCGCTGAGCTGGGGGCAGAGCGAGTGGCTGCCCACCCCTTCCAGCCGCCCCTGGGGAGGCCACGGTTCCGGGGCCCCAAGGGTGTCAGGCGCTATGCTGGGCTCCTTAAACATATTTCCATATCTAATCCCCAAAGAGCCCGTGGAGTTCGTGCCTCTAAGGCCCGCTTTCCATCGGGAAAGCTGGGGCTCGGAGGTGCAGGCACAGCTGGAGCGTAGCAGGGGCAGGTTTGGACCCGACACGACTCCCTCCTCAAAATATTTCTTCCCAGTTGCTCGAATGTCATGCTAGGGAGCCCCAGATCCCCCTACCCCTCTCCAAGGCTCCCCACCTCCCTACCTCGCTCTCTGCTGGTCTTGGGCCCGCGCTCTCCTCTCAGCACCGGCCTGGGACTGTGGGCCGGACTCCGGGTCGTGCAAAGTCGCAGGCTCAGAGCGCTCCCTGCCCACCAAGCGGCTGGACCGGAATCGCGGGGCGGAAACGAAGATCGCGAGTACCTGAGTTTCCTCCCGCCCCTGGTTCTAGGAACCCTAGAATCGGATTTCGGATCCCGTCCGGGAGCCTCTTCCTCCCGCACCAGCCCCCCGGCGCCGCAGCCTACCAGCTCCCGGCTGGCCGCCCCAGGGGAATATGAGGCAGGAGGCCACGCCCCCTCTGGGCCCGCCCCCACGGAGGGGGGACTCTTCGGCGGGAGGACACGCCCCCTCCGGGCCCGGAGCGCCGGGTGGCCCCGCCCCCGGGGGGGCTTTACCTCTTGCAGCCTCCCGATTGGGCCAAAAAAAGGAGGGTACAGACAGCGAACATCTGGCGCCTCCTGGCTCTCGGGGTGCAGGGCTGCGAAGTTCTTCTGGAGTTGGCCCTGCCTGCCCCCTCCCCCTTCCCAATGCCTCAGTTTCCTGTGCGAAGAGGTGATTGCTTAATCTGCCCCCGGCCTGTGAGCTCCCGGAGCCCGGCTCGTTCCGCCGGGCCAACGCCTGGCAGCATGCCAGGCATGAAGATCCGTGGGCTGGCAGGTGCGTGGGCAGCAGCCGCAGCAAGGGCCAATCTAACCGTGTGCACCGGTGGGTGTGACCATGTGTCTGACAACTCAGGTGCCAGAGGGTGGTTGGGTGTGACAGCGTCTATGTGACAAAACCTATCATGGCAAGAAGCGTGACCATGATGCTGTATGATAGTCTGAGGTGGGGAAACTCACCATGCAGGTGTCTGACCCTGTGCCAGGCTCCCTGGGTCTTCTGCAGCCACCAAGAGGGAGGCTAAAGACACAGGTGTTGAGCCCTGGCTGGTGGCACAATGAATAAAGCGCCGGCCTGCGAACCCAAAGGTCGCTGGTTCGCTTCCCAGCCAGGGCACATCACCAGGTTGCAAGGCAGGTCTCCAGCCAGGTCTGTAGCTGGAGGCAGGTGAAAGGCAACCACACACTGATGTTGATGTTTCTCTCCCCCTCAGCCTCTCTCCCTTCCCCTCGCTCTAGAAATAACAAATTAAAAAATCATTTAAAAAAGAAAAAAGATACAGGGGTCTTGCTGGCTGCTCCCTCCCTTGCCTGACTGCCCTTTGCACTCTGGGCCTGTTCTGCCACCTGCTGCAGGTGGCCCTCCATCAGCTTGGGAGGGCAGGATTAAAAACTTTAAACTCTGCACCCAGAGGTGGCACGCTGGGAGGGTAGGATAAAGGTCCATCCCAACCCTCCTCGGGTTTAAGTGGGGGCTGCTGACCCATACTTACCCATAGGCAAGCAGGCTTGATGGTTCACCAGCAATGCCTTGTTAATGCTAAACCACGCTCCTCACCCCCACCCCTGTACATCCCGCTCCCTTTGGCCATAGGTCCTGCAACCCTGATGCACTCAGCTCAGCTGCCAGGCCCCGGGTGGCCCACCCATCTCAGTGGCCATGCAGCAGTAGTAATACCGCCCCACCCCCAGCATTGTGTGGCCAAGAGCTCCACTTAACCCAGGCTCAGTCCAACCCTAAAGCCACCTTCTGAGCTAGGGTTAGTTTTAGCCTTATCTATAGTTGATAGGCTTAAGTGATTTCGGCTATGGGTGGAAATCTGTTATTACAGAAACTGGAGTGCATGACCTATGTGGCTCTCAAGTGATTTAGGAGGGAACACAGATAAAGAATTGTTGATCAGCCCCAGCTGGTACCACAGTGGATAAGGTGCCAGCCTGTAAACACAAAGGTCACTGGTTCAATTCCCAGTCAGGGCACATAACCAGGTTGCAAGCCAGGTCTCCAGCCAGGTCTGTGGCTGGAGGCAGGTGAAAGGCAACCATACATTGATGCCTCTCTTCCTTCCCCTCTCTCTAAAAATAATAAGTAAAAACCTTCAAAAAAATTAAAATAAAGATTAAAAAAATAATAATTTGTTGATTAAGAGATAAATGGGAAAATAGTCCCAGAATTGCAACTTTTTTTTTTTTTTTAAGATTTTATTTATTATTATTTTCAGAGAGAGAGAGAGAAAGGGAGAGAGGCAGAGAAGAAGAGAAACATCCATGTATGGTTGCCTTTCACCTGCCTCCAGCTACAGACCTGGCTGGAGACCTGGCTTGCAACCTGGTTATGTACCCTGGCTGGGGAATCGAACCAGCAACCTTTGGGTTCACAGGCCACAGAATTGCAACTCTTATCCCATTAACCATTTTCTTCTCAAACCCCTTTGCTTTCTAAACAGGCCAGTTTTAGATGAAATGTTAAGATGGTTTTGAGGGTACCTAACCTGCTGTCTCCTCAGATCACAGCATCTGAATAAAGCACCCATGAAGATTTAATCCTTGTCTCTATAGGTTCTGGTAGTGATAGCACAAATGCTTACTTTTCTGGGTTCACTGTCATGCCCATTTTACAGATGAGGAAATCGAGTACAGAGGAAGTAGCTTATGTTTTTAGCCTTCTTGGGCTGTTGAGGCTCCCCTTCTGCCCCCAGTCCCAAAGCAGTCCTAGAGTTGCTTCCCACTGCTCCCCACAGCAACACCAGGAAACAGAATCTGTCACTCCTTGGGTGTAAGAAACATGGTTTTATTTATTGTGCCTGTGAGATTATATGAGAGGTCCTGACTGGGCCTGGCCCTCTGATCCCAGGGGGTGCCTCACTGGTTGGGTGTGATGGACCAGCCGTCCCTGGATTACGCACCGGGTTTGGACAGCGGAGGACGCAAGAAAAAGAGAAGAGACAAAGTTGGGGTCGGGAGGCTCGCCCAAGCCCCGAGTCCCATTTATTAATCACACTCAGCTTCTATGCAGGGATTACTGGCACCTGCTCTACTGAAACCAGGACGCTAAGCTAGCTGCAGGGAACAAGGCATAGCACACGCTCTGCTTTCCGTGCTTCATGGGCTACGGGGTAAACGCACTGGGCTGACTCCCTATACACGGCGTCTGTTCCGGGTCCTCCTGGCACTAGGACTGGCCTTGCCAAACACCCGTTTCTGCCAGCTGGGCCTTGCCAAGCAGACTAGCCGCCCCTAACATGTCCCCCTTCTTTCTTTCTTTCTTTTTTTTTTTTTTTTTAAGATTTTATTTAATTATTTTTAGAAAGAGGGGAAGGAAGAGAGGCAGAGAGGGAGAAAGACATCCATGTATGGTTGCCTTTCACCTGCCTCCAGCCACAGACCTGACTGGAGACCTGGCTTGCAACCTGGTTATGTGCCCTGGCTGGGGAATCGAACCTGCGACCTTTGGGTTCACAGGCCGGCGCCTTGTCCACTGTGCTACCAGCCAGGGCTTTTCTTTATTTCTTAATCGCACGGCATGAAGTTCTATTCGTACTTGTTGGAGGGTTCAGCAGCCTGCTCGGATGGTGACTGGCAAGAGAACAGAAAGAAGACAGGTTATAATCCCTAGCCTCACCCAAGATCACTGTGCCACCCTCCAACTCCTTCTGTATGTCCCCGTAGGCCTGAGCCGGTTCTTCTTCCATGGCCGTGGCCAACAGGATGTCTGTCGTCCATGTAGTGGACAAGATACGCCCCCGGGAAACGGGGGTGGACTCCTTTCAAGGCCTTTCCCACAAAGGATTGGCATAGCGTGGGGCTGTTGGCCATGCCCTGTGACAGCACTTTCCAGAGGCTCCTGGAAATTGGCAGACGGTACGCTGAATGTGAACCGCTTTTGATCAGCCGATGTAGGGGAATAGTAAAGAAACAGTCTTTTAAGTCTATAACCAACACATGGTACCCCCTGGGACCGCAGCAGGGAGGGCAGTCCTGGTTGAAGCGGCCCCATCAGCTCCATAGTGGCGTTGACTGCCCTAAGATCCTGCAGGACCCGCCACGCCCCTGACCTTTTTTTAATGACAAAAATGGGGGTATTCCATGGGCTAAAGGAAGGCTCTATTCTTCCTTCTTGGAGCTGAATCTGAACCAGCTGCCTAGCGGCCTTGATCTTCTCCAGTGGCAGGGGCCATGGCTCTACCCAGACAGGGTCATCAGAAAGCCACGTTATGGCTGCAGCAGTCTGGTTCGAGGCAACGGGCAACGGCCCCCCTGCAAAATGTGACTCATCTTTCAATTCTTGAGGGGTAGCCAGGACCAGATTCATGGCCTCTAGGACATCTCTCCCCCAAAGGTTCACAGAAAGGCTGTTTACCACGTAGGGACGGAAGACCCCCGTCTTTCCTCCCTCATCCTCCAGGACAACAGCTGGGCACTCTGCTGCGGGCCGCTGGCCTGGCCTATTCCCTGGAGCTGTGTCATGGCCTCACGCAGCGGCCATCCTGAAGGCCAGTAACGGGAGCTGATCACTGAGACATCCGCTCCGGTATCCAGTATGCCTTTAAATGGGTGGCCTTGTATCCTCAGCATTCACTCTGGTTGGCCTTCCTTGATGGCCTGCAGCCAGTAGGCCCTATCCAAGGACCCAAAGCTCCCAGTGCCCCTCGAGTCCTTTGACAGGGCCTTCCTTTTCTTAATCAGGTGCACCAGCACCAGCTGTGCGATGCGGATCTCAGGAGTCACCATTACTATGCTCCGTGGAGCCACTGCCATGACCTGGATACACCCTTCCTAGTCTGAGTCAATCACCCCTGGGAATACCTGCAGCCCCCTCCTGGTCCAGCTGCTACGCCCTAGCAGCAACCCCACAGACACCTCTGGAAGTGGCCCCCATGCCTGCATGTCCAATGTTTGGGGGCCCGTGTCCGGGGTCAGGACATGCCTCTGAGTGGGATGAAGGTCTAAGCCTCTGCTCCCTGGGGTGGCCTGCAGCAGCTGGTCCACTCGGGCGCTGTGGGAGCTGGTACATCTTGTGGATGGTAAAGGGACAGTGCCCCTATCGTTTGCCGGGCCCGGGGCTGGCCCTTCCTCCAGTTTCCCTAAACCAGGTTCCCATCAATGTCAAACTTTGATTTACATTCCTTTCCCCAATGCAGCCCCTTGCGGCAGCGAGGGCAAACCTGGGTAGGGCACATTCGTCCATCCTCTCATCTGGCTGACTCCCTTCCTTCAGCCTTCCGTGCCCACGGGCACTCCCTGCGGAAGTGCCCAGACTGCCCACAGGCGAAGCAGACCCCAGGCCCTTTGCACTGCCCACTCGGCTTGCCTACCCCAGCCTCCCGCAGGGCAGCAGCCAAAGCCACCCCCTGGTGGTAAGAGGGACCCATGTCGGCACAAAGCCGAATATAGTCATTAAGATCTCCCTTCTTGCGGAATGGCTGAATGGCCGCCTGGCAGGCAGTAGTAGCATTTTCATACGCAAGCTGCTTTACCAGCAAAATCCCAGCCTCCCCATCCACCACCAGCCGGCCCACGGCCTGTAACAGCCGGGCAACAAAGTCTTGGTGCGGCTCATCCGGCCCCTGCTGGATCTTGGAAAGCTCCTCTGTTTTTTGGCCTGTGGTGGGCACCTTCCTCCAAGCCCTCTGAGCAACATCGTTAATCTGCCCATAGGCCTCCACTGGATAGTTCATTTGCTGCTGCGTGGAACTGTATTTTCCTTTCCCGAGAAGCATGTCAAAAGTAATAGGAATATTGTTAATCCCGTTCCTCTCTGTCAGCTCATGCGCTCGGTCAGAGAAATGGGTGCGCCGAAGAAGGTAATGCCCCCCAGCCAGGCAGGCCTTGGCAACGGACCTCCGGTCATTCGGGGGCAGTGCCTCCTGCGCAAGGGTTTCCACCAAGGAGACAGCGAATGGCGTGGTGGGCCCGTGCTGCGCGACAGCAGTCTTCAACTCCTTCAAGGTCTTAAAAGGAAGGACGGTGTATTCCCGCACTGCCTGCCCCTGGGCGTTCTGCTGCTCCAACACCCGGTAAGCCGAGAAGACCCGTGTCCTCCTGCAGCGCCCACTGCAGAGGAGACAGTCCCTCCCCGGGCACGGCAGCCGCCTGGGAAGCAGCACAGAGGCTGGCCCCCAACCGCCTCCTTCTTCACTGCCTTTTACCGTGACAAAGGCTTCATCCTCCAAGGGGTGGTAGCACGTGGCCTCATCCTCTGGCGGCAAAGGGCCCGGTGGATTCCCAGCCTGGTTCCCCTGCCACCGCTGCCCTGATGCAGGAAAACCCTGGGCCCCTGGCTCCACAGTCCCGCACTAGGCCCCACAACGTGAACGCCTCCACCGGGACTGCCTCCGGCCCACGCATAGAAAACTGTCCCTGGATGCCTTCTCCGACCTTATGCCAAGTTCCCAAGTTGACGGTCCCCCTCTCTGGGAACCAAGGACACACCTTGTTAACAAACTGCAGAAACTTCGATGCCTGCCGTTCGCCAACCTTGGCCCCGCGGGCCTGCAGCACTGACCGCGCCATCTGCGTGTACAGTGCGCGCTCCTTGCTCTCGTTTTGCCCCACGTTACTCCCGATGCTGCCTTCCTAGCCCGTAATGCGCGCTGCTAGGAATCCTCTCGCCTGCTACTGTGACTTGTCCCCAAGTACCCGGGTCCCTGTTCAGGCGCCACCTGTGACGGACCAGCCGTCCCTGGATTACGCACTGGGTTTGGACAGCGGAGGACACAAGAAAAAGAGAAGAGACAAAGTTGGGGTCGGGAGGCTCGCCCAAGCCCCGAGTCCCGTTTATTAATCACACTCAGCTTCTATGCAGGTATTACTGGCACCTGCTCAACTGAAACCAGGACGCTAAGCTACCCACAGAGAACAAGGCATAGCACATGCTCTGCTTTCTGTGCTTCATGGGCTACGGGGTAAACACACTGGGCTGAATCCCTATACATGGTGTCCGTTCCGGGTCCTCCTGGCACTAGGGCGGCCTTGCCAAACACCCGTTTCTGCCAGCTGGGCCTCGCAAACAGGCTAGCAGCCCCTAACAGTTGGGGACCGGGCCAGACCCTCCAGGCTAAGTGGAGGGGCTCAAGGCAGGCGGTCAAGGAAGGCAAGGAGGACAAGGTGGAAGTCTTTGGGCTTGTGGAGGTAGCAGGCATGACCTGCATTGTGCAGCTTCACCACGGAGTGGTTGGGCAGGTGACGCAGCTGCCGCAGAGACTCCCGGGCCAGGATGCGGTCCAGTTCCCCGTACAGGATGAGAGTTGGGGTCTGCGGGGCAAGGCAAGGCGCTGTGATCCTACAGCCTGGTGGGGGATGGCCCTCCAGCCATCTCCTTAGGAAATCCCCCCAAACACCCATCTTCTCCATCCAGGTCAGGGACGGGGCCATTTGTCCTCCAAGTGGGACCAGAGTCCTTTTCCCCCATGACAGGGAGCCTAGACATGTGCAGACCCTCCTCCCAGTACCTTCACAGCCCAGAATTGTTCCTGGGTGTAGTTCTGGGTGGAGGCAGGTGCGATGGGCACGAATCCACGCAGCTGGCGATGGTCTCGCATCAGGAAGGGCAGGGCATAGTGACCACTCAGTGAGGGGCTCACCAGCACAGCATTCTGCACCTCCAGGTCCCGCAGCACGTGCTCCAGTAGCTGTGCCCGCCCTGCCTCTGTGCTTGCCTCCTTTGAAGGTGCTGAGTTCCCAAAACCTGGGAGCAACCAGAGGTACCAGCTGAAGGAGGCTGGGAAGGAACTCAGGACTTCTGCCCATCGTGGTGAGGGAAAGAGGTGGGGAACAGTGGAACATGGCACATGCTACCCCAAACGTCCCAGAAGCTATTTTTGGTGATGTAATGGGGCTGCTAGAAAAACATCTTTCACTTATCATACTGGCAAAACTAGAAAAGACTGATAACACCCAGTGTTGGGGAAGATGTGGGGAAATGGGTACTTCCACACATGACAGATGGGAGGGTAAATCCAGATAGCAGTTTTAGAGGGTAAGGTAATGACTGTCAACATTTATAAGATGTGTGTCCTTTAATTTGATTGTCCTGGGCAGCTACCCTACAGATATTATTGCCCACAGGCTCAAAGAAGCACATCCAAAGATGTTTCAGCTTCACACAAGCATTTCAACCGACGCTGTGAACTCTAAGTCGTAGAACACACCCACTGGCAGAGGGATGGCCAAGCAGAACTTGCCAACCCTCCAAGGGTGTGCACTAGACAGGAGGGCCACAGTGTCTGGAAAAGCAAGCTGCAGATGGAGTCACGAAGCAGGCAGGACACCAATCACGTTTACGACCCCCCTCACATGTTCTCTGTACCTCTAAGTACGGACAGGCCAAAGAGCCTCTGGCTGGCCCAAAACACTGAAGTGAGAGAGGGAAGGAAATGTGGACCTTGGAGAGTATCACTCTTGTTTGATTTTTTAATGACAAGGACAATACCATAAATCATTTGACAGCTAAAAAACCCCCGAAGTTCCCTAGTTTGTCATAAAAAACATGGTGAGATCTCCCCATGCAATCTGGTGAGGTCAGTCATGTTTCCTTTTGCTCCATGACGTGTGCCAGTCCACACATATATTTACAAGGTAAAAAATAACGACACAGACCTTTCCTGTTGCCATCTTGTATCGTGACCTACCACTGCTCGTCCAGATTCTGGGCTCCAGACCCCACCCCATCCCTGCTACATCTTAGGGCTTTCCTACCCCCCTAAGTCCCCTCTGGGAAGCTGCCCCTTTGGACCTGCTGCAGCCTGCTTCCCCAGATCCCAGGGTGGGGGCTCTCACCTGGGAGGTCAAGGGCCACAGCACGGTAGCCCCTCTGTGCCAGCAGCTGCAGCGTGCCCAGCTGCTCCCACGTGTAGGAGTTAAAGGCTTTTCCATGGAGCAGCACCACCTCCAACCTACGGGCACACGGGAGGGCAGGGCCTGAGCGTCTGGAAGTGGCCTCCCTTTTCCCTAGGCTCCTCCCACTGCCCTCCCAGGCCCTGAACACCCTGGGGTGAGCTGGGGTCCCACACAGGAGCTCCCTCGGGCCTAGTCTTTCCACACCCACCTGCGCGCCCGGTGGAGTGGGAGCACCTCGCGGTAAAAGATGGGGGAGTTGCCATGAGTGAGACCAGCCAGGATCGTGACATTGGGGTCTCCCCAGAGCCAGGAGGTCTGCTCAGGGGGGCCTGGCAGCCCCACGTACAGCAGCAGCATGAGCAGCAGGCCCAGGCCCAGCAGGGCAATCTGGGCCCGGCTCATGGAGGTCTGCACCGCAGCCTGGAGGAGAGGAGAGGAGAGGAGAGGAGGGGAGAGGAGGCTGGGGCTGAGGGCCCACAGGGCCCTGGACCTCAACCCTAAACCCCACCCAGAAGGCTGCAGCAGAGGGAAAGCTCAGCCTTCACCCTCTGCTCTGGGCAGGCGACTGAGGGTTCACGCCCAGCTATTCCACATGCTGGCGCAGAGTTCGGGTACTGTGCAGTGTAGGAAGGAGTGTCTGAGACATGCCCTGGCACATGCATGCCCCGTGACCGTTATTCTTATCGGGCCAGCTAAGGCCACTTCCACGCACCGGGTGCTCAGCAGCCAGGTCTGGTGCTCGGGCCTTCGTGTACAAGGGCTCATGAATTCACACAAGCACACGGGGGAGCACATAAGATTACAGGTCTCTTACAGGTGAGGAAGGTGAGGCTCAGAGAGGGAGATTCTCTTTCTTGCCCCAGCAGCAGAGTACTAGCAAGCCGGGGAACTGGGATTTGAACCCAGGGCAGGATCCAGGCAGAGCAGTGAGGCTTTGAGATTCTGCTCTGCCACTTCCTGGCCTTGTGTCTTCAGTTTGTGGGTAACATGGGGGAGGAGAGCCTTTGGGTGGCCCCTCGCCAGGCCTCTAGTGAGATGGCACAATGGACTTGACCTGGGGCTAGCCAGTCGTAATCATTTACCCCGCCTAGGACGGGCACCCCTGCTTGTTCCCAGGTTCCAGATGCCACAGGGACATTGGCCCCAGCTAGGAACTGAAGACCAGACTCCAGCCCCTCCCACCTCTCTTGGGATGTTTCCCAAGTCCCCATGCCCAGGTGGTGACCCAGGAGGTGAGCTGGAGGAAGAGGGTGCTTCTCCCCTCCTTCTGACCAGGACAGCCTCAACCTGGCCTCCAGCTGGGTAGGCTTAAGTTCCCACCAGAGGGGGGCTTCCGTGCTGGCCTCTCCTGGTGGTGAGGACTAGGCCACAGGGACACCTCTCCCTGTAGGTGCGCGGGGAATTCAGCTGTTGCCATGGCAACCCTGGAGGCTGGTGCCCTAGACAACCTTACCCTGCCAGTAGCAGGCCACCTGCTCTAGCTACACATCAGGGGCTGAGGGTGGAGGGACATCCACTGAGGTCCCTGCATACGTGTGGACAATGACACACAGGTGTACGCAAACATCGACTTTTGTCCTCACCCGCTTTCTTTGGCACAAGCTATTCCCTGAGCTTAGACGCATCCCCTTTGGTCCTGGCCTGTGCGAAACTGATCCCTTGAAATACGTGTCAAAGTCATGGACACCGTCAGGGGTCAAGAAGGCGGACAGACACACGCATACACACACACACACGGTTTAGAAATCACGTGCAGACCGTCACCTGTCCAGCACACCGTCACACACAACAACCCTAAAGCTACCCCCGCACACAAGAAACGCACAGGCACAGGCAGACTGACCGACACACTGTCCCTCGTGCAATACACACATCGGCACAGCCAGGGCACACCCTCAACATCACAAGCACACAGAAATATACCCAGTACACACACAGCAAGCAGGCGGACCGGCGGACACTCTCCAATACAGGTGTGCAAAAGCACTGACCCCCGGGCCCCCAGGAACACACGCCAACGCGCACGCGCGCACGCAACACAGGCCAGACACACGCACAGGGCTGCCCCAGCACCGCCCCCTGGGCGCGGGGCGCGGCAAGGGGCGGGGCAAGAAGGGCCCGCCTCGGGCACCCTGCTGGCCTCGCCCTGCAGGGACACTCACCGGGCCGACGGAGGTGGCCCGGCCGGCCACGCGGCGCCAGCAGCCACACAGCCTGGCGACCATGGCGCCAGCGCTCGGCGGGCTGGGACCCGCACCAGGCGGCCCGGAGCGCGGCCACCGCGGCGCGCGTGCGCAGTCCGCAGTCGCAAGCCCTGCGCCGGGTCGCCGGGCCGAGTGGGAACTGGGGGCGGCGTCCCAAAGCCCGCAGGCCCGGCCCCCAGTCCTCTGTCCAGAGTTTCCGGATTGTTTTCGGCCTGAGAGTCAGAGGAGAGCCACTCAGCTTCTCCCCACCACGGCGTCTCCACCCCCGTTCAGTCCTCGTCTGTAAAGTGGGGTTACGAATAAGGGTCGGTCGTCTTAGCACTTGAGGACCCGCCAAGCCCGGGTCTGGCAGGGAGGCCCCTGTCTGTAAATGCCAGATAGTACAGTTGTGCAGAAGCGCCCGGGCTCGGCCCAAGTACTTCCCGACCTTACAGACAGCACAGGCACACACTCGGTCAGGGCCCAGGGTGGCCTCGGGGCTCCTTTGGCATCTCTCGATGACACCTATCCAGTTTGGCGACGGGTGACCGAGGCCTGCTCTGTCCCCAGGCCCAGGTAACGCGCGGGGCCAGGCTGGGCACAGGCAGGCTGCGCGGAGCGTGCAGGGGGATCTGCGTCTCTCCTTTGCCGGCACCCTGCCCGGCGGGCGGCTTCACACCCACTCTCCAGGCAAGGTAAGAGGCTCGGCGGCGTTGGGAAAACGATCAAGGCGGCCTGACTGGGCCCCGGCAGAACCTCGCACCCCAACTCGTGGGGCCTAGACTGCATGCCGGCCGCGCAACTCTGGGCCTCGGTGGTCCAGGCAGCGGACGCGGGAGAGAACAGGCTCCACAGCCGCCCTCTTTCTCCAGCCTCGCCTGGTGCCTGCGGGACAGGTCGCCGAGGGCCTGCGGGAGCCCCCAGTCCCATGCTTGGGGCACGTGGGCTGAGGGTCTGGGGAAACTGAGGCCGGGGTGAGAC
Organism: Noctilio leporinus; assembly: GCA_004026585.1. Lineage (NCBI taxonomy): Eukaryota > Metazoa > Chordata > Mammalia > Chiroptera > Noctilionidae > Noctilio > Noctilio leporinus. The sequence goes on along the minus strand of PVIW01000936.1, from coordinate 170,386 downwards.
GATGGGCCTGGCGGCGGACTGTGGCCAAAAGAGGGCGCCCCAGAGTACGGCCTGGCCACCTCCCTGCTTCCCCGCCCCAGTTCCTCCCAGTTTCCCCGTCCCGGGCCCCATTTGCCTCCAGGACTCGCCTGCGTGCCGTCCGCGCGAGCCCACGCAGCTCCCCAGGTACCTGCCCTGCGCCCCCATCCTCTCTCCCTCTCCAGTTAGCACCCCCACCTACCCTTAGTTTCTCCCCGTCCCACTCGGCTCCCCGTGTCCCCTCCCTCGGGTCTGCTCCCACCCCTTCCGCGTGAGCCCTACCAGGCCCTGCAAGGCGGCACGGAGGTCCTCCGAGGGGACAGCGAACCTTGGTGGCGCCGGTGACCGCGCCCCTGCTCGCCGCGTCACCGCGCTGAGCACCCCGCGGCCCTGGCGGGCGGGAACTCCAAAGCCTTTCCTGCTCGAGAGCGTTTCGGTTTCCGCTTCCAGAAAAGGGGTGTTTTACTCCAGCCCCGGCCCCCTCCTGCCTGCGGCGCTAAACTAGGACCCCTAACAATGCTTTTTGGAGCATGGGGTTGATGAGCAAAAGAATCAGCTACTGACTGTTCATTGAGCAGCTACCGTGTTTTGTAGTAAGTGCCAGGCCGGCCGGGAGAGTTTGACCTGGCGCCTCAGTTCATCGCGTCAACGGCCGGTGAGCTTCTACCGTGGCGCTGTCCCCATTCGCGGAAAGGGGCTCCAGTGAGAATGAGGGCCGTAAGGGGAGCCCCTGTCTAGCGTCCTTTCCAAGGCAGACACCTTCACTTGCCAATTCTTTTTAACATGTTCATTCTTTTTATTTATTTGTTTACTTTAAAAAGATTTTATTTATTATTTTTCAGAGAGAGAGAGAGAGGAAGGGAGAGAGGCAGAGAGGGAGAGAGACATCCTTGTATGGTTGCCTTTCACTGCCTCCAGCTACGCACCTGGCTGGAGACCTGGCTTGCAACCTGATGATGTGCCCTGGCTGGGAATCAAACCAGCGGCCTTTGGATTCACAGGCTGGGGCCTTATGTTAATTCTTTTTTAAAAAATATATTTTATTTTTAGAGGGAGAAGGGAGGGAGAGAGAGAGAGAGAGAGGGAAACGTCAATGTGCAGTTGTCTGTGATGTGCCCCCAACCCAGGCATGTGTCCAGAATGGGAATTGAACCAGTGACCTTTTGAGCCAGAGCTTAACTTGTTCATTCTTTTTTTTTACTAAGTAATTTTAGAGAGAGAGGGAGAGAAACCCCAATGGGTGGTTGCCTTTCTTGCATACCCCCAACTGGGGACTTGGCCCAAAACCCAGGCAAGTGCCCTGACAGGGGATTGAACCCGCCACCCTTTGGTTCATTGGCCGGTGCTTAATCCATTGAGCCACACCAAGGTTTACGTTGTTCTTTTTTTCCACTTGGTAATTCTTGATGTAGGCTTTCATGTTCCATATTTCAGATGAGAAGACTGAGGCCTGAGGTCACACAATTGAACAGCAGAGGCAGAAATAACACGTTCATTTTCCTTGTCCCAGAGCATGTTCCTAGAGTCAGGAGCCTCCTTGCTGCCCCCCAGGCCCCACCCTCTCTGGGGTAGCTTTCCTGCGCCAATGGGCCGACCGCTCTGTGGCCTGTCAGCCTGGCCTTTTACTGCAGGCGCTGCACCAGCGGAGGCATGGCGGGTGTGGAGCAGCGTGAGGGCACCATCCAGGTGCAGGGCCAGAGCCTCTTCTTTCGGGAAACCCGGCCAGGCGGCGGGCAGGCTGCCCAGTTCTCTGTGCTGCTACTGCATGGCATCCGTTTCTCCTCTGAGACCTGGCAGAATCTGGGCACGCTGCTCAGGTTGGCCCAGGCTGGTTACCGGGCGGTGGCCATTGACCTCCCAGGTACTTCCCAGGCAGGCTTTTGGGCAGGGGTGGTGGGGACCCAGGGCTGGGGGCTGGGGGCCTGGAAGGACTTAGCTAGGCCAGGGCACAGTGAGCAATGCAAGGGTCCTTGAGCTTCTCTAGACCTAATCCAATGTCACCTGAACCCTGCCCAGCTGCTCTCACTGTTGCCTAGGGCCACATTTGAGCATGCTTCCTCTGTCATGGGAGGTGACCACACTCCTTTTGGGGATTGGCTCGACTGAGAATGGCATGATGTTATTCACGTGACTGTGTGGTTGGTTCCCGACGTAATATTGACTGCCAGCCGATTGCAAGTGAAATATTTTGACAGAGTCATAACCATAGGCTCTGTTGGAAACCCTGAAGAGTGAGACCGAATGTCCTGGAACCTTCAGGGGCAGGGCCGGGCCTGGTGGGTGGCTAAGCTACTAGTCATGATCCCAGGTAGAAAGCCCTAACCTGGGTTCCAGGGGAGGCAGGGGCAGCCCCTGAGTGCCAATCGCAACCTAGGTAGGTCAGAGCTAAGGTCCTGAGCCAACCTTTCTGGGAGAATGTGGGGACTAATTGGGTGGGAGGGACGTGTGCAGAGAGAGCCAGCCCCTCAGCAACTGTCCTCCAGACACTCTGCTGTCCCCGGGAGAGGTGCCCCTCAGCAGCTAACTTTTTTCTTTTTTAATTTTTAAAGATTTATTTATTTATTATTTTTAGAGTGAGGGGGAAGGAGAGAGGGAGAGAGACATCCACGTATGGTGGCCTTTCACCTGCCTCCAGCTACAGACCTGGCTGGAGACCTGGCTTGCAACCTGGTTCTGTGCCCTGGCTGGGAATCAAACCAGCGACCTTTGGGTTCTCGGGCCGGCGCCTTATCCACTGTGCCACCAGCCGGGGCTTCAGCAGCTAACTTAATGTTGCTGGGGGGCGTGGGCACAGACCCGGGGGAAATGGCTCACGCTTGCCACAGATATGACAGATCTAGGCTGCTGTAGAAGTAAACTGGAGCATGCTGCATGTTGCAGGAACCTGGCACAGGGAGGCTGACTTAGGACGGTGTCCTGGAGGAAGGGACCCTGTCTCCTGTTTTCCGGCTCACAGCCCTTGTCTTGTCTCTCCCGCACCTAAATCCCTGCAGGTCTGGGGCGCTCCAAGGAAGCAGCAGCCCCTGCCCCTATCGGAGAGCTGGCCCCCAGCAGCTTCCTGGCAGCTGTGGTGGATGCCTTGGACCTTGGTCCCCCGGTTGTGATCAGCCCGTCGCTGAGTGGCATGTACTCCCTGCCCTTTGTCACGGCTCCTGGCGCCCAACTCCGGGGCTACGTACCAGTGGCTCCCATCTGCACTGACAAAATCAGTGTTGCCGACTATGCCAAAGTGAAGGTACTCCGTGCGGGAGGCTGAGATGCTTCTGCCGGGAGCAGGAGTCTCTCTTGGGGCCTTTCCTCATCGGGTGGGGGGACGGGGAGCCCAGGGGTGACTTCGGGGAGGAGTTGAATAATCACCACGTTCCGCCCTTTTGATTTACTTAGCAGATTTCTGTGCCAAGCCTCGTGCTAACCTGTGTACTTAGACACAGATCTACACCTCTGTCCCTTGGGAGCTGGCTCCCCCCCAACCCCAGTGGGCCAGCCTGTCTCTGCCCCTCATTTGGCGTGACCCCAAGGACAGGGTGAAGTGAAGGGGAGGCCTGGAGCTGGGCTCTGGGAGGCTGGGGCAGGTGGGGCCGCCCCACTGACTCTGCTCCCTCCTTTCTCTAGACTTCCGCTCTCATTGTCTATGGAGACCAGGACCCCATGGGTCAGACCAGCTTTGAGCACCTGAAGCAGCTGCCCAACCACCAGGTGTTGGTCATGGAAGGGGCAGGGCACCCTTGTTACCTTGACAAACCCGAGGAGTGGCACACCAGGCTGCTGGATTTCCTGCGAGGGCTAGCGTGAGGCCCCGCCTGCTGTCTGTGGGCTGCCTGCCTGTGGGGGGCCCTGGCTGCGTCTCTCTCTCTCCATGCACCTGTGACAGGTGTGTGTGTCTCTCTCTGGGGGCTTGTCTGTCTTTTCCTCTCTCTCTTGCAGTGATGCCCTGAGGAGGTGCAATCAAGAGAAAATGTTCAGGAATCCAGGGATGTGATCTGGTGGAGGGTAAACTTAGATAAGCTTCGGTTCTCTGCTCTGCTCTGGGCCTTCCCCAGCCAACCCCTCCTACCTCCCACCTCCTCCTCGCCTGCCCTGCAGGGCACTCACAGCCCCTACCTGGCCTCTTAGGCCAGATACATACATGCCTGCATGCATGCTGACACATGCATGACCAAATGTGACCCAACCATGTAGGTACACATGCCTGACTGGCATGCCACTCAGGTGCAGCTGTGCATTGCATGCCCCAACATGCACCCATGCTTGCACTTCCATGCAAGCACTGCACGCGTGCCCCCCAACCATGCAGTGGGGACCTCAGAGACCAGTCCTGCACGAGGTCCTCTGCCAGGCTTAGGGTGGGGCCTGCCTGGAGCTCCACTCACCCGTAGGTTGCAGCCGACTCCAGATCAGAGATGGCCCCCCAAAGGAGAGGCCCACCCCTTTGACCCCCGGATCCCCCTGCCTTTCCCCCGCCTTCTGGAGGCTCCGAACCTTCCCAGGTTGTTAGGCCCGGCTCTTCTCAGCCAAGTTTCTTTCTTTCCTGCTTCAAGGCTGGGGGCCGCGGGGTGGAGAGCAGAGGTCGTTGAAATAAAGTAATGCAATTAGACCCCTCAGGCTCGAGCTGTCTCCACAGCGTCGCCCCTCCCCTGCCCCTTGGGACCGCCACCGTGGGCCCCTCCCCCACCCTGGCGGGACCAGATGGTCCCCCTGCCCTTTGTCCACCAGGCCAGATGGAAGGGAAGGGAGATTGGATTCCCCTCCCCACCCCCACACACCCGGAGCCAAGAGACTCAGCAGTGGCGGGAGGCGGAGGTCAGGGGACCCGGCAGAGCCGATTACCGAGGGGAGGGGGAGGCAGGATCGCCGGGTGGGGGCAGGGCTGCGGCAGGCGGTGCTGCGGGAGCCACGGGCCTGGGCGCCCCCGCGTCCGTCGACCCTCACCTGCTCCCTGCCCGACGCTGCGCCGCGCCGCCTCCCTTGCGACCTTAGCCCCAAAAGGAACTCCGGGGTGGCCCTGAGGGGGCGCAGGCGGGGTGCCGGGCCACCTCGTTCTCAGGCCCCGCCTCCGGCGGTCGGGAAACGGTCCCGGAGGACACGGGCCGGGCCTCGCGGCTGGGGGTGCGGGTCTCGGGGGCCAGGGCCCCGCGCGGGACGGAGGCGCGGGGCAGGGGAACCGGCTACCCGGCCGCGGAGGGCGCAGCCCGGTCTCCCCGGGGCCCGAGCGGGCGGGCGGCCCGCAGAGGAAGGGGCTCGGGAGCCGGCGCAGCGGGGGCAGCGGCCGGGGGGCTGCGCTCCAGGCCCGGGACGCCGCGCCCCCGCCCCCAGGGCCCGAGGGTCGCCGGGCGCTCGCGGCAGCGGCCGCCGTGCGGGGCGGGGCGGGGCGGGCGGCTGCGGCACTGGGGCGACTGGGGCGGGCCCGCCGCGCTGTAATCGGATCCGGGAGGGGGCGGGGAGGGGCCGGGCCGGCCGGGCTGGGGGTGGGGGTGGGGGGCGCGGAGCCGGGCTCCGGGCCGGCCGGGCTCCGCGCCTGTCAAACCCCTCATTGTTCGCAGCTGATGTCACTCGCAGTTGTGAGCGGCCGCCTCTCCCGGGGACAATGTGGGACTGAGCGGCCCAGCCGCCGCGCCACCGCCGCCGCCGGACAGCCCCAGCGAGGTAGGGCGCGCCGGGCGGGGCGCCGCGGGCCGCGAAGTTTGGGGGTTCGGCCGGGGGCGGGGAGCGGGTGCGCCAGTCCCCAGGCCCGGGTCCTGGGGCCGGGGGGGCCGGGAGGCTGCCAGGAACGTGCTCCCTGTCCCGCACGGGCCCAGGCCTGCACAGGTGGGGGGCGCCGGCCCGCCGGAGGAGCCCCTGCGCCAGGGGGGTCTCCCTGGCCCTGAGACCCCGGGCTCGAGGCCCTCGTCCCACCTGCCGTTCCCGTGCTTTGGACCTGCGCTTCTCCCCAGCTCCTGCCCTGGGTGCTGGTTCTGCCCCATCGCTGTCCCCGCCTGCCCCCTGCAGCTCCTGGCTCGGTCCACACCCCTTCCCATTCTCCGCAGCCCGGCGGGGTGGACGCGGACGCCCCCAGCCCCGGGAGCGTGGAGATGACATTTGGAGGCTCACAGTGGTCCCTGGTGCGCTGTGGCCCTTCAGCCCCTCGGCTGCAGCCCGGCTTCTTAGCCGGAGCCCTGGGGGTGGGGGCTTTGGCTGCTCGGCCCGGGTGCCTGCCGGGTCGGGAGGGAGGTGGCTGCCGCCTCGCGCCCCATCCCAGCCCGCCATCTTGAGACCTGTGGCGCCGGGGCCCCACCCGCCCCAGCACCCTGGGGAGTGGTCTCCGAGGGATGCGCCCAGGGCCAGTTGTATTCCCTCCTCCCAGAACGTGGGCCGGCGGTCCCCACCAAGCCCAGGACGGTCACCCTCAGGATAGCATGTGTCCTCAGGGGCCCTGCTATCCCCACAAAGAGCTTTCAAGCCCCGTGGTCCCCACAAGCTTCAACCTCACCTCTGGCCCTCCCCGTTTCTTGGGGTTACTCTCATTGCCTCAGGGCCAGCACCTGGGACCCTTCCTTTTTCCCTCCGACAGCCCCCTGGCCCCTCTGGGCCCTCCCAGGCGCCCCCACCCAGCCCCCACCCCCTAGCCTTCATCAGCATGCAGGCTCAGGCTGCCCAAACACAAGGGGATTGTTCTTCTTGTGCTGGGGGCGGGGGCCGGGAGCCGGCGGCCCACACACCCTGGCAGGCCCAGGCCACCGGAGGCTGGCTGTGCCCCGCCCTGCGTCCCCAGGCTGGCTCTGTCCACCCTTCCGACCCCATCACTGCCCCCTCCAGCCTCCATTGCCATTTCCTGGTGGCACAGACCTCTTGGGGAAAGAGGTCTGAGCTACACAGGTGGGCCCCCGGGTCCTCCTGGCTCTGCCACCTGCCTCTTCTTCAGCCTCACAGACAAACCCTTCCTCTCTGGGCCTCAGGCTCCTCTTTGGTGGGGGCCCTCCCAGCTGTAACAGGCTGAGCCCCTCGTCCCCATGGGAAACCCACTTTGGGTCTCCCGAAGTCCCAAAGCACAGTGCAAATCCTTACCCTAGTGACATGCTCAAGGAGCCCCTGGAGCTTCAGGGGTGCTGAGGAATGGGACCTTGGATCCTGTCAGGCACATGCTGTCTCTCCTCCGGCTCTAGTCCCCTGTGCCCTGGGGCTTCTCACCCCACTCTCCTGCTCTTTTGGGACCCTTAGCCCCATCCCTGGTCCCCAGTGTCCAGGCCCTGTGAACCCTCCCTTCTCCCTGCACACGGAGCCTAGTCCTGGTCCCTGCCCTCTGGGAGCTGTCTGTATTGTGGAAAGAAGGGCTCAGAGATGCCCATTTGGGGCGCCCTTGAGTTGTAGCCCTATCTCTGGGGGGCCCAGAGGCAGGAGTGATTACATCTGACTTGCAAGGTTGGGAAGGGCTTCACAGGGGAGATGGCACCAGAGGGCTTGGACTGAGTGGGGAGGATGGGATCAGCCTGGGCAAAGGCCCAGCGGCCTGGAGGTGCTAGGCGTGTTTTACAGCGCGGTGCGGGGGGATGGGGTGGGATGAGACAGGAGTGGTTGGCAGGGGCCAGATGGTGAGGGCCCTTGAGCGCCTGTCTGTGGAGATCCACCTTTATTCCTTGGGCACTGGGGAGCCAAGGATGGCTGTTGAGCAGCGGTGTGACCCAGTCTGCAGAATGGAGAATGGAAGCTAAAGACCCTTCTCAGTTTGGGTGAGACAGCGAGGGGGTGGGAGCCAGTGGGTGGGGCTGCACCACAAAACTGCCTTTTCCCTGGGCCCAGCCTGGGCCCTGGCCTGCCTTGTTCTCCCTTGGCTCTGCGGGCTCTCGGGGCGGAGGGGGCGCTGCCTAAGGACACCGCACGCCAGCCAGGTTGTCAGCGCTTCCCTCCCCAGCAAGCACTGGAGGACAAGGCAGCCCTGGGTCAAGGACCGGAGGCTGGGGCTGGTGGACCCCAAGCTGCTCCCCTGCAGGCCCCTCCTCCCTGACTTTCCCCAGGAGTGGGTACGCATGGTCCTCTTGGGGTGCTGGAAGGCTGCAAGGCGGGGGGCTTGGGTCTGGGGAAACCAGGGTGGCTCTCGCAGAGGCCTGGCTCATCGGGAATGGTGAGCCGGGGAAGGCGGAGGGCAGGGAGTCAGGGTCCCTCAGCGCCCCCAGGCCCGGCGTCCGGCCCCTCCACACCCTGCTCCCCAGGTCCCCAGCATTCCCCAGCATCACTGGGTGTGGCCGGCCCGGCTGCTTTTGGAGTAGGTGTGGGAGGTTGCAAGGTTAGGGGCCGGAAGTGCTGAGGGGATGCTGGGGGACGTGAAGTGGGGGGTGAACCTGGAGACCGTCCTTCTCTCCCTCCCCAGCCCAGGTGGGCCCACAGGCCCAGACGCCCAGACGCTGTGCTCTGGCTGGTGGAGCCCAGGGAATCCCCTGAGGGGCGGGCCAGGGCACTCGAGTCCCAGGAGCCTCCCCTCCCCCGATTGTTCTTGCTCCAGAACAAAGCCCGGTGGACACTTGATCCCCGCGTGTGGGGGGAGCTGGCTAAGCCCCCAGCCCTTTGATTGGGCAGCTGTCATGAGAGAGAGACAGCTGGGGGGGAGGGGCAGGAAGGGGCAGCCGCCATCGCTGCGGCTTACACAGCTGTTGCCCCGTCCGCCCCCTCCAGCCTGAGTGGCAGGACGCCAGGGACAGAGGGAGTGGGCGCTGGGTCTGCAGAGGGGCTGCGGGCAGGCGGGAGCACTGGAGGTCAGAGGCCTGGCCTAAGCCCGGTATGTTCTGCCAGGCAGCCCTGCTGACTAGAGGGGGCTGGGTGCCCCCAGAGGTGAGCTGGAGGTCAGTGTGGCTTGAGGCGTGGCTACCATGTGGGTGGCCCAGCAGGGGCCCCGGGCCCACCAGGCAGGAGCAGCAGATAACTCCCCAGAGCCTAACAGGGCTGCTGGTCGGGAGAGCCCCTAGGAGGGTAATTTGGACCACCTGTTTCAGGACCCCTTGTCCCCTCCTTAAGACAGGAAAGGCCTTGGGGGTCCCTCAGAACAGGGAGGACCCTAGAGACCAGCACTCCCCCCACCCCCAGCCCCACATGGGTGCCCCCACACAGCACAGGTGGGAAAACTGGGGTTCAGGTCAGGGGCTGGCCTGGCGGGGGCACCCACTGAACTTGGGGTCATGGGGCTCCACCGCAAACCTTACCGTTTTCAGGGTAAGAGCCCTGCTTTTGGCCACATTCCAGCCCTTCTGACCCGATTTTCCTGGGACTTCGGCCCCCAAGAAGTGGCACGGAGGTGGTCTGAGGGCAGTGTCAGGTCTCCCACTGGTGACTACCCCAAAGCCTTCCTGAGGCCTGGAAGATTCTGAAGCTTAAGACCATGGCTCTAGACCAGTGGTCAGCCCTTTCTAAGCACGACCCATGTCTGCTAGCCAGGCAGGGGCTTGGAGGCCGCTAAAGCCTGCTCACCACCTTTGAGGCCTCCCCCAGAAGGAGGACCCGCAGACTCAGAGGGACAGACAAGAAGGGGAGGCAGGCAGGCCCTGTGACAGCGCCCTGCACTAGCAGGCAGGGTACTGCAGGACCCACCAGGCCCCAGCTCTCTGTGACCTTGGGCGTTGGGTGCCCTTTCTGTTCTGTCAGTTCGTCTGTCCAGCCCTCCAGCATCTGACCACCTTCTCTGGCCTGGCGCTGGCCTGAGCTCTGGGGCCGGGCTGTCCAGGGAGGCAGAAAGCAAGCTCAGGCCGGGGGGGTGTGGGCCGCGGGGGGATGTGAGCAACAGCAGCCAGTACCAGCTGGCCAGGGGGCCTGCGAAGCACGGTCCCTGCGTCCACACTTGACCTCTGACCTCTGGAGCGCCCAGAGGTGACACTGGAATAAGGGAGAGGCAACCGGGTACTTGAGGGGGGACAGGGTGGTCACCCCAAGTCAGATGAAGAAGTAGGCCCCGTGCCATGCAGTGGTTTGCACAGGCTTCCTGAGGAGGGGCCGGGTCTGGAGCCCCCCGTCCGGAGCCCCCCGTCCTATTGCACACCCGGACCCTGGCTGGCCGGAGGGCTTGGAGAGGGTATTGGATAGAGCGTCGTGTCCTTGACCGTCCGGACAGGGCAGGGGCTGAGGCCGAAGGTGCCCAGAGGCCAGAGGCCATCGGCGTGCCAGGCCAGCCCTGCCTCCTTTGCCCTGTGCCCGCCCGCCAGAGTGAGGGTTTGTCCTGGCTCAGACCTGGCACCAGCGGGTCCCACTCCCGAGTTCCCCCTTGGGCTCCCCATGAGGCTGATATTTGGCGGGAGACCGCGGAGGGAGGAGAGGGATTTCCAGGCAGGATTAAGGTTCAGGATTAAGTCAGGGCCTGAAAAGGGGTTGGGTGGGGAGGGCTGGCGACCCGGCTAATCCCAGCGGCTAATCTCCGGCTCCTCCTCTCTCCATCCCTTACCAGGTTTGACATTCCCAGTCCCCCGACCCCAGTCCCTTCCTTACCCATCACCCCGTCCCAGGGCAAAGCAGTCCCTCCGTGTTACAGGTGAGAAAAAGTGACTTGCTTTGGTACAGGAGAAAGTGCTCCAGGCGGGGAGTGTGGCCACCCTGGGCCCTTGCCTCCTCGGCACGTAGGGGAGAGCTCGGAAAACCGCTGTGCAGGCCGCTGGTCCCCGACACCTGCACCCCTGACACACACACTCCCCAGTACCGAATGAACCCCGCCCAGAACTGCCTGGGGCCGCTGCCGTGGACGGAGGGGCTTCCGAAGGTGCAGCCGCCAGCCTGCGCCCGAGCCTTCCCCAGCCTGGGTGTCTCCCTTGCGCACTTCCTCGACCTCCCACGGCTGGTCGGGGGGCTGCCAGGCCCCACCCACAGGGGCCCTGTGTCCCAAGAGGCCAGTGAGGAGGCCCTGTTCCTCTGGACTCGGACACACCTCTAGCTCATTCTCTCTTCTGAGGTTCGAGGGGGGTGCACGGGACCCCTGACAACGGGTGCCTGCCACTCATGTCCAATATGTGCTTAGCTCATTTTAGTCCCCATGACTCTCTGGGCGTAGGACTTGGCTTCCCTTCCTTCCAGGTGGGGACTCGGAGGCTTGGGAGGGTTCAGGGAGCCGTCGGGGTTGCACACCCAGTTAGCGGGCAGGGTCATCTCCGTTCCTTGGGGGCTCAGCTAGCCCAGCTCAGGGCCCCCCGCGGAAGCTCAGAGGACCCGAAAGGGAGCTGGGCTCCTGTTAAGCTCCCTCCTGCCTGCCCCCGCCAGAGCCGACCAGGCCTCGGTGTGGACGTGGACGCTCTCCCAGGCCACTGCGGCCGGGCCCCGCCTGGCAGGATGAGCGGCTCAGACGCGGGGCTGGAGGAGGAGCCGGAGCTCAGCGTCACCCTCACGCTGCGGATGCTGATGCAGGGGAAGGTGAGGGTCTCCGCGGTGACCTGGGCGGGGCGGGCCTGGCCGGTGGGAGGGAGGGGCTGGCCTTGGTGACCTCCTGACGCCACCCTTGTCGTGTTTGCAGGAGGTGGGCAGCATCATCGGGAAGGTAGGTGCTGGTTCTGTTCTGTGTGTCCCCCTCAAACCTGAGGCCCCCGTCCCAGCCGTGCAGGGGAAGAGCCCGCCTCTGTTTTTCCCCCTGCAGAAAGGAGAGACCGTAAAACGGATCCGGGAGCAGGTGAGCCCGGAGCCCGGGATCCCGGTTTGTGGGGGAAGGGAGATCCAGCGAGTGGCCCGAGGTGGCGGCGGTGTCCAGCTGCTGGGCCTGTAACGGGCGGGCAGGTGGCCGGTGGGGAAGTGAAGGAGCCCCGCTGCCCGGCGCTGTCCTGTACCCGCAGAGCAGTGCCCGAATCACCATCTCTGAGGGCTCCTGCCCCGAGCGCATCACCACCATCACCGGGTCCACGGCGGCCGTCTTCCATGCCGTCTCCATGATCGCCTTCAAGCTGGATGAGGTGCGTGGCCCGCCGGGGTGTGGCTGAGGCTGGTGTCCTGGGAGTACCCCGACTCTGGCTAAGGTTGGAAGGGGAGGCCAAGCCCAGGGCGGGCCCTCATGTTGGAGTGGGACTGGCAAGGGCTTCCCTCCAGGGTGGGGGGCACAGCAAGGGTGTGCTGGCCCGACCCACAGCCTTCCCACCAGGACCTCTGCTCTGCTCCTGCCAACGGTGGGACCGTCTCCAGGCCTCCCGTGACCCTGCGCCTGGTCATCCCCGCCAGCCAGTGTGGCTCGCTGATTGGCAAGGCTGGCACCAAGATCAAGGAAATCCGAGAGGTAAGGGGGAGGCGTACCACCTCCAGGGGGTTCCACCCTCCAGCTGTGAGGGAGGGCCCGGCCTGATGGCTTCCTCCCTGGGAAGCCCTGAGCCTGGGCAGCCCTTCTTGGGCGCTGGGGGCAGCTGGAAGTGGCCCACCTCTCTGCTTGCAGAGTACCGGTGCCCAAGTGCAGGTGGCAGGGGACCTACTCCCCAACTCCACGGAGCGTGCTGTCACCGTGTCGGGGGTGCCTGATGCCATCATCCTGTGTGTGCGCCAGATCTGCGCTGTTATCCTGGAGGTTCTGTTCTGGGGCAGGAAGAGGGGGCAGGGGCTGGGCCCCCGGCCTGTCTTGTCAGGCCAGCCTGAATCCTACACGTGTGACACCTACGGGGACAGGGTTGGGAAGCAGGGATGGATCAGGATGTCAGATGCATTTACCTGGGGGCCATGGGGAGGTCCAGGTGGCCCAAGAGGCATCTCGTGGAGCTGTTGCATTTGTGCCTTTCAGTCCCCACCCAAAGGAGCCACTATCCCGTACCATCCCAGCCTTTCCTTAGGTACAGTCCTTCTCTCTGCCAACCAGGTGAGGGGCACTGCAGAGGGGTGGAAGCCTTTTGGGAGAAAGGGGACTGAGATGCTGGTGGGGGTGGAAGGAGAAACTGGGACTCCAGGGAGAGGCAGGGTGCAGTGACTCTGGCCACGTTGCCCTGGCCTGTCACAGTAACTCCCTTTTACCTCCTTTGCCCCCACAGGGCTTCTCCGTCCAGGGTCAGTATGGGGCTGTGACCCCTGCTGAGGTGAGTGGCCATAGCCCAAGACGCCCTTCCCCTAATCAAGCCTCCTCTGACTGCTGACCCCTCTTTGGCACAGGTCACTAAGCTCCAGCAGCTCTCGGGACACGCAGTCCCCTTTGCCTCCCCGAGCATGGTGCCAGGTGAGCAGGCCCTGTGGGAGGAGGCAGGAGCAGACCCCCGAGGGCCAGGCAGCCCCCTGGAGTGGACTCGGGGAGGCAGGGAAGGCCCAGAACCACACCCAACCCCCCTTCTCCCTAGGACTGGATCCTGGTACGCAGACCAGCTCACAGGAGTTCCTGGTTCCCAACGACGTGAGCAGGGGATGGGTGGTCTGAGGGCGGGGAGGGGGCCCGGGGCCTGGGCCTTGCCTGGGGTTGACTCCCCCCCTCCCTCCCTCCCTCAGCTGATTGGCTGCGTGATCGGGCGCCAGGGCAGCAAGATCAGCGAGATCCGGCAGGTGTCGGGTGCCCACATCAAGATTGGGAACCAAGCGGAGGGCGCGGGCGAGCGGCACGTGACCATCACGGGCTCGCCAGTCTCCATCGCCCTGGCTCAGTACCTCATCACTGCCTGGTGAGTGCCGGTTAGGGGCAGGGGGTCACGGGCCACGGGCCACAGGGTTTCCGTGCCTGAGGAAAGCAAGGTAGGGCGGGGAGGCTGACCTGCGTCTGGTCTGTCCTCTGCCTCCCTCCCTCCACACTGCCCCATCGTCTCTACATCTGTCCCCGGGTCCCCTTCCTCCATGCCTGGCTCTGTGTCCTGGGCCTTTGGCCTCCCCGTGTCTCCCCTCCCCCCGGACGGTACCTGCTGTCCTTTCTTCCTTCCACCTTTCGCATCTTCTCCCCAAACACGTCCGCACCACGTCCTGTTCTTCTCAACACCCTGCTCCTGGCGTCCACCTAATCTCGCCCCTGATTTTGCCCTCATTGTCCCCTCTCCCTCCACCCGCCTTCCGCTTCATCCCCCCTCATCTCCCTCTCTCCAGTCTAGAAACGGCCAAGTCTACCTCTGGGGGGACACCCGGCTCGGCCCCCGCAGACCTGTCTGCCCCCTTCTCGCCGCCCCTGACGGCCCTGCCCGCGGCTCCCCCAGGCCTGCTGGGCACGCCCTACGCCATCTCCCTGTCCAACTTCATCGGCCTCAAGCCCGTGCCCTTCTTGGCTCTACCACCTGCCTCCCCAGGGCCACCGCCGGGCTTGGCGGCCTACACTGCCAAGATGGCAGCGGCCAATGGGAGCAAGAAAGCTGAGCGGCAGAAATTCTCACCCTACTGAGGTCGGCTGAGGCACAGGCGCGGGAGCAGGCAGGACCGCCGGCAGGGGCTGCCTCCGCACCCGACCTGCCCATGGAGCCTCCGGCCTGGGGTCCCAAACACCACTAATGCCCAGACGCATGGATGCACCCCCTGCCTGGCCCCGGTCTGCGGGGGCTCCTGAGCTCAGAGTGGGGGCAGTTTCTGGCCCAGGGTCCTGGGAGATGCGGCTGCTGCAGAAAGAGGGCCCCATCCTCTCTAGCTCTTGTGCTTGGCTGCAGGGAGCATCCTTAGTGCCCCCACTTTGGGGGCTACTCATGCACTCCCTACCCCTTAGGGCTTCCCAGCCTACTGCCCCCATATGGGGGGCGGGAAGGAGGGCTAGGGGGGCTGGGGGCCAAGCTTCCCTTCCCACCTCCCTGCGGATTCCGGCTGCTTCCACTGATACCCTTTTGACTGGAATGGACTGGCTGGGCTTGGCAGAGGGCCACCCAAGGGGGGCGCGCCACCAGGCAGCTGGGGAGTCGCATGGGGCAGGGCTGAGTCCTCAGCAGCAGACACTCTGTACAGTTTTTTCAATCCCTGTTTTTGAATAAATATTCTGAGACCAGGAAGCTCTGAGACATTGTAGGTATTGGCAAAACCTTCAGAAAATGGGTGCAGCTGGCTCCAGAGGACCCCCAATCTGTGAACCCACCAGCCCTAGTTCTGGGGCTTCAAGACCCGCTGGGGGACACGTCCAGCCCCCTGCCTCTGGCACCAAACCGACCCGGTGGCCTCCTGGGCATTTTACAGGCTGATGGACTAGCTTTGTCTCGTCTCCTTGGCGCAGCTGCCAGGGAAGTCTTTCTGAGGGTCTCTCCACTGGTCCCTCCTGCTGCGGCTGCAACCTGGACCTGCCCCGCTTGGCCTGTCCCTTTGGCTGTAAGCCCTCGAGACCCTCTTTGGGGTGCCGCCCACCTCTGCTCCTTCCTTGGCCTGGGGACCATCTGTGAGTGTCCAGACCAGCTAAGCTGGGGACTCTCTTAGAGATGGTCCAGGGTTACAGATGGGAAAATGAGGCCCAGGGGAGGGAGGTCTGCCCACCAGGCCATGCGGAGTCGGGCCCAGAAGCCAGGATCCCCAGCTCCCTGAGGCCTCTGGCCTCACCACGTTGCAGGCCCCCTTTCTCCAGTTCCTGAGCCTCAAGTCTAGGCAAGGCACCTGCCACCACTTGTGCAGGAGGCCAACTGGTCCCCTTTCACTACCACCACGCGCTCGGCGGTCCCAGTTCCGTGTAAGAGGCAAGGGCTCCTTTCAGGTGGCCTTTGGCATGCCGAAGATCTCCCTTCCCGCGAAGCCCGGGTCTTGCCCTGGTGCCTCAGAAGGGCCTAGGGCAGGGCCCTCTGGAGGTCTCTGGAGGTGCTGCAGGAGCGCCCGCGGGTGCCAGGTCGGCAGAGCGCAGGCCCACCTGCGCCGAGGCAGCGCGCGGCGCGCCAGGCGGCGGAGCGCGCGGCGCACGGGGCGCAGCAGCAGGCCGTACAGGAAGGGCTGGGCCGCGAAGGCCGCGTAGGCGACCCAGGTGACGACCGTCTCGGCCCGCGCCGCCTGCGCAGCGGGCGCCAGGCACGCACAGCCGTAGGGCAGCCAGCAGGCTGCGAACTGGCCGATGGCCAGCGCGGGGGCCAGGGCTGCTTTGCCCGCGGGCAGGCGCGGCCGGAGGGCGGGCAGGATGGAGAGGCGGCTGTCCAGAGAGTCGGAGCGCAGCCGGGCCCCGCGCGCGGGCAGCGGGGGCCGCAGGGCAGCGCGGCGCGCCACCAGGAAGATGCTGCCGTAGGCGCCGAGCAGCAGGAGCGCGGGCAGCGCGCAGGCCAGCAGCGCCCAGAGCGGCCGGAAGGGCGCGAGGCCCCCGGCCAGCACGGAGCAGCGCGCCGGGGCGGGGGGCGGTGCGGACGGCGGCCCGAGCAGGGAGAGCGCGCCCAGCAGCGCCGCCGCGGCCCACACGGCCGCGAGCACCAGGGCGGGCGGAGGCCGCGCGCCGGGCCGCAGCGGGTGCACGATGAGGCGGCAGCGCGCCAGCCCCAGCGCGGCCACGCCGAGCGTGCAGGCGGGCAGCAGCGTGGCCGAGAGGAAGCGCGCCGCCCGGCAGGGCAGGGGGCCCAGGCGCACGCGGCCCAGCCCGAGCGGCGGCGCGGCCAGCAGGCCCAGCGGCATGATGGAGGCGGCCGCCAGCAGGTCCACGATACACAGGTGCATCAGGTAGAGCGCGTCGCGCAGTCCCGGCGTGCGCAGCACCACGACCAGCAACGCGCCGTTGCCCAGCAGGGTGGCCGCTTCCATGACAGCCGCCAAGATCAACCCCATGGAGCCTGCGCCTTCGGTGTCGTTCAGCCCTCTGGTGTTGGCCATCCAGCGCTCAGGCTTCACCCTGTGCTGGGATGCAGAGAGCAGAATGGAATGGCCTCCAACCCCCATTCCCGTTCCCAGGCCCTTGCCCCTCGGGCCCCTCACCTCGCAGGCTGCCCAGGCTCTGGCTCTGCTGCCCAGGCTGCCATCCTCCTGGGGGCTTGGCCAGCCCAGTGCGGGTGCAGGGCTGGGACCGTGGCTCTGCTGTGCCCCAGCAGACCAGCCCCTGCTGGAGATGGTACTGGCTGTCACTCTCATGCTGCCCTTGACAGACACAGTGCTGGCAAGGGAGGGGCAGGGCCTGGCACCAGCTCCCTGGGTCCTAGCAGCTGCCAGCTGGAGGCTGCAGGCTACGCTGTGCAGATGCGGGGGGTGCCAGTGGAGGGGACCCAGAGCAGGCCCAGGCTGGAGCCCCTCCCAGGGATGTAGTGTGGAAGGTGGACGAAACCAGGGCATCTCCTCTCATGCTCAGCCTGGGCCTCTCTATCCACCTCTAGAGGACAGTCTCTCTCTCCTTTGGGGGGCTGGCACCTGCATGTGACCCTGGCCCCCAGACTTTGGGGTACCATTTCCTTCTATTACTGCTGCAACCTAAGAGTGGCAGCAGCTTCTTGCTGTTGCTGATCTTTGGGTTACCTCCCCCTCCCCCGTTGTAGTTCAGTTCCTTTCCTGTATCAAAGTCCTCTTGCCTGGAATACCTGGAGGTCTTGACCGACACATGCCCGGCAGTGGTGTGTCCTGTCCCAGAACGGACCTCCCCAGCTCTCTGACCACACCTCCTCTCTGCCTACCCTCCTTGCAGCCACGTGGTCCCCTCGCACGGCAGCCAGGTTTCCACCTCAGGGCCTTTGCATGGGTGCTTTCCTCTCCCCAGACCCCTGTCCTAAGACCTGTCATGGCTTACATCGCCTGAAAGTCAGGTCTCCACGCGAGCAAGGCCTTCATGGACCATCAGTCTCTTCTGAAATCATTCCATCTTCCCATCGCTAACCCTTTCTCCTGCTTTATTTTCCTCCCTGACACTTTCCCTACCCAATGCTTCATGTTTTAGCTGCCAATGTACCTGTTTAGAGCCTGTTTTACCGGAAAGTAAGTCTTGGGAGAGCAGGGACCTTGCTCACGCTTGTGCCCCTTGGCCCCATCATCACACGTGACTGGTGTCAGCGCAGGTCTGGGTGGTAGAGGTGACACCATGGACCAGCAGGTTTGGTTCTCTTTCTGCTGGGATTTGAAGGAGCTCAGCCCAGTCCTCCATTATTCAGATGAGAAGGCTGGTGCCCAGACAGGAAAGGAATGTGTCCCAGATCAGGCAGCTGAGTTGTACCTGGAACCCAAGTCACCTGCTTCCTAGGCGACAGCTTGCATGTTGCCATTCGCCTCTTGGAAGGGAAGCTGGATTTTCAGGTTTTTGTTCAGAGGGGAGAGAGAGCATGGGCCTTCTCCCTGCCTAGTCAGGCCTGCAGGCCTGGGCAGCCCCCGGGCCACCAGGGTCTGGTGAGGGCTCAGCAAGGCCAGGCAGAGACAGCAAACAAGATGTACTAGGGACAGCAATGGGCAGGGATGGGGACTCTGGTGGGTTGGGGAGTGCATGCTCCTCCAAAGTCATTTAACTAAACTAAAAATCTTTGCCCTGGCTGGTGTGGCTCAGTGGACTGAGTGCCGGCCTGCAAACCAAAGGGTCTCTGGTTTGATTCCTGGCCAGGGCACATGCCTGGGGTTCAGGCCAGGTCTCCAGATGGAGGCGCACCAGAGGCAACCACACACTGATGTTTCTCTCCTCCTCCTGCCCTTCCCCGCTCTCTAAAAAGAAATAAATAAAATCTTTTAAAAAAACCCTTTGTAGGTTGCAAACCAGGTCTCCAGTCAGGTCTGTGGCTGGAGGCAGGTGAAAAGCAACCATACATTGATGTCTCTCTCCCCCTCTGCCTTTCTCCCTTCCCCTCTTTCTAAAAATAATGAAATAAAATCTTTAAAAAAAAAAACAAAAAACACCCTTTGTAGTTTATCTGCTTTTTTTTTTTTTTTTCCTTTTTAACTTGCCAAAAGAAATTAATGAAGGGTAAAGCAGAAACGAATGGCCCTGGCTTTCTAAGCAGGTGGGTGGGCATGAAGGGAAAGGGCTGGGAGATGGACAGTCTTGTGAGCACCTATTTTGTATAGGTTGGACTCTTTGGGACTATGGGGGGTTTTGTTTGTTTTTGTTTTTAAAGATTGTATTTATTATTTTTAGAGAGAGGAGAAGGGAGAGAGGCAGAGAGGGAGAGAGACATCCATTTATGGTTGCCTTTCACCTGCCTCCAGCTACGGACCTAGCTGGAGACCTGGCTTGCAACCTGGGTATGTGCCCTGGCTGGGGATCGAACCAGCGACCTTTGGGTTTGTAGGCCAGCGCCTTATCCACTGAGCCACCAGGCAGGGTCTGGAACTATGTTAATGTTCTATGTATTGGAAAAAAACAGTCAGTGAAGATGAGGAAAACCTTCTCAAGGTGAATATAAGCAGAAACGCACGAACCTACCCATATTTCAAATAAGTGACAATAACCATGCTGAAGGGAAGTAAGTGACTAATCCAAGTAACCTTGAACTCTTTAATACTTGTTGACCTCAGCCTGAAGACAGAGAGGAAATCTTGAAGAAGCTTCAGTGAAGCCGGAGCCCTGCTTAGAATGTTTATTCTCCACAATGGCACAGGCACAGCAGTTTGGCATCTCATGTTTGTGTGGGATTGAGCAAACAGCAAATATGCTGATGCCGATGGAAACCAAGATTCTTCCCGGTGGAGAAGGGAAGTGCACATGTGGAACTGGGGAAGAATGAGAGAGCCCTGTGGTGTTGGATGGAAACTGGAGAAATAAACATAGGAGTTTGTTTATTTCCATGGATAGCCTTCCTAGCTTTTTTGCTACCAGCAAGGCCAAAGAGCATGGTACCTTTTGCCCAGACCTTGGGTTCTAAATGCCATTTCCTGCTCTAGGGACCTAGGGCTCCTTGGAGGAGTGGCTGGCCCAGGACGGTGCCAGGTAAGCCAGGAGCATCTTGCCATGCCAGGAAGTAAGGAGGTGCCTTGAAGTAATGGAGACACAGGAGTCAGCCTGAGGACCTGCTGTGAGCCCCGTCTGGGACGGCCTGAGGCTCAGAATAAATGATGACTGACTGCTGAGTCCAAGGGGCGGAAACGGTCACCTTCCAGAAGAGCGACCTGGTGCACCCCCTTAATGCAGTGATCAAATTCACCAGCAAGGGGGCACTTCCCGCCTGACAGGGTGCCCCAAGGGGACGTCATGCATGTTACGTTTCCACCCACGCTTCAGGACCTGCATCTCCTCATGACGGGACAGCAGAGGAACCAAGACCGAGAGAGATCCCATAAAACAACTGACCTGGACTCTTCAGGGGTGTCAAGAACGTCCAAGTCATGGGAGAGCGAAGAAAGGCTGAGAAAGGGTTTCAGACTGAAGGAGACTAATGAGACCTGATGACTAGAGGCGGATCATGACCCCGGGATGGTCCTGACCTGCTCGGTAGCACCCACGTCCCTGCATCTGGATAGGGTCACTGGGTGCTAACAGGCCTCATCCTTCCCTGAGGGCAGAGCTGGGCCCCAGGGGGACATGCAGGAATGACACTTGGATGTCGGGACATGAGCCATGCTTGGTTTGCCTTGACGTGTCTGGGCTAATGGACAGCATCACCAGGTGGGTCCCCAAATGACCGGCAGATCAGAGTTGATGGTAAGGGCTGCCTGTGAAGGCTCAGTGATCAGAAGAGGTGGGCTATTGCCATGGGGACAGAGATGGAGCAGGGCGGGTGGGAGTGAGTGTGGCGCTGGAGCTGCTGTGTGCTGTGCTGGGTCCCTGTGAACAGAAAGGGGTCCAGGCTGGGAGGCTGCAGCACAGACAAGCAGAGCCTGGGAGGTGAGGGAACACAAGGTTTAATCAAGTGGCCTGTATGTGTCTGAAGCTCAGCCCACATGGCAGAACACAGCTCTCGGATGCAGTCTGGGCTGGATGGACGGCCCCGGTGGGTACGGGGGTCTGACCTCTGATGACACAGCCCTGACCAGATGCACCGGTGTCCTGGTCACAACGTAGGTCCATTGGCGTTGGAGGTGAGACTCTGGGGCCACAGCTAGGGAGGGAGTGGGGGCTGTCCTCTGTGGGACGCAGCAGGGAGACTGGGGGGCAAGCCGGGGTGACTGGGGGTGTCAGAGGGAAGGCTGAAACCGACAGCCTTCCTCCAGCGGGGCCCCGGCTCAGAGGAGCACCTCCAGCAGGTAGCGCAGGCGGCACTGGCTCTCCTTGTAGATGAGGTACTCGCTCTGGGAGAAGGAGGAGCTGCTGGCCTCCGGGCAGGGGATGGGAGGGCCCTGGGGCACCACCACTCGCTGGCCATCCAGCTCCAGCTCAGTGTTCTGGGTTGGATCTGCAGTGTACAGCCCGGGCCAAGGTTGACTCCAGGGTCACTCACTGGTCCTTGGCCTGACCAGTAAGTTCCACGTCCCCTGCCTTCACTTCTGCCCCAGGAAATGCCTGGGCACCCCCACCTTGCCTACCTCCGAACTCCTGCATAGGCCAGCCTTCCACTTGGACTAGCCTCTCTGGTTTCTCTGCCTGAAGAATACCCACCCATCTTTCAAAGCTTGGCCAACGACACCTCTTCCTGGAAGCCCTCCTGGATATCCAGGAGTGACTTGCTGAATGACTGCAGTGAGGAAGATTGCTTCTTCCTGTCCCCCTGCACAGCACCTTCTCTGCTCGCCTCCTCCCGCAGGCATCCTGGCCCCTGGTCTCAGCCCACCCGCTTCAGGTTCTCTGGACTGGGACTCACCAGGTTCTGTGTGGCCTTGGGCGATGACACTGTCAAAGCCAGGGGGTGGCTTCTTCAGGCTGGGGTTGTCCGTGGTGATGTGGTGCTCTCTGCCAAGTGCCACTTCACCCAGGAACATGTAGCCAATGTGGTGGTCCCCACAGGACATGCCGGTAACTGGGGGCCACAGGGAGGCTCGGGCTGGGCTCCTTGGCCCTCCTGCCTGGTGCCTTGGGCCCCTCTCTGTTGCATGGTTATGCCTCTGACTGCTGCCTCAGCACGGGACGGGGCCCACTCCTCCTCCGTCCTTTAAAAACAGCCCCCGTCCTGGCCTTGTTCCCTCCTGCCCAACCCCGCACCCCAAACCTGCCCCTGTATCAACCACCTGGGGCCAGACCTCTGCACCCCCTGCTGCCCTCGCCAAGGTCAGTCATCGCCTCCCAGGGGCTGCCAAGTCCATGGTGGGGAGCTGTCCCTGGCCAGCTCTGCTGACTTGGTCACCAGCATCCTTCACCCCTAGACTGGGACGCCCTGGCCCTGCCTCTCTCCTTAGGCTTCCTGCCCTCCTGCCAGACCCCTCGGGCAACCTCCGACATCCCAGCACTTCAGCCCCAGCTGCCCTTGGACCTCACATGGGCCTGGGTGGTGGCGGTCTCCAATGATGGGGTCAGCCTGCACTGAGGGGCAGGCTGGGGAGGTCACGTCAGTGAGAGCAACTCTGGACAGAAACTCAGAGGTCATCAGAGATGGTTTCACCCCTTTCTTTCCCGCATGCTGCCACCCCTCCCACATCTCCCTGTCCTATCAGGCGGTGCTCGGAGATCCCCACCCGCCCCAGCCTCCCAGCCTCCGGCTGCTGTACCTGGCAGGGTCCTCTCACCCCTCCGGGTCTGGCTGGCTCACCCTACCTACAGGGCCTTCTCTAGAAAGCTGTCCCCAAGTGCCCCAAACCCCAGGATGCTGCCCCTCTGAGTGCCCTGGTCAGTCACTATTCAAGGCTTGGTGGCTGGATCCCCCCAAACTGGGGAAACACTGGGCTCAATCCCCCCCTGGGCGCCTCACCATAGTTAGCTGACTTGCTGATCTCCGAGGCAAAGTAGATTCCCTTGCCAACGCGGCCACCAGAGTGCGGCATGATGCGGAGCCCACTGGTGAGGATGGCCACCACCACCGCCACGTTGGTGCCATGCCACAGCAGCTTCCGATTCCCCAGCTGGGAGTGGGCCTGGAACCTCTCTCCCTGAGTGGGGCGGGGTGGGGACCGGGGGGCCAGGTCACCCCAGCTTTTCCCTGCTGCCTGGAGCATTTCACTGGGGCGTGGGTCTCTTGTCACCCACACCCTCCTGCACAAGCCCCAGGTCCACTGGCAACCAAAGTTGCAAAGATGACCCAGGAAAGGGACACCGAGGCCAGGTCATCTCCCTGAGAGTCAGGGTGGTGGCAGAGGAGGGCACGGGGACGTCCTCTCACCTCCCCTTCTCGGTTCACTTTCCAAACGTGCTGCAGCGCAAGGTTCCTGTGGTCCCTGCCAGTCTGTTTTAAGTAGGTGTGGATCACCTGCCGGGGGAGCAGGAGGTGGGGCGAAGGGCCAGAGACCATGGACGAAGCCCCTCCACCCAGTCCCCGAGCTCTCTGCAAGCCCTGGAGACCCAGGGAGAGGAGGCCAAGGTGAGGAACTCCCCAGGGCACTTGGAGGGCAGATGGGCAGGGGGACGGAGCCCACTGTTAGCCTGGCTCCGCGGTGGGGCCCAGCCCACCTTGTACTCCGGCGCCTCCGGGTCCAGCGGCTGGAGCTGACACCTGAGCAGCTGGTAATCTCGGTCCAGCGGGTGCGGCGCCTCCTTCACACTCTCCCCCTCCCCGGGGGCCGCCTGCAGGCTCTGGGCCAGCTCGATGTCTGCCAGCACCTGCGGTGATGGCACTGGCTGCTTGTCTGTTCACGTGACCTCCCTCCTCTGCTCTCCCTCCCGCAACACTGGGACCACGGCCACCCCACTTGGCTGCCCACCTGTTCCCAGCCACTCTGCCCACCAGTCCTTCAGGCTGCCTACCCAGTCCACCTCTCTGGGCCTTCCTGGCCATCGGCCCCCCATGTCCCTTGCCCAGTCTGATCGGTACCCCCACTGCCAGCCCACGTGCCAGCCCTCACCAGCAGCATGTCCTTCTTAGTCTGCAGAAGCTCCAGGGAGTTGATGGGTGGGGGCCGTCTGCGGCCGAAGTTGTGGGGAATGACGGTGTAGAAGTGCGAGGACAGCTGCTCCAGGCTGCGGCCGCCCTCCGTGGGGGCCTTCAGGGCCGCCTCCAGGGCCTCCAGGGCCTCGAAGCCCCGAGCGATCTGCTGCTTGCTCAGCTTTCCCAGGGGCATCTTTTTCACATCTAGGCGGGTGCAGGGTGGGGACACTCAGCTCCCTGTCACCGCTGGGGCCCAGCCCCCTGCCTGGCCCCTTTGCCTCACCGAGATTCATGAAGACCATGGCTTCACTGAACATGTCTTTGCTGAAGATGTTGGTGATGAGCTTCTGCGTGGTGGCGTCCAGCGAGCAGGGCCGCACGCGCTGAGCCACAGTCCTCTGCGGGCCTCCGTCGACCTAGGGGCATGTGGCGGGCGGGGGCGGGCCAGTGATGGAGACTGGCCGGGTGGCGGCCAGAGGGCGGAGTCCGCGCTGGAGGTCGCACAGCCTGGCAGCGGGGAGCTTAGCCAGCTGCGACCCTGGTCCCCTCCCTCAGCCCGGGGCCCAGCCACCTCACCTTCACCACGGCTTCTTGGGCCTCATCCTCCCTGTGCACTTCAATCAGCGTGTATTTGCCGGGGTGAGCTACGAAGTGGTCCCGCTTCTCCCAGCTGTTCTTGGTCTTTTCCCGAAATTTCTTTTCAAAGTCCTTCTTCGCATCCTCCAGTAAGTGGAAGTTAGTGAGCTTTGACTGGCCCACCTCCCCCTGCAATGGACAACCTTCAGGGGTGTGCCCACCATAACACCTGCTGGCCCCTGGTGGCCCAGGCCCTCTGCCCAGAGCCTGAGAGTGTCCGTGGTCTCTTGGCCCGAGCGCTGTGCAGACTCCGGGGAGGGCGGCTCTGTGCCCAGCAGGGAGAGGCGAGGGGAGGCAGGAGCGGGCGCTCACCACGCGGCCCCAGCGGTTCCAGCAGGCGAATTGGCCACCGGCTTCCAGCAGCTGCATGATGTAGAACTTGTTGTTGTTGTTCCCGATGTCGGTCTGGTTCAGGGTGCAGTCGTAGTCTCCGTGCACCTGGCCGGTGTGGGGCGGGCAGCTGGCGTGGGCTGCACCGGCTGGGCCAGGGCCCCCGGCAGCACCCCGGCAGGCCTCTGACTGCACGGGGCCATCAGAGGAGGCCCGGGCTGGGAAGGCTGGAGGGGTCATGGCCCTGTCCTGAGGGACAGTCTTCGGGGACATGGGGGGAGGTTCTGGGAAGGCACAGCTGTGCCCTAGGAGTCTCACGGGGACACACCTGCCCTGTGAGGGATCTCAGGGGGACAGAGCCACACAGCCCTGTGGGGTTGGTTTGAGGGGACAGGTTAGCCCCGGGGAGCCCTAGGGGGTCAGAGCCTGGCCTGAAGTGAGGAGAAGCCCGGGGGCCGGCCCTGCAGTCTCAAGAGCAGACACCGTGTGCCCTGATCGGATGGGACGCAGCCCTGCCTGACCTTTGGGGTCTCGGGAGAGCAGAGCTGACTTGGGAACCTTTGGCCGTGTCCAGAGACGAGCTCCAGCAGGGCGGGGACAGGTCCCAGGCCTGGCTGGAGTACAGCTCACCTGGGCCCCGGGGTTGCTGCTGAGGGAACACGCAGGGTCCACCCGGACTAGGCGCTTCTCCGCGGGCGCCGCCCAGAGGGCCTCGGCAGTGGCGCGGAAGCTGTCCTCTTCTGCCCCCTGCTGTCCCTTCTTCTTCGCAGGGCCCTCACCCTGCACACTGGGCTTGCGCTTGGGAGCCATGGCTGCCTTGGGGCCCCGAGAGAGGCTTCAGGCACCCCACCTGGCGGGTCCAGCGTCAGCCTGCCCCGCCCTGCTTGGCCTTTGCTGAGCACCCACTGCCTTCCATTCCCCATTCCCGGCCCCAGACCAGAACCAGTTGTCTCACCCCGGACGTGCCTCTGTGCCCAGCCACAGGGGCCAGGCCAGGACCCTGTCCAGTCTGCCCAGCGGGGCCAGGGGAGAGTGGTCCCCTCCCCTCCCTGGTTCTCCAGTTTGGCCGGGTGACACAAAGCGAGAGCGAGCCTGCCCTCCCAGCGACAGGCTCCTCCCTGCCCAGACCTCTCCCGGGGCTGGGCTGCCTCTGCCCTCCCAAGTCGGCCATGGCAACCTGCGGGCTGAGTCACACCCGAGGCGCAGGAGAGTGGCCAGTGGCCTCCAGGGCACCCCTGCGGCCAGATCTGTGTCTCTGGAGCCCAGAAACCCTCCCCCAGGAGCTCCATAGTTCTGGGGTGCCAGCCAGGGTTCCGGACCAGCCGCCTTCACTTGCTGGTGGGCAAGGGCAGTCCCCCCTTGCCCACCCTCGCCCTGCCCTGCGAGGGGCCGTGGGAGGCTCAGAGGGCACTCACCCGGGAGAAGCCGCACCGGGACACAGGGCCGCGGGGCCCAGCGCCAGCACCTCCCACCGCAGCCCCGGTTCTAGGAGCCCCTCTAGCAACCCCCTGTCCGCCTTCGGTGTGACCTAGGGAGCGACTTCCCGACAACCGCCAGGGGCGGAGGAAAGTCGGAGCTGGGGGTGTGCAGCGTTCCAGCTACTCGAGCCCAGTCGGGTGAGTCAGAGGCTGGGGCCGGCCAATGCGCGCGGCCTGTCCCAGGCATGTGGGACACCTGACCCGGGCCCGGCCAAGGCCCCGAGGACTGACGCGCCCGGAGGGCTGCTCCTTCGGCCCGAGGCAGGACGACGTGTCCACCGGTTGCCCGGCGACCTGCGGCCCAGGTGCGGGCACCGCTCTTCTGTCCCCCGCGGGGCCGGGACGCCGCCAGCTGTCTAGCGCCACACTGGGTACACCCTTGTCCCCGCCCTTGACGGGGCGGACTCGGGGTCCCGGCAGTTCTCGGAACCCCGCCTCTCTGGCTCCCCCCAGCGTCCAAGGGGCGCAAACCCAGAGGCAGCCCCGGCTCGCCCCTCCTTAGACGTCAGCTACGTAGAGGGGCGCACGCGCTGCAGCTCCGGCCGGAAGAGTCCGGAACAGGCCTGCTTCCTCCTGGAGCCCGCGCGGGAGCCTATGGGAGTTGTAGGAGGCGTGGTCACAGGCAGTTACCGTATGGGCGCTTGGGGGCGTGGCACATCCACCAAGCGACCCAATGAGACCGTGGGAGGCGGGGCCTTCCGGGAGGAGGGGGCCTATCAGGGCGCGGAGTCTTGCCGAACGGCCCGGGGCCGCAGCCACGTGAGTGTCCCAGCCACAGCAGCGACCCGCACGGTGCTCAGCATGCCGGCGACAGCGGCGGCTCGAAAGCGGCGAAAGCCGGCCTCGGGGGCCCGGGCGGCCGCTGGGGCCGGCAAGCGGCGGCGGAAGGTGAGCATGGTGCTTCTGCGGCCGGGGGTCGGACTCGCTCTTGGGACCGCTGTCCTCCCATCTCCTCTCTCACCCCTTCGTTCCTCCATTTCCGCCCCCTCCCGGACCCTTCTCCCGGGACTCCAGCCGGAGTCAGCTTCGTTCTCTGTCCGCCAGCAAAACCGTGGAAGGCCATGCACTTGAGCCGCGGCCCACCGCCTTTCCCAGCCCCAGGGCTCTCGGGAGACCGGAAGGGGCCCCGGGTCAGTGCCGGAGTGGTCGGGACCCCTGATCATCACACTTGTCTAATTCCCAGGCCGACTCTGCCGAGGACAGGGGCAAGCCCAAGGGTGGCAGCAAGATGAACGAGGAGATCTCCAGCGAGTCTGAGAGTGAGAGGTGAGCTCTGCTTCTCTGCTTGGTGGAAGGGAAGGCCGAGGCCCATGGTGCATGGAAGTCTCAGGAATGAGGATTTGGGCCCTTGGCGCACAGATCTTGGCTCCTTTCACCAGTTTCTCACCCTGAGAAGTCTCTTCTACTCCCCTGCAGGGTCTTTGTGTGGGGAGGCCCCCCCTCTCCCCGCCAACCGCAATGGGAGACAAGGCAGGGAGCTGAGCTCAGGCTGGACTGACTTGGAAGGGGAGGGGAATACAAGAAATGCTGGCTGGTTCTTCATTACCTTTTCCCATAAGTTCCAAGTGTCTGGTCTCCCTCCTGACTCTCAGCAGAGCCCTCACTTTTGAGAGTACAGATGTGAGCAGGCAAGCGAAGGTGGAACGTGTCCTAATGGGATGTGTCTTACCGCTGCGTGTTCTGGGAACAGAGGAGGGGACATTTAATTTAAGTAGGGCCTGGAGAGATGAGGAGGGGTTCCTCATGGAGAGGTAGATAAGGCATTGAGGGATCAGGGGAAAGTCTGGGGTGCAAGTGTGCCAGGATGGGGGCTGGAGAGGGTGGAAGGCTTTGAATATCTCCCTTGATCCGCAGGTGATGCAGTGGGGCAAATGGCAGGGTTTCAGAGGGGACTAGCAAAGCATCAGGTCTAGTGCTGTGGCATGAAAGTTCTCGTACCAGGAATCCTGGAACCTGCCTTAAGAGGTGGCTTTGGGAATTCTGCTTCAAAAACTGGATACAGATCAGCTTTAATTTGCTCACAGAAAGACCTAACGTGCCTTTTTTAAAAAAATATTTTATTTTCAGAGGGATGGGTTGGGAGATAGGCAGAGAGGGAGAGAGACCTCAATGTATGGTTGTGTGGTTGCCTTTCGCCTGCTTTCAGCTACAGATCTGACTGGAGACCTGGCTTGTAACCTGGTTATGTGCCCTGGCTGGGAATTGAACCAGCAACCTGTGGGTTCACAGGCCGGCGCCTTATCCACCGTGCCACCAGCCAGGGCCTAACATGCTTTTTTTAGTCCAGTGTTACTAGGAATGGGTGTGTGCCTAGTCCTGTGCTAAGTACTTCTAAGTATTTTTAAAACGTGTGAAATCCCGTGGGTTAGCTTTTTTCTCCAGTTTTGCGTGCGTGGCAGGTGTGGGTCCCACTGTAAGGGTTGCTGTTGAGATGCCAGAGGCCGTCTGGATGCCTGACTCTTTGTACACGACCTGATTTTTCTCGGGCACCTAGGAACCTCGGCTTTCCCTCCAGAGTTGAGAGATTTCATGGGGTCTCTCTGGGTTTGGGTCTGTTTCCACTTTTCCGTCAGGCACCGGGTGGGCCCTTTGTAAGTTGCCTCTTCAGCATTCTGTTCGTGTGAGCGTTGGCCATGAGGGCCGGCAGGGTGGGGACGGGCTGGGGGAGCAGCCAGGGGCATGACCCTAGTGGCCAGAAGAGTGGGGTGGGCACCCTCCAAGCCAGTCTCCTGTCCGTAGCCTCGCTCCCAGGAGGACGGAGGAGGAGGAGGAGGAGGAGCTGGAGGAGACGGCCCAGGAGAAGAAGCTGCGCTTGGCCAAGCTGTACCTGGAGCAGCTCAGGCAGCAAGGTGAGCCCATGAGCAGGCAGGTGAGGGGGACTGATGCTGGTACCCAGGGGGCTGCCGTGGCTGCTGGGGTTGCTGGGGCTGGCTGCCTTGTGGGAGGGTGGCCAGACCTTTGGGGGCTTTAGACAGATCTGAAAAGTAAAGGCAGGTGGTGGGCAGGAGCGGGCACCTGGCCCTCCCTCCCCTTTTCCAGAGGCAGGCTGAACTTCCTGTGGGACGTAGCCTACGTGTTTGGGGCGCAGGACTGAGGTGGTGGCAGGGGGAGGGGGAGGGAAGAGCGGGGTCTTGGCCTGGGTTGACTCGGTCTGGCTTGCCCCGTGCAGAGGAGGAGAAGGCTGAAGCCCGCGAGTTCGAGGAAGACCAGGTGGCGGGGCGCCTGAAGGAGGACGTGGTGCGTGTGGCGGCAGCGTGGAGGGAGGAAGGGTGGGCTGGTCTGGCTGGCGGGACCTCACGCCTGCCTTCTGCCTGCAGCTGGAGCAGAGGGGCAGGCTGCAGAAGTCGGTGGCGAAGGAGGTGAGTGGGCAGGGCACTTTTGGAGAAAAGCGGGGGTCCCCCAGGGGTCTCAGGCTGTGGGGTCTGTGCGTGGGCACATGGTGGGCCCTTGGATAGGCAGGATCACTTCAGGCTTGATTTCCTTGCACCCTTGGGTCTGTTCCTTCCGGGCGGGGAGGTGGGAAAGTGTGTGTGGAGGTGGGGGTGTCTTCCTGCCCCCATTTGCAGTGACTCGGCCCTGCCTGTCCAGATCCAGGCCCCAGTCCCGGACGACATTCGAATCTTACGGGGCCATCAGCTCTCCATCACCTGTTTGGTTATCACCCCCGACGACTTGTCCATCTTTTCTGCAGCCAAAGACTGCACCATTATTAAGTGTGAGTACCTGGGTTGGAGTGCAGCCCCCAGGGGCCATCCGGGAGAGCTGGTCTGGTAGGAAGGGGAATTGGCAAACTAAGGCCTGGTGGGGAAGCTTCTAGAAGTAGGTGTGTGTCCACAGAAGTGTTTTTGGGAGACAGTGGCAGCTTCTGTCCGGGAGTGGGGCTTATGATCTTCCTGTCACTGTCATTGGAGATGAATAAGCAGAGGTGGTGCAACAGCAGGAATCCAGGCTACCAGTGGGCGGCTGGACAAGGACCCCTGATGCTCCTCAGGGTCCTGGGATTGAGCTGCGGTCCTCCTGGGGTCCCAGCCTCCTCCGCCTGAGTAGGAACAAGAAGAATGTGAACCACCAGTCCTGAAGCACTTGCCTCCCCCTTCTCTCTGGGCTTCATGGCTGCCCTTTAGGATCACTGCTTCCCTTAGCAAGTGAGGAAATTGAGGTGACCTGTCCATGGGCTCATGGGCTGAGCCAGCTCTGACCTGAGGCCAGAACTTTTCCCAGCCCCATGCTACCCTTGGTGGCGAGGTCGCCAGCCAGCCCTGCCCTGTCCCAGCAGCCTCTCTCTTGTCCCGGTGTCAGGGAGTGTGGAGAGCGGGCGGAAGCTCCATGTGATCCCACGAGCCAAGAAGGGTGTGGAGGGGCAGCCACCCGGCCACAGCAGCCCCGTCCTCTGCATGGCCATCTCCTCCGATGGCAAGTACCTAGTAAGGCAGAGCGTGCCCCGGGTGGGGTGGGGGCGGGGTCTGGGCACAGAGTGGGCGCCTGTGGCCACTGTCCCTCCCCCACAGGCCTCAGGTGACCGCAGCAAGCTCATCCTCATCTGGGAGGCCCAGAGCTGCAGGCACCTGTACACCTTCACGGGGCACCGGGACGCCGTGTCGGTGAGCGGCCGGGCCCCTTGGGCACCCGGGGTCCGGGCTGGGTACTGGGCCCTGGGAGGGTGGTGAAGGAGGCAGACGGTTCGTGTCCTCAGGAGCCTGTACTTGGTGTAGTGGGTGGAGCTGTCAAAGCCACGAATGTGGTGAAGCGGCAGGAGGGAATGGGTACCGGGAGCCAAGCACCTAGAGCAGGGGGGCCTCTGAGAAGCCAGCAGTTGCTGGAGGCCCGGAGCTCAGGAGAGGGGTGCAGGGAGCGGAGGGGAGGCAGTGGTCAGCCCCTGGCTCCAGGTGAAGAGCCGCACTGAACTGCCCACAGCGCCGGGTGACGTTTCGGGAGGTTCTCGCGGGGCCTGACCTCTGTCCTGTGCTGTAGTTCAGGCCCCATTGCCCCCTGCCCCCCTAGGGGCTGGCGTTCCGCAGAGGCACCCACCAGCTCTACAGCACATCCCACGACCGCTCTGTGAAGGTGTGGAACGTGGCGGAGAACTCCTACGTGGAGACGCTGTGAGTGCGCGTGGGAGACGGTGCGCGGGCGTGGGTGTGCCAGCTGGCAGGCGACCCACCCTCTGTGCCCCCAGCTTCGGGCACCAGGACGCCGTGGCTGCCCTGGACGCGCTGAGCCGGGAGTGCTGCGTGACGGCGGGGGGCCGTGACGGGACCGTGCGTGTGTGGAAGATCCCCGAGGAGTCCCAGCTGGTCTTCTACGGTCACCAGTAAGGCTCCGCCCAGCCCGTGGGGACGTCAGGGGCGGGGGCGGGGCCTGGCCCCTCACGGCCCCTTTCTTCAGGGGCTCCATCGACAGCGTCCAGCTCATCAACGAGGAGCACATGGTGTCAGGCGCAGATGACGGGTAAGGGCTCTTTGGTGTCTCCCCCACACTGTTCCTGGCCGCCTGGTCGCAGCTGTGCCTCCGCTCTGCGTGGGAGGATGCAGGGGTCTGTGTCCCATGGCGGGTGCACACCCGGTCCCTTCCCACCGTGTGGCCTTTCTGCCCTGCTGCTGCCCCTTACGGTCTCTGCCCGATGCCCCCAGCTCGGTGGCTTTGTGGGGACTCTCCAAGAAGCGGCCGCTGGCCCTGCAGCGTGAGGCACATGGGCTACGGGGAGAGCCGGGCCTGG
Source organism: Noctilio leporinus (assembly GCA_004026585.1). NCBI lineage: Eukaryota > Metazoa > Chordata > Mammalia > Chiroptera > Noctilionidae > Noctilio > Noctilio leporinus. Next base: position 138,614 of record PVIW01000936.1, on the reverse strand, counting down.
AGCAGCCCTTCTGGGTATCATCAGTGGCAGCTCTGCTCAACACAGACCTGGTGGCCACAGGTGAGTGCCCTGTGCGGCAGAGAGGGGGACCCCCAGGGGGCCATGTGGTACTCATTGTCCCCGGGTCCCCAGGCTCCCACAGCTCCTGCGTGCGGCTCTGGCAGTGCGGGGAGGGCTTCCGGCGGCTTGACCTGCTCTTCGACATCCCCCTGGTGAGTGCGTGCTCCTCAGGGCAGGGCCGCCTGTGCTTCTCTGTGAAGCACGGGGCCTGGCAGGAGCCCCTCTTCCTTCCCCTCTGCTCCTCCACTTCCCGCCCTGCCCTGAGCGCCGGGTACAAGGAAGGGGCAGCCTGGCCCTGGCTGGGGCCAGATGGATGCCAACTAAGTGAGGACATGCTGGCTTGGGTGACCTTGGGAAGAGTAGTAGGTGCATCCGTGACAAGGAGTGACAGCATAGAGCCTAGGTCAGTTGCAACGGTCGTGGGGTCTCCAGGGCCCCACGGCCAGGAGCCAGGCCTGGGCCACACTGACATCGTTAGTGTCAGTTGTCTCCTCAGTCCTCACAAAGCCTCTCCCTCAGCCCCCATCTTACCCACATGGAGGCTGGGGCCCCGGGGTGTCATGGGCAGGAGGGAGAGCCCCGCTTGAGCCAGGTTAGCGGGGGCCTGGCTCTGCGTAGTGCGGCGCTGAGGCTGTGGTGGGGGTCCGTCCTCACGTCCTCTGTGTGATCCCTCCCTCTTCCCAGGTGGGCTTCATCAACAGCCTCAAGTTCTCCAGCTCTGGGGACTTCCTGGTGGCCGGGGTGGGGCAGGAGCACAGGTACGAGGCTTTTGTGGGGGAGGAGGGTCGGGAAGGTGGCACTGGCTGGCCGCTGGGTGAGATTGGCGGTGGGACTGGGGGCCTCACGGCCTCAGCTTCTCCCTCACCCGTGCAGGCTGGGCCGATGGTGGCGGATCAGAGAGGCCCGGAACTCCGTCTGCATCATCCCGCTCCGAAGGGCCGCCAGGCCCACGGCCACGGGCTCCTGACATCTTCCTTCCCTTATTTAAGTCCTTCCCAGGCCCTGCTCGCCCTCTTTGTATTAAAAGCCTCCTCTTTTGGGCCTTGTCTCCTGCAGCTTCTTGGGTGGGGAAGGAGCAAGGGGGATGCAGGGACTGTGGGTTGGAAAAGGCCTGTGGAGGGGGCATGAGGGCTTCATGTCCTATTCCTAGGACACAAGGACGGAGCTCTCAGCCAGCTCCTGGCTCCTAGTCCCCGAGTGTCCTCTGCGACCTCATTAAGCCAGCCCCCTGCCCCCTACTCTGGGCTGGAAGGGGTCAGAAGCCACTGACACTCAGCCGGGAGCCCCGCCGCCCCTATGTCAGGGCCTGAACTGGTGTGAAGACAGCCCGGCCTCCAGGCCCGGCCAGGTCAGGGAGCTGGAGGGGACAGACGGCCCTGGCCAGGCTGTGTGACCCGTCGACGGCAGTGAACCTGTCGGAACCTGTGTCAGGAACGTTGCGTCTCCTGATTTTGCCAGCTGGATGGTTTGTCCCTGTGTGGGTGGAGCGGACGGGGATGGGGAGGCAGTCGGAGGCACAGAGCCGAAGTGCCACCTCCCCCGTGGGAGTGGCAGGTGTTGGGGAATCTGCTCTAACTTGCTCCTTAGCCCGTGGGGCCCAGCAGCTGAGCCTGTGGCTCTCCAGGGGCAGCGTGGTCCCCGGGGAGGGAGCCATAGGGCGTCCTTCCCTCCTCCAGAGCCATGAGGCCTCCCTCTCGGACGGCCTGGCCCTGCCTGTCCCATGGGCCGAGGGTCTGGTTCAGACAGAAGCCCTGGAAATCTTTTATGGATCACAAACAGTGGGATCCACTCCCTGTGTCCTGTCTCAAATTGGGCGCTTGGTGGCCTCAGTTTACCCCACGAATAACATTGCAGAAATGCCCCTAATACACAAACCCATTTTCCCCAGGGAGAGATGAGGGTTGGAAGGGAATGCCCTGGCATTGAAACAGTGTGATTTCTGCCAGGCTAAGTTCTGCTCTACTAGAGCTCGTATTTGCTTCAGTTGCAGTAAGAAAACACAAAATAGGCCATCTTATTTTAAAAAATATTTTACTCATTATTTTTAGAGGGGAAGGGAGGGAGGAAGTAAGGGAGAGAAACATCAACACGTGGATGCCTTTCACCTGCCTCCAGCCACAGACCTGGCTGGAGACCTGGTTATGTGCCCTGGCTGGGAATCGAACCAGCAACCTTTGGGTTCAGAGGCTGGCACCTTACCCACTGTGCTACCAGCCAGGGCCATCTGAACTTTTTCAAGTGTCCATCTCAGTTGTGTTAAGCATATTGGCACTGTGCCGCGGATCTCCAACGTTTTCCTCCTGCTTCCTCAGAAGCCCTAACGAAGACCGCCCCTCCCCAACCCGGGTAGCCGCCCACCCTCTCTGCCTGTGAACTTCACTGCTCACCTCGTGAAAGTGGGATTATGCAGTCTCTGTGTCTGCCTTATTTCACTTAGCATCGTGTCTTAAAGGTTCATGTAGCATGTGACAAGATTTCCTTTTTTAAATTTTTTCAAAATGTAAAAAATATATTTTATTCATTTTACTATTACAGTTGTCCCAGTTTTTTCCCCTTCCACCCAGTACTCTCATTCTATCCAGCAATGCCCCCCTTAGTTCATGTCCAAGTGTCATGCATAGAAGTTCTTTAGCTTCTCCATTTCCTTTATTCTTAACATCCCCCTGTCTATTCTGTAACCACCAGTGGGTACTTTTTTTTTTCTTTCACATCCAGACAATTCACCATTTAATTACTGCCTTCTGTCAGCTTCTTAAATTGAATTACTACAAAGTTGTCTTTTCATTATTTCAAAGTACATTGATTTGTTTAAAGAATTATTTCTTTTTAAAGATTTTATTTATTATTTACAGAGAGCAGGGAAGGGAGAGAGGCAGAGAGGGAGAGAGACATCAATGTATGCTTGCCTTTCACCTGCCTCCAGCCACAGACCTGACTGGAGACCTGGCTTGCAACCTGGTTATGTGCCCTGGCTGGGGAATCGAACCTGCGACCTTTGGATTCACAGGACGGCGCCTTAACCACTGTGCTACTAGCCAGGGCTCCGCTGTGCTACCAGCCAGGGCTTAAAGAATTACTTTTAAAGTAATAGTTGTAGCATTACCAAACATCTGCACAAATACATTTACACACATACCCAGGCATATTTTTACAAGATTCCCCTAAGACTGAATAATATTCTAAGGTGTTCAGTGGCTATTTGTGTACCTTCTTTTACAAAGTATTGATGTAAGCCTTTTGACCATTTTCCTTGGGTTGCTTGTCTTTATGGAGCTGTAGAACATCTTGTATTCTGGATATGAGTCTATTGTTAGGTATGTGTGTTGCAAATGTTCTTTTCCTAAGCCTATGACTTAAATGAAAACTGTTTTTTATGAAGTCCAGTCTACCAATATTTTACACTCAGTGCTTTCTCTATCCTGAAGTTTTTGTCAACTCCAAGGTCACAAAGTAATTCTCTTTGGTTTTCTTCTGTAAACTTTATTGTGTTTTTTTAGGTCTAGTTTTTTGTTGAGGCCTATGATAGATCTTGAATCAATTTTTTTGGTCTATGGTGTTAGATGAGAGTCAAGATTTTTTTTTTTTCATTGAAAAAATGCATTTTCGTTTAAATTTTCTTGCAACATTAAAAACTATAGATTTTGTAAATGTGAGTCTATTTCTGGCTTCTCTATTCTATATCATTGATCAGTTTGTCTCTTCGTACATGGAAACTGCATTGTTTTGATTATTTTCATAGTATTCCAAATAAAAATGAAAAAAAAGGAAAAGAAAACTTCATAGTGTTTCACAACAGTGAATCATTGTCTTGAAATCAGATTATGTAAATTCTTCATCTTTGTACTTCCATGTCAAGAATTTCCCCACTGCTGCCCTGGCTGGTGTGGCTCGGTGGATTAAGCACCAGCCTGCAATCTGAAAGGTCACTGGTTCGATTCCCAGTCTGGGCACCATGTCTTTCAATTTTGGAGGTACTTTTTATTTTTATTTGTAAACAGCTTTATTGGGATGTAATTCACGTGTCATGTAGTTCACCCATTTAAAGCACACAATTCAGTGGTTTTAGTATATTCAGTGCAGAGAGCACCGTGAATACCTTGTATGCTTGGTAGATTGCCTTACTCGTATTTTGGATGAACATTTTTGGAAATTTCACATTCTTGCCTTACACTGGTTAGGACTTTCAGTACATTGTTAAACAGCAGGGTAAGAGCAGACACTTTTGCCTTATTTCCATATCTTTTTTTTTCAATGGTACTATCTTTGAGTGTAGGATTCTGGCTGGCTCCCCCCTACCCTCTCACCTCCCATCTTTTAGTGCTTTACAACGTTATTCCATTTTCCTCTGGCTTCCATCTGTTTCTGATGACATATCATCCGTTGTGTTCCTTTCTCTTCCCCTAAATACAATGCAACCTTTTGGTCTCATTTTTAAAGATTAAAAAAAAATCTTTTTCAGCAGTTTCACTGTTGTACGTCTATATATTTATCCTGTTTGTATAATTTTTGACTTGTCTTTGAGCTTAATAACCCTTTACTGCACCCTATCCATAATTTATTTTGGATTTTGTATTTTTCAGTTTTAGATTTTCTACGTAATTTTTGTCCTGTTTTTCAGAGTTAACATTTGTCTGTTGAAATTCTCTTTTCCAGACATTTGTCTGCCTTCTCCTCTGAATTCTTTGTTGTATCCATGTTTATACCCTATTTAAGTTCTTGCCTGCTCATATTCCAATGTGAATCATCTATGATCTGCTTCTGTTGGATTTTCTCTTGATTGCAGGTCATATTTTCCTACTTCTTCATGGGCCTCATGTAAAGAAGTCTATGCCAAATGCTGTGGATAAAAGCAGCGGAAGCCCTGGCTGGTGGCATAGTGGATAAGGCACCGGCCAAAGGTCGCTGGTTCAGTTCCCAGCCAGGGCACATAATAAGGTTGCAAGCCAGATCTCCAGCCAGGTCCGTAGCTAGAGGCAGGAGAAAGGCAACCACACATGGATGTTTCTCTCCCACTCTGCCTCTCTCCCTTCACCGCTCTCTGAAAATAATAAAGTCTTTTTAAAAATATATTTTTTTAAAATGCAGAGGTTGAAGGGGGAAATTTTTCCATTAATTAGGAGTTCAGTTGGGTTGGGACCAGGTTGCCACTTCAGTTCTCACCTACCTTGGTTTCAAATGTCATCAGAGGACAGGGGCAGGCAGAGGTGGGGTGGTCCCCACCCCGTGTCTAGGGCCTTGTGCCTTGTGTCTTGTGCATGTTTCAGAGCTAAGAATTTCTGCCCTTGGTTGCCCTTCACTATCTGGTTGTGGCCTGGAGCCCCTCAGGGACAGAAGACAGGACGGCACTTGAGCCTGTTGGAACCCCAGATGGGGCTCCACTGGTCCTGGTGGCCTCACGGAGACCCCTGGGCACTGCATGGATGGGTCAGCAATGCAGTTCCTGTTCCTTTTATAAAAATATTATATTTATTAATTTTTTAGCGAGGGGACAGGAGGGAGAAGGAGAGGGAGAAAAACATTATTGTGTGGTTGCCTTTTGCACACCCCCAATGGGGACCTGGCTCGAAACCCAGGCATGTGCCCTGACTGGGAATCGAACCAGCGACCCTTGGTTCACAGGCCAGTGCTCAATCCACTGAGGCACGTGAGCCAGGGCACAGTTCTCATTTCTTAAGGTAATCAATCATCAGTAGCAGTTTGGTGTCTCTATTTTTCTCTCCCTTTCTATGCATTCTTTCTCCCATTTTCCGTGCATTTATACAAATGTATGCATAATTATGTATGTGTAATTATATATCTTGATAGTTTTATTTACTTAGATGGGGTCCTGATGATCTTCAGCTTTTTCACTTATAAGTACACCTTGAGTAGCCTGCCTCATCAATACAGAGAGATAAAATTCATTATTTTTTGTTTAATATTGATGTAGTATTCTGTGGTATGAACGAGCTGTAAACCATTAAATTAATCCCTATTTTTACCAAATGGAGGGATTGCCAATGACTATCTTGATACACCTTTATATCCACGGGCTGGTATTTCTGCTATCTTGATTCTATAGTCAGGGCTTTGGCCATTTCCAGCAGGAAAGAATGGACAGACTTTTGTATTTTCCTTGGAGGGGACTCAAGTATTAGGAGCCATCCTGGTTCCTGAGTCATAGCTGCCCTTATGATGTCATAGGTGTCCCCGTTTACTCCTTCCACCCGAGCCATGGCCAGAGTAACAGACCTGAGGGGGTTCGAACCATCTATACCCAGTCCATGTGGGACCAATGGTAAGAGGCTGACACTCGGGCCTTTTAGGGATTTCTCCATAGATCTGTCCGGGTGAGGGGACCCCTGGGAGCTGGGCAAGTGTGGGTTACCGAATGGAGGGGGAGGGAGGGCAGCCTCTGCGTCTCTCACCTTTCCCCTCACTGCTGATTGCAGGAGGCAGACCAGCCTGAAAATGTTGAACACGCCAACCCTGAGCCTCAGCAGGCAGAGGTGCCAACGGGTTCATCCTCGGCACCACTGACCTCGGATGAGAAGGTAGGAGAAGTCCTGCCTTGAGTGTGCCTGGCCCTTGTGTCCTAGTGCTTGTGACCAGTGTCTTATGTATGGTCCAGAGCTAAGGACAGGAATAAGCTCATTCTTGTCTCTCTTTCCCCGTCTATTTTTCAGGCTGACAATGTGAATGAGGTTGAGACAGAGAGTGTGGAAGATGCTATAGAGAGCCCCGGAGAAGTATGGACCCCGCCCCGCAGGGCTAGGGCTGGGGCTGCAATGTGGGGGCTGTATTTTTTAAAGGTTTTACTTAGTTTGGGTGGGGGAGGGAGACAGAGACAGAGAGAAACATCAGTGTGAGAAATGGATGCTCCCGGTTGGGGACCTGGCCCACAACCCAGCCCTGTGGCTGACAGGAATCGAACCTGCCACAATTTGGTTTGCAGGCTGGTGCTCAGTCCCCTGAGCCGCACCAGCCAGGGCTGGGGTGAAAGGCAGCCATACACGGATGTCTCCCTCCCTCTCTGCCTCTCTCCCTTCCCCTCTCTCTGAAAAGTAGTAAATAAAATATATAAAGGAAAAAAAAAAAAGATTTAAAGCGTGAAAGCCAAGAGAAGTGATGATGGGGAAGAGACGGGAGAGGTAGAGGGTGAAGGAGACGGAACCCGTGGTGTGTGGGCAGGAGAGCAGGTTGTGCGTTGGCGCTGGAGTCGGAGGGGAAGGGGAGAGGCAGCAGAAGAGGCCACGTCTCCGGCAGGCGGGTGGGACTGAAAGGAAGGGTCATGCATGATGTGTAGGTACACCTGGCGATCCTTTGACCCACACACAGGTCATGGCCTTCTTGCCCTAGGCTGGCCAGCTTGATTCATGTAAAACTGGGTAAGCAGGGCAGAGGTAACCCCGTTTTATAGCTGGGGACTCAGGGACTCAGGGGTTAGCATGTGCATGTTCCTTAACCAAGAAGGGACAGAGACAGGACACCAGCTTCGCCTTCCGGCCCCAGCACGTGCCCTGCCCAGGGAGTCAGGGCCCCTTCCTGGCAAATGCTGGGTCTGAAGTGGGCGGGGGACCATGCTCTGAACACCCTCTTTTATTTTCTCTTGCAAGACCCCAGGAAACAAACAAAAGCCCCCTCCCAGTCATCCGGAAGTCGTGAAGATCCAGGCGTGGTGGCGGGGCGTCCTGGTGCGCCGCGCGCTGCTGCAAGCGGCCCTGGGCGCCCTGGTCATCCAGCGCTGGTGGCGGCAGCTGCTGGCCGGGCGGCTGGAGCAGCGGCGGCGGACGGCACTGGAGACCTTTGCGAAGAAGGAGTGGGCGGCGGTGCGGCTGCAGTCCTGGGTGCGCATGTGGCGCATCCGCCTGCGCTACTGCCGCCTGCTGCACGCGGCGCGCGTCATCCAGGCCTATTGGAGGTGCCGCTCCTGCGCTTCGCGGGGCTTCATCAACGGCCACTACAGAGTCATGGCCAACCAGCTGCAGCTGGAGCTGGAGATCGTGCTGGGCTCAGAGCCTTGCCTTGTGTCCGAGTGTATTCCTCTCCCCATAAAGCGGTGACGTGGTCTTTCCCCAGCCTCTCTCTGTGTCGGACAGGCTCCGGGAGATGAGGGCGGATGGTGGCAGAAACTTGGCGCCTCCAGCACTTGGCCAGGGTTGTCTGAAGCCTTCAGGTCAGAGGGGGAGGGAGTTGAGCCCTTGTCTGAGCAGAGACTGGGGTTGATTGGCTGGGAATGTTGGGGGTACAGGTCTGCCATGCCGGCCCCCTGCGGGGGCACCATTCATGTGTGGCCTGTGGGCTTCGCCTCCCCAAGGGCCACGGCAGCACATTTGCCAGGAATTCACCCCCAGGGCCTGGTTGCTCCAGGCTTGTTCTCCCTCCCCCACGATGGCCAGCAGCCCCTCACCCCAAGCTCTGAGATGCTGGCTTCTGATGGCTGGTAAACTGGCCCCACGACACACGGCGGAAGGAGAGACCAAACAAAGAGGCAGGCGGCTCCAGGGTGGCAGATGTAATCAGCAAGGACACCTACACAGCAGGCTCGTTTGGGGCCGCAGGGCGCAGGGCGAGTAAACCTTCACATCTGCCACCACCACGCTGTTCACAGAGAAAGGCCTCCACCGGGTCCAGTCATGCGCCCTGTGCACGTGGGCTCCACACCAGTTACTGCCTGCGGCTTCGTCCTGGAAGATGATGGTCACTGTGGGACCGGGAGGGTGGCATTCCAAGGACGGGAGAGTAGAGGAGCCTAGCTCACAGGTCAGCCGACGTCACCTTCTCTCATGACCTCCTCCCGCTGCCCGCCCCCTGCCCCGCCCCGGGCCGTGTCCTCATACATGGCCTTGGAGTCAGAATCTGACACGCACGTTGTGGGCTGTTTAAGTACACAGCCCCTGACCCTGTTCCCACCCCAAACCCTGTCCCCGCCCTGCAGCCCCAGGCCTGTGCAGCAGGTTCCCTGGCTGAAATCTGCAGGCAACTGTAACGCAGTGGTTAAGGACTTGTGGACCTGAACCTAGAACATGCAAAACAGTAAAAATACAGTGAAAAACAAAACACACTTGTAAAGGGCACGTGCTGCGATTGGCGTTTGCAGGACTGGAAGTCACTGCGGTGGGTTGACGCGTGAAGGCCACACGCCACTGCAGACTTAGAGGTTGCGCTGTTCATAAAACAACGCAAGATCCAATCCAACACAAAGAAAACGATGCCATCAAAAGATGCAGTAACAGGAAGTGAATGAGGCTGCTGTTGGCATACTGTGTTACAGCAAACACTTTTTAAAAGTTTATTTTTGGAGAGAGGGGAAGGGAGGGAGAAAGAGAGAGAGAGAAACATCCATGTGTGGTTGCCTCTCGGGTGCCCCCAGCTGGGGACCTGGTCTGCAACCCAGGCCTGTGCCCTGACTGGGAATCGAACCAGCGACCCTTTGGTTCGCCGGCCAGCACTCAATCCACTGAGCCACACCGGCCAGGGCCACACAACCAATTTTTAAAGACCCAGGATGGCGGCTTCTTGGATTTTCCCCTAGAAACAGTGGGTCAGAAGCGTTGGAAAAGCTTGTGGCTGCCGGAGTCCGCAGGGCAGAGTCGGGGAGTGGGGCGGAGCTGGGAACAAAGGCTGGCTGTGATAGCAGGTGAGCCGCATAAAGCCTTTGCGCTGCTGCCATTTCCTCACCTGTGAGGCGGTGACGGTTGTCGTTCATTGCCATGGCCTTGGACAGCAAGCAGCACGTGGTGACTGGGGGCTAGACGCCGGGGACTGCCGGGAGCTTCCTAGGGGCTTGGCCTCCTGCACCTCACTGTCCATGCTTTGTATCCTATTATTTCTCCCACCCCCACCCCATCACCCCATTAAATTCACGCTGACACCCTCCTGCAACCGTAAAAGGCCTCCTCTTCTTCCTCCCCACAGCCCCACCCTGGCCTCCCCTACAGTCACTCTACACTTTGCAAGTCCATTCCTCCCTAACCCTGGGGCTTAATGATCGGGGGTCAGAGGCCAGGAGCTGGCCGAGGCAGGGCCCTGCTCCTTGCCTGACTGGGACCTGGAGGCCCTCGGGGGAGGAGGAAGACACATGAGCCTGAGCTGGGGGTCCTGGCTGGTCCTGGGGGCTGCGTGGGTTTCCTGGCCTGCGTGGGTCCAGTTCTGCCGGGGTGACCAACAGGTCGGCAGACACAGGAGGGTCAGCCCTGGCAGAGGAGTTGACTCTGCTCTCCCAGTTCTACAAATCTCATCCCAGAGGATTGTTGCTGATTTTTGTGTCTGTTTTTCTAATTTCCACCTCCTTTTATTTATTTTTAAAATTTACTTATTATTTTTAGAGAGGGGAAGGGAGGGAGGCAGAGAGGGAGAGAGACATCCATGTATAGTTGACTTTCCCCTGCCTCCAGCTACAGACCTGGCTGGAGACCTGGTTTGCAACCTGGTGATGTGCCCTGGCTGGGGAATCGAACCTGCGATCTTTGGGTTCGCAGGCCAACGCCTTATCCACTGAGCCACTAGCCAGGGCTTCCACCTCTTTTTAAAAGAGTGCCTTTATGTATGAATACAAGGAATAGGCCTGCAGTGGTCAGGGGGAAAGGGGTTGGGGGTAGGGGGGAGGCAGAGGCAAAGAAGGGGAGCAGCTTAGACAAGAACCTAGTATAAAGGAACCATGGACATGGACAACAGGTGGGATTGACTTTGGGGGGAAAGGGTGGGTGGGGAGGGGGGCAGAGGGGAGCAAAAAAGGGATGGATGTAATACAACAACAATAAAATTTAAACAAAAAAAAGAAAAGAAAAGAGTGCCTTTATGACACGTGTATAAATATAGGTTTACAGTGAGTTCATCTTGATTTGATGAATTTGCTGCTGTTGGTAAATCTTGTACACTGGCTGTATCAGCAGGTAGAACACCATTGCGATTCATATAATGTTGTTCAAGTGAATTGAAATCCATTGAATGAATACCAGCCAGGCTGTGACTTGTATCATCACATACCTTGTGTCACTGACTCAGGACCTGGGGCTGTCTTTGCAGGCAGAGCTCTGGCCTCTTTGGTAGGAAAGGAGGGACAGGTACCCTAGGTTTTCTTTGTAAGGGGCACTGCTATTGGGGAAGGTTCCAGCACCTGAGTCACAGGCACTGTTATGACATCATGGCTCTCTCCCCGCCTCCTCTCATGCTTCTGGAGCTGTGGCTGGAGGAGGAACAGACCAGAGGGTGATGGGACACCTCGCCCCTAACCATGGGTAACTTAGCACAGACCCGAGGGCTCTGACCAGCCGCTCTCTGCTGTAAGAGACAGTCAGACCCAGCCACGCTCTCTGGGAGGGCGCTCACATCTCCGAGGGAGGGCGAGTCTTCCTCTTTGTCTGAGGTCCTAGGAAGGTCCAGGAACCGAGAGTGGGCTTCCCCTGGCACCTCGTGGGAGGGCACTTCTACCTTCTCCCGTGGGTTTTTGCTCTGGACTCTGATGACAGAAGGAAAGCAAAGCTTCCAAGTTATAACCAAAGATAATGATGAAATCACATTGATAGAACCGAGCTTAAAGGAGCGAAAGCTAGAGGGGCTCCACCCACAACCTCCCCACCCTCCATGGGTCGTTGGCCCTGGCTCTACTGTGCTGGGGACAGCCTTGACTCGTGACAATCTCCGACCCTTGTGGCCCGGCGGAGTGACCCAAAGGTCCACGACCATGTAATTTATTGCCCACAGGTGCTTCAGTGAGTGAACAGGGTGCTCATTAACATGACGCCGGAGCAAGGGACAGCACCCCGGGGTGTGCCAGGCCAGCTAGGAGGAATGGCCGCACAGAGCTGGGGAGAACAGGGATGAGCCCTCTTTGGCTGTCCTTTCCCTGTTTTCTCCGCGGGCTGAGTGGGGAGTGGGTGACCAAGGAGGGTGGGCTGGGTTGGGAGGGGCCCACGAGTGTGAATCGGGCCCACACCGGGGTAGGGCTCCAAGGCGGGGACTGTTTGGGAAGGCAAAGGTCTGTGAACAGCCACACTAAGTATAGAAGTGTGTATAGAAGTGCGCGCGTGTGTGTGTGCACGTGGGACACTATTCTCCTGTGTTTGCTGGCGTTTAAGCTCTTAATCAACCTGAGAGGCGGAGGAATCTTTTTTTTTTTTTTAAGATTTTATTTTTAGAGAGAAGGGCAGGGAGGGAGGATGAAAGGGAGAGAAGCGGCAATGTACGGTTGCCTTTCACCTGCCTCCAGCTATGGACCTGGCTGGAGACCTGGCTTGCAACCTGGTTCTGTGCCCTGGCTGGGAATCGAACCAGTGACCTTTGGGTTTGCAGGCTGGCAACCAAACACTGAGCCACAAGCCAGGGCTAGGAGGAATCTTTTAATACCCCGAGGAGGTGGAGAGGACACAGCAGGTGGTGGGGTTAACCTGAAGTCAGGGGTGAGAGGGCAGGGGGAGCCGCAAAGGCTGCCCTTGTCCAGCAGATGGGAGGGGGCTGAAGGGTGGGGAACTGGCGTCTGTCTCACCTGCGCATCAGGCCGTGTCTTGGGCAGACCGGCTCTCCAGGTCCGAGCAAAAGCGGGTGAGGTTGGAAGCCCAGGCGCAGCTCCATTTCACAAAGGGAGACCCTGCGACTCCGGGGAAGGAGGACGTGTCCCTGTCCGTTCGTCACAGAGTGGCAGAATCAGGGCCCTTCCTAGGTTTCCTGCGTCCGGCTGTGGGCAGCGGCTCTCCTGAAGAGTCCGCGGAAGGCGCGTGGCCGTCGATTCGGGATCAGGGCTCTTTGCGGGCCGCGTTAGGACCGAAAGAAACGTTTGCGTCTCCTGAGTGTCCTGTCTCTTCTCCTTACAAGGCTCCAAAAGAGTTAAGATCCTGAGGATGCCCGAGCAAGCGGCCACGTTCGTGCAGGCGTGGTGGCGCGGCACGCTGGTGCGCCGGGCGCTGCTGCACGCGGCGCTGAGCGCGGTCCTCATCCAGCGCTGGTGGCGGCGGGAGCAGGCGGCGCGGCTGGAGCAGCGGCGCCGGGCGCTGCTGGAGCTGTACGTGCGGAGAACCTGGGCGGCCGTGCGGCTGCAGTCCTGGGCGCGCATGTGGCGCGTCCGCCGGCGCTACTGCCGCCTGCTGCACGCGGCGCGCATCATCCAGGTGTACTGGCGCTGGCACCACTGCCACACCCGCGGCTTCATTCAGGGTCGCTACGAGATCAAAGAAAACATGCTGAATCTTCAACTCGAAATCTCTTTGGGCTCACAGGTTTGCAGGATGAAACAATGCACATCTCTTCCAATAAAAGAACCAGGTCTGTAACATCTTCGTCTCCAGCTCTGTCAGACCTGTATAAAGGGGGTCGTTTGGCGCAGGCCTCCCATACATCAGCTCCCAGGAAGCTGCCGGGCGGGCGGGGGTCTTGTGCGGGGAGACTGCGAGTCTGGCGCGGCGTGAGCCGGCGCTGATTGATGAGCAATGTCAGCCGCGGGGTGGGGGGTGGGGGTGCAGGGCCCCCAAGTCAGCCAGCCGGACAGTCCTTCCAGGGGCAGACTCAGTAGTTTGGCAAGTGGAGTCCTACCTCATCTTCGGCTCTCCTCCCCACAATCTTTACACCATACTATTTTAAAATTGTGACTCAATATACATATCAAATTTACCGTTTAAACCATTTTAAGTAAACAGCTGCATGGTATTAAGTAGATTCACTTTGTTGTGAAATTGGCACCACGGTCCATCTCCAGAGCTTGCTTCATCTTGCAGAATTGGAACTCTAGGCCCTGGCTGGTGGCTCAGTGGATTGAGCACCCGCCCACGAACCCGAGGGTCTCTGGTTGGATTCCCAGTCAGGGTACATGCCTGGGTTGTGGGCCGGGTCTCCAGCCAGGTCCCCAGCTTGAGGCAGGTGAAAAGCAACCATACGTTGATGTTTCTCTCTCTCTCCCTCCTTCTCTTCTCCACTCTCTAAAAATAAATAAAATCATTTTTTTTAATGGAAACTATTCATTACACCATAATTCTCATAATTCTCCATTGTCCTCTGCCCCAACCCCCAGCGACCACCATTTCACTTCCTGTCTCTATGAATCTGATTACATATATCACAAAAGAGGAATCATCCGGTGTTTGTCCTGACTGAATTATTTCACCAGGCACCATTGGTGAAATCAGAAGCGCCCATGCCTAGTTTTTTTAACCAAATAAACTTCAAAGTTTAGGTTCTCTCTCCCCCTCTCATGCACCCAAACACACACTACACAATTATACAGAAAAGATTTATCAGTAGCTACCAAAAATTGGAAACAGCTCCAAGATCCTTCAACTGGTAAGAACTTCTGGTAACATCCACAGAGAGGAACACTACTCAGCAATCTAAACCCCACCACGGAGAAATCTCAGATTCGTTATGTGACGTGAAAGAAGCCAGACTTAAAAGGCTACTTTTACAGGACATATAGGTAAATCAGTCGTGCCAGCTGCAGATCGGTGACTGCTATGCTAGGGTCCGGTGGTGGAGCCAAAACTGACCACAGGGTGACACAGGGCAATTGTGCTTTTTATGTTGTTCGAAGCTCAGTTATCAGATGAATAGACGTGTTCTACGATGTGGAAGAATTATTATGAATATTGAAAGATATAATATTGAGGATATAATTTTTTTTTAAATTTTATTACTCTTAGAGGGGAAGGGAGAGAGGCAGAAAGGGAGAGAAATATATCAATGTATGGTTGCCTTTCACCTGCCTCCAGCTACAGACCTGGCTGGAGACCTGGCTTGCAACCTGGTAATGTTGCCCTGACTGGGAATCGAACCTGCAACCTTTGGGTTTGCATATCGGTGCCTTATCCACTGTGCCACCAGCCAGGGCTGAGGATATAATTTATAATGTAATCATCTATCGAAGAGAAAAACTAAAGTACTGGGTTAAATGAGATGCTTTTTGTTGTTTTCCTTTTAAACATTATGTATTTTTTCAGCTAATTTAAAAAATACATTTCCTGGAATGTATTTAGGTTCATTAAATAGGTTTCAGGTGTACAATTCCATAATCTATCACCTGTATATTGTATTTTATGTTCAGCACCCAGGGTCTGGTCTCCTTCAAAATGATCTGTTTCAATGAGGGAGTAGCTAGTTCTGGAGTCCAATGGAGAGAGGGTGTATAAAGTAAGGACCCACTGGACTTGGCCATTGGCATATTGGGAATGTCGATTAGCATGGTCTCGGTGGAGAGGAATAGAAACCTCACTGGAATGGGCGGAGGAAAAATGGTAGGAACAGAGGTGAGAAGAGCAACAGCAAGTTTTGCTATGAGAGGCAGCAAAGAACCAGGACAGAAATAGGTCAAGGAAATCTTATTTATTTATTTATAAAAACATTCCATTCACAGGCCCTGGCGGGTGGCACAGTGGATAAGGTGCCAGCCTGCGGACCCAAAGGTCTCTGGTTCAGTTCCCAGCCAGGGCACATAACCAGGTTGCCAGCCAGGTCTCCAGCCAGGTCCCCAGATGGAGGCAGGTGAAAGGCAACCATACATTGATGTCTCTTTCTCTCTCTCTCTGCCTCTCCCTTCCCCTCTCTCTAAAAATAATAGTCTTTCAGAAAAAATTCCATTCACTATTTTCAGAGAGAAGGGCAGGGAGGGAGGAAGAAAGGGAGAGAAACATCAACGTATGGTTGTCTTTCACCTGCCTCCCAGCTGGGGACCTGATTGGAGACCTGGCTTGCAACCTGGTTATGTACCCTGGCTGGGAATCGAACCGGCAACCCTTGGGTTCACGGGCCAGTGCTCAAACCCCTGAGGCACCAGCCAGGGCTGAAGGACATCTTTTGTAAAGACGGCAGCGGCAGGCACTAGCAACTCGCAGATAGTGACACTGTACATGCAGGATCCGGAGCCTGGAGACAGCAGGGAGCAGGAGGGATTGGCCTTTGACGGGCTCACACATCCTTTACTCCTGCAACTGGCGGGAAGGCAGCCAGGGTGGTGGAGCTGGAGCTGGACGGGGAGTGAGGTGGCAGGAAGACGGGTCCCGTCTGAGGCCGTCTTCATTAAGTGTGTGCTCACTGACATCATTGTCCAGTTCCGGGGGAAGGAGAGGGGCCAGGCATCGGGAGAGGAGGGGATGCCGATTCAGTGCAGAAACTAGAAATGGCTGCTGGTCTTGTCCTCTCCTGCAGGCGCAGAGCAGGCAAGTGGCTGAGTTCCACTTGTCTGCAGGGGGCAGGGGGCGGGCAAAGGAAGTCAGGTGTTGAGGGTGGAGAGGACGATAATTAGCTGCAGAATCCCAGCTGGGTCAAAAAAGAAGCCAGGCTAGGTCCGCGGCGATGGTTACAAAAATAAAGAAAACTTGGCAGGGTCCATCGATTGGATGGCCTTCTCACATCTAAAGAGACGTTCTACTGGGGGCATCTGAAAGGGCGCCGGGAAGAGAGAATTCAGGGTTCAGAGAGGGGAGTTCTAGAGAAAGCGATTGGTTGAGAACACAATGGCTGGTGGGGTCTAGAGCCACACTGTCCAATGGGACAGCTAAGCCACTTCGAATCATTGAAATAAAATTAAATAAAAAATTCCATTCTTCAGCTGCGCTAGACCCATTTCCAGGGCTCCGCAACTATGCGGGACTAGCTGCTACCCTGTCACGGGACAGCACAGACCCAGAGCATCACAGAAAGCTCCGAGCTGCTGTGCTGGAACTACCGGGGCGGGTGGCGGAGGAGGGGAGCCGGAGCCGTCTCTTGGAACAGTTAAGGACATTGGGTAGGATCCTCTTGGCCAAGAATCAGGCCACCAAGCATAGAGGCAAGAGGAGTTTGGGGATGTCAGGGAGCCTTTGCTGCCCAGCCCTGGGGGCAGAGGTTCAGTGGGGGATGGTGGGGACAAAGATGAAGTGCTAGGTCTCCTGTTTTGCTGCTGTCAACCTGTCCTGTCCCCCATCACTAAGGCCAGCCTCCTGTTCTTCACCCGAGCCGGGCTGCTAGGTGCCAGTGTCTTCTCTAGGTGCTTGTCAAAGACACCTTGTTGCAGGTGTCCTGGGCCCCAGGCTGACAGAGAAGAGCCCTGGGGTCCATTCTCCTGCGCAGAGGACCCCCCAGTCTTTAGGAGGCCCCTGTGTCTCAGATCCCTGCGGGGCAGGCGAGGAGAGGGGAGAAAGAACTGGGGCTGGGAACTGGGACTTCGGGCGCTGTCGTGTATCAGTGCAGCCTAGGACGTCAGTTTCTGTTTTGACATCTGACTCAGCAGCACAAGGTCGTTGCTGGTTCTGAGCAGGGTTCACCTGCATTGCGGGGACTGTCCCTGGAGTTTTTTTTTTCCCCAAAAGAGGAGGCGGCAGCGCGGCTTACCATTCCCCATCGCTGGGGAGACTGCGACACACACTAGATTCGGTTAGACCTTTACTGGGGCCCAGAGCCCTCAGGGGTTGGTGACCTCGAGGTGGAACTGCAGGTGAGTGGCCGTCACGACACAGTGGCCCCGGAGGAGCGCACAGGTCTCGCAGCTGTGGCGCTGCCAGTGGCACCGGATGACGTAGATGGCGCTGAGCACCTGGCAGTACCGCCAGTGGACGCGCCACATGCGGACCAGGGACTGGAGCTTGACCACCGCGTGCTCTCGCACGGCGTAGCGGGCCAGGGCCGCCCGCAGCTTCCTGCGCTGCACCGCGGCCAGCGCGCGCCGCCACCAGCGCTGGATGACCCAGGCCTGCAGCGCCGCGTGCAGCAGCGCCCGGCGCACCAGCGCACCCCGCCACCACGCCTGGATCTGGGTGGCTGCTTTTGTTTGCCTTTTCGATGCTTTCTAGGCAGAGATCAAAGAAACCTCTCAGGACAAACTTCCTGCCACCAGCGTCCAGGACTCCCGGGCTGGGTCCTGGCATCTCTTGATACCCCTTCTCTGCAGAGGTCGGAGGCCTTGTCAGCGGGGCAGCGAGAGAGCCGGGCCGCGCGGTGGCTCCCTGGCGCCAAGGACCCAGGGCCTCAGTGTCCCAGCGTCCTTCACCGAATGCGTCACAGCTGCACGAGTAACTAGAAGGGTGCCTTTG
Source organism: Noctilio leporinus (assembly GCA_004026585.1). Lineage (NCBI taxonomy): Eukaryota > Metazoa > Chordata > Mammalia > Chiroptera > Noctilionidae > Noctilio > Noctilio leporinus. The sequence goes on along the minus strand of PVIW01000936.1, from coordinate 120,585 downwards.
GGGTGCGCCGGGCCTTCCGCAGGTGCCCTCACATGTGCTGTGCGCCGGCCAGGGAAGCATGACGCCCTGGTGCATCTCCCTGCGAGTCTCTGCTGACTCCGGCCCCACCGGCGGGGACCCCAACAGGGGACTCCGGTGCTGGGCTCTGTTCCATGCCCCTCGTCCCCCGCCGCCCAGCCTCCCCACAGTTGCAACGTCCTAGTCTCGAGTGCCACCTCCTCCCCTCGTCACCTCCCAGCCCCACACATCTCCTGTGGCTCCCACTCTCCCCGTTCCCCCTCCCCTCAGGCAGACTCAGGCCCCGGAGCCCCTGCTGCGAAGGCAGGCAGGGGAAATGAGCCAATACTGAGAGTTTGCACCCTGGGCCCCCCAAAGGCACAAGTCCATCACTGCAGGGTGTGGGCACACGTGCTCTGGGTGTCTCTTACCTACATGGCTACTTGACCCACCTTTTTCTCTTTTGTTTCCTCTGACTTAGGAATTAGTACAATTTCTTCCTCATCCTCCACGTTAATTACCATGAACTTGCCCTTTGTCTGCCATTGTAATGAAACGGGAGATGAACAGATGAGTTAGGTGGCTGCTTCTCTCTAGAGCACTGCACAGGGACACCCCACTTCCTCCACACCCCAAAATTTCTCCAGGGCCCCTGAGTGCAGGGGGGCCCACCCACCCCTGGCCTGCCTAGGTGGTGTGGTCATGTCTCTTACAAAAAATTGAACCCCCATGTTTGTCTTTAGATGGTGTATCCGCCTTGATGTCCCTGCTTCCCAAGTCTGGCAGGAGTAAGAGGAGGACTGGAGCTGTGAGCTCACAACTGCATTGTGACCCAAGGGTTGAGTCGTCCCAGCAGGGGCCCTGCCTACTTCCCTCCAGATGACACAGGTGTGGCAGGGGCTGGGCGCACAGAGAGGGTGGGCACTGAGTGGCTTCCGCCCCAGAGCTTTCGGTCAGTGAGGCCCCTCTCAGGCCTTCTCTGGACCAACTGCAGGAGAGCGGGAGGGAGGGAGCCCCGCTGAGCCTTCTCAGACTTGGCTTTTCCTGTCCTCCCTGCCCTTGACTCAGGCTTCAGCGCCCAGTACACTGCCCAGGACACGGTAGGGACCAGAGTGACCCGGCAGGTCTGCAAAGCAATAAAGTAAAGGAGGCTATTAAAGATCCACCATAACCAAGCACCACAAGCAGGCAGATTCATATCCAACAAAGTTAGAAACTTCCCACGTGACAAGCTACTCAAAGAGATGCTGACAGATGAGCCTGTCACGTCCTCGCCTGGCTCCCTGCACGGTCTGGACCAGTGCGGTGATCTTGTGGAGCAAGGTGACCACCCGCACCCCAGCCCCTTCTCACAACGGACTCCGTTCACTTAGGAGTTCTTTTACATCTTTCTGAAGAGCTTTCAACATTTCGTCAAGAGCTTTGCTCTTGAGATAGAATTCACCCCGTAACACTCCCCATTTAAAATTGGGCAATTCAGCAGTTTTTAGTATATCCACAAAAGGGCAACTATCACCACTGTCTGGTTCCAGAAGGTTGTCCTCACCTATCAGCAGTGCATCACCATTGTCCCCTCCCCTTGTCTCTGGCAGCCACCCATCTACCTGCTTATAGATTGGTCTGTTTGGGGTATTTCCTGTCATTGGATCACACAATATGACTTGGCTTAGCAGAGCGTGTTCAGTGTTTATTCGTGTTGTGGCATGTCTCAGCACTTCAAACCTTTCTATGGCTGAATACCATTCCCTTGCTCATACATACCACGGCTCAACATCCATTCTTCAGTTAGTGGACTTTTGAGTGGATCCTGCCTTTTGCCTATTAAGGATAAAGGGGCTGTGACTATCAATGTACAAACTTACGTACAGCCATGTTTTCGGTTCTCTTGGGTACCCATGTAGGGATGGGGCTGCTAGGGCACATGGTAACTCTATTTTTAGCTTGGTGAGGAGCCAGGGACCTCCACAGCAGGTGTGCTGCCCCCCACCCCAGCGCTCCTGCCTGCCCCTGTGAAGTGGAATCTTGCTGTGGTTTTGTCTTGCATTCCTGTGAAAATGAAGGGTGCTGAGCAACTTTGGTGTGCCTCTTGGCCATGTATAGCTTCTTGGGACAAACGTCGATGCAAATTCTTTGCCTCTTTATTCAGGGTTTTTTTTTTTTTTTTTTTTTAAGATTTTATTTCATTATTTTTAGAAAGAGGGGAAGGGAGAGAGGCAGAGAGGGAGAGAGACATCAATGTATGGTTGCATTTCACCTGCCTCCAGTCACAGACCTGATTGGAGACCTGGTTTGCAACCTGGTTATGTGCCCTGGCTGGGGAATCGAACCTGCAACCTTTGGGTTCGCAGGCCTGTGCTACCAGCCAGGGCTTTTTTTTTTTTTTTTAAGACATTTATTCAGTGTCATGTTCAGACTATTACGTTTAGCAATCAACAGCATGGGTGCAAAAAAGAAAAAAAGAAAAAAAAAAGCTACATTAAAATCCGTTTGTTGAAATGCTTCACACTTTCCACAGAACAGAAACTAAAATAACCTGTTGTACAATTAGTCACAAATCCAGTCCTCCAGTGTTTTGCCCGTTCACGTGAGTATTGTCTAAAACGGGTCTTCTTTGTGGCAGCTCGGCCCTGCCGCCACCGTGCTTGGCTGAGTTCACAAATCTGCTGTAACCTGTAGCTCCCCTGTCACGTCTCTGGCTTTCCTCTCCTGCTAAGCATGGTTTCCCGGCAGCAATTAAACCCCCTGCCACCGCCATAGCTGCTGCTGGAAGCGCCGTAGCCACCTGGGTTTCGTGGTTTGGCAAAGTATTGGCCTCCACCACCATACGGGCCAGAGCTTCTGCCTCCAAAGTTTCCTCCTTTCATGGGTCCAAAATTTGAAGACTGATTCTTATAATTGCCAAAATCATTGTAGCTTCCACTGCCTCCAAAATTGCTTCCATCATGACCAAATCCATTATAGCCCTCCCCACAGCCACCATATCTGCCACCACCACGGCTCCCACCAAAGCCACCTCGGCTGCTGAAGTTTCCTCCACGACCAAAGTTGTCATTCCCACCAAAACCACCTCCACGACCACCTCCGAAGTTTCCAGAACCACTTCGACCTCTTTGGCTGGATGAAGCGCTAGCCAGCTCTTGCTTAGACAGGGCTTTCCTTACTTCACAGTTGTGGCTATTCACAGATGGTATTACTGAAGGACAATCTTGTCTACCGAGTCATGATCATAAAGGTGACAAAAGCAAAGCCTCTCTTTGTGCCACTGCCTCGGTCAGTCATGATTTCAATCACTTCCATTTTCCCATACTGTTCAAAATAATCTCTTAAGTGATGTTCTTCAGTATCTTCTTTAACGCCACTGACAAAAATCTTCTTCACAGTTAAGTGGGCCCCAGGTCTTTGAGAATCTTCTCTGGAGAGAGCTCTCTTTGGTTCCACAGCTCTTCCTTCCACCTTGTGTGGCCCTGCATTCGTGGCTGCATCCACCTCCTCCACTGTGGCCTATGTGACAAACCCAAAGCCTCTGGATCTCTCATCACCACACAGTCTGTGAGGGTCCCCATTGCTCAGGATGGCTCCTCAGGCTCCCATGTGTTGTTTCAAACCTCCGATAAAGAGCTTCCGTAGTGTTCCGGCTCTTTGGGAGACTCTGACTTCGACACGACCGCAGAAGAGGAGACTTAAAGAGGCTCACTCAGCATCATCCCCCGGCAGAAGGGAGCACTCTAATGAACGCCTGTTCAGGGCTTTAAAATTAATTTATTATTATTAAAGATTTTATTCATTATTTTCAGAGAGAGAGGAAGGGAGAGAAGCAGAGAGGGAGAGAAACATCTATGTGTGGTTGTCTTTCACCTGCCTCCAGCCACGGACCTGGCTGGAGACCTGGTTATGTGCCCTGGCTGGGAATCGAATCAGCGACCTTTGGGTTCGCAGTCCAGCACCTTATCCACTGTGCTACAAGCCAGGTCTAGGGTTTTTAAAAAACTGTTGATTTATAAGAGTTCTTCATGTATTTAGGATACTATCCTATTATCAGGTGTATGATTTGCAAGTGTTTTCTCCCGTCCTGTAGGTTGGTTTTTCACTCTTTAAAATTACGAGCTTTAGCCCTGGCTGGTGGCACAGTGGATAAGGTGCCGGCCTGCGAACCCAAAGGTTGCAGGTTCGATTCCCCAGCCAGGGCACATAACCAGGTTGCAAACCAGGTCTCCAGTCAGGTCTGTGGCTGGAGGCAGGTGAAACGCAACCATACATTGATGTCTCTCTCCCTCTCTGCCTCTCTCCCTTCCCCTCTTCCTAAAAAATAATGAAATAAAATCTTAAAAAAAAAATTAGGAGTTGAATCTCTTAAAAAAAAAAATTATGAGCTTTATTGTGATGTTCACTGACCGAAAGTGTACAATTCACCGGATTTGAGAGTATGTACAGATACGTGCAGCCATCACCACTATCGATTGGAGAACATTTTTGACACCTCAAAAAGAAACCTGAGACACATTAGCTTCCCTCACCCAGTTCCCACCCGCCCGCAGCCCTGAGCAACCACTGATCTACTTGTGTCTCCAGAGAGCTGCCTATTTGGACTTCCCTATAAATGGACCCACGCCATGAGTGGCCTTTGGGGCAGCTTCTTTCAGTTAGCGTAATGCCTTCCAGCATCGACCATGCTGCAGTGCTGACCAGGACTTCATACCTTTTTATGGCGAATGATATACTAATGAACGGATGTACCACTTTCTGTTTCTCCCTCCATCTGTTGATGGACGTTCGGGTTGTTTCCACCTTTGGGCTATTTTGAACAATGGTGCTGTAAATATTTGTAAGTTTTTGTGTGGACATCTGTCTGCATTTTGGTACATACCCTGGAGTGGAATTGCTGGGTCCTATGGTGACTCCATGCAATGGTTTGAGGAACACATGCACTGGTTTCCAAAGTGACTATACCATGGTACATTTCTACCAGCTACGTAGGCAGGTTCTGCTGTTCCCCATCCTTGCCAAGACTTGTTATTATTTGACTTCTTGAAATTATAATTACCCTATGGAGTGTGGAGAGGTATGTCAGCATGGTTTTAATTTTTATTTCCCTGGTCACTAATGGTGTTCAGCATATTTTCATGTGATAATTGATCATTTGTATATCTTTGGAGAAATGTGTATCCAGGTCATGTTACTATTTCTACTTGGGGCCCTTGTCTTTTATTACTGAGTTGTATGAGATCTTTGTATTCTAGAATTCTTGCATTCCAGATGCAGGTCCCTTACCAGGTATGCGACTTGCAAATATTTTCTCCCATTTTGTGTGTTGTCTTTTCACTTCCTTGCAGTGTTCTTTAAAGAATAGACATTTTTGGGCCCGGCTCAGTGGGTTGAGCACCGGCCAGCAAGCTCAAGTATCATTGCTTGGATTCCCAGCCAGGGCACATAACCAGGTTGCAAGCTAGGTCTCCAGCCAGGTCCGAAGCTGGAGGCAGGTAAAAGGCAACCATACATGGATGTTTCTCTCTCTTTCTTTTCCCCTGTCTTCCACCCTCTCTAAAAATAATGAGTAAAATCATTTTAAAAAGTTTTAAATTTTGATGAATTAAGATTTACCTGCTTTCTGCCCCTTTAGTTGCTTGTATTTTAAGTGTCATAGCTAAGAAACTGCTGCCCAATCCAGGAACATGAATATTTACACCTCTAACAGTTTCACAATCCTAACTCTAACATTTAAATCTTTGATCCATTTTAAGATTTTTTTCTTACATGTTACCAAGGATCGGTTCAAATTAATTCTTTGCATGTGGATAACCAGCTGCTTCAAAACCATTTGTTGAAAAGATTCTTTTCCCTCATTGAATGAACTTAGCAACCTTGTCAAATATCAATTGACCATCAATACGTGAGGTTATTTCTGTACGCACAATTCTATCTTATTGATTTAGATGTCTGTCTTCATTTCAATCACATACTAGTTTGATTACTGCAGCTTTGTAGTAAGTTTTGAAATTGGGATGCGTGATTTATTTACATATAGAATCTCCTGTTTTCTTTGTGTCTTCACTTGTTGATGGACACTTAGGTTGTCTCCATAGCTTAACTATCGTGAATGATGCCTCAGTGACCATGGAAAGAGATATCCCTTCAAGATGGTGATTTCATTTCCTTTGGAGATGTGCTAAGAAGTGGAGTGACTAGGTCATGTGGTCATTCTATAATATTTTGAGTATGTTGAGGACCCTCCATTCTGTACTGTTTTTCACAGTGGCTGCACTAATTTACATTCCCATCAACAGGGCACAAGGGTTCCCTTTTCTTTGAAAACACTTGTAAGCTCTTGTCTTTTTGGTCATAGCCATTCTAACAGGTGTGAGGTGATAATAAACTGTGGTTTGATTTGCATTGCCCTGCTGATCAGTAATATTGAGTTTTTTCATCCACCTATTGGCTATTTGTATGCCTTCTTTGGAAAAATGTCTCTTAAGGTCAAAGACCAATTTTTAATAGAATTTTGTATGTGTGTGTGTGTGTGTTTGCTACTGAGTTGTATGATTATGCATTTTAGATATTAATCCCTTAACAGATGTATGATTTGCAAATATTCTTTCCAATTCTGCAGGTGGTCTTAGAGTATTTTAAAAATTAAAAAAATATATTTATATTTTATATGATTTTTAAGTTATTATTTTCAGATAGAGGGGAAGGGATAGAGGCAGAGGGGGAGAGAAACATCAATGTATGGTTGCCTTTCACCCGTCTCCAGCTACAGACCTGGCTGGAGACCTGACTTGCAACCTGGTTATGTGCCCTAGCTGGGAATCAAATCAGCGACCTTTGGGTTTGCAGGCTGGTGCCTTATCCACTGTCAGGATGGCCTTTGCATTTTGATGTGTCTTTTGCTATGCAGAAGTTTTTCAGTTTTCTGTAGTCCCACTTATTTTTTGTTTATTTTTGCTCTTGTTGCCTGTACTTTGAATGTGATATTTAAAAAATTGTTGCCAAGACCTGCTTCTCATGAACTTTTCATTTATTAATTTATATTGGTATGGACTGATGGATTCCTAACTAATTCAATTGGTTATAATCTGCTACTAATGCAATAATTTTGGTGCTCAAATTGTTCCAAACTTGGCCACTGGGAGCCCTTTGGGCTGACTTCTGTGTCCTATTGACCTGTCCACTCTACCTTTGATTATTTTCTTCCTTATTTATTTTTTTACACATTTATTAATTTAAATTTTTAAAATATATTTTATTTATTATTTTTAGAGAGAGGGGAAAGGAGAGAGGAAGAGAGACATCCATGTACTGTTGCCTTTCACCTGCCTCCGCTATGGACTTGGCTGGAGACCTGGCTTGCAACCTGGCTATGTGCCCTGGTTGGGAATCGAACCAGCGACCTTTGGGTTCTCAGGCAGGCGCCTTACCCAATGTGCCACCCGCCAGGGCCTTATTTTCTTCCTTATTTTTTTATGTGAGGATATTCCAGACTTCTGAGATAATAAAAGATATATACTGGTTTCGGTTTCCATTTCCTGGCTCAAAACTCCTGAGCTCCTCACAATTTCTTAACGCATAAGGACACAAGAAACATCTTTTATTTTAGTATTTGTTCTTTGACTCCAAGTCCTGACAAAGGGCTCCTGAAATCTTTGTAATCCCCAGGGTGATTTTTCGGGTGATTTCTTGGGTATTTGTAAATTCTCAAGTCTTCTGGCATCTGGATGGATCTGAGATGTTAGCTGGTCACTGGAAACAAGCCAGGGCTGCAGCGCTGAATTTTCAGCCGCACCCCCACCCGCCCCCGGGTCTAGATAAGGAACAGGGGTTGAAAATGGAGTCTCCAGAGGTCAGAAGGGAAGTGTTTTGCATGAGTAGTAAAGAGACAGACAGGGGAGGACGCCTAGGAGGGGAAACTGGCGTTTGACCTCAGCAAGGCAAGAACTGGAGCTTCCCTACCTCGGTGGCTTTCCCAGGACCGCGACCACAGCGCCACCCCGAGGCCAGTAAGAGACGCGCACTCCGGGCCCCGGGGGACTGGAGCGGCCTTGCTGGGGGCCGGGCGCCCGGCGCGGGACAGGCGCTGCGTTGCAAAGCGCGTCTGCAGCGACCCCTCTCTCAGGTCCGCCGCCCGCAGCCGCTCTGTCCGCGGAGCGGCGCCCGCACCTCCAGGGGCCGAGCTCGAGGCTGCGGGCGGCGGGGTGAGCGCTGCGGGCAGGAGAGCGACCCGCAGCCCGCCTGCTCCTGCGGCCCTGGTTCCGGGACCCGCTGCCGGCGGCTCAGGGCGCCCGGCTGGTGCCGCTTCGGGGTCGTACCTTCCCCTCGGCTCCCGGGTGAGCGCCGAGCGCCGAGGAGGAGCGTCTCTCGGGCTGGCTGACTAGGGGCCGTGCAGCGCCCTCCCCGGGACCCGGACAGACACGGCTAACCGGTCACCGCCTGCTCCCCGGGCTCCCGGCTGTCATCCCGGGCTTCCTCGGAGCGGACCCGCGGGATGCCCAGTACCTGCCGCCGTTCCCCTGTCCCTCCGCCGGGACCAGCCCGTGCCCCGCCCCGGAGCCTGGCGGACAGAGATCGGGGACAGCGAGTGGGGGCAGACCTGGTCAGTTCTTTATTGGGAAGGGGATGCAGTCTGTGATCCGACAGATCTGTGAACCCTGAGAGATGTCGAGTTCCAGGTGGAGCTGGTTTGCGGTGAGTTCGTACCTGCCCTGGAGGAAGCCGGTGGTGTGGCAGTGGTGCCAGCGCCAGTACACCTGGATGACGCGCGCCGCGTGCAGCAGGCGGCAGTAGCGCCGGCGGACGCGCCACATGCGCACCCAGGACTGCAGCCGCACCGCCGCCCACGTGTTGCGAGCGTCCAGGTTCTTCGCCGCGCGGAGCCGTTGCTCCAGCCGCGCCGCCTGCACCCGCCGCCACCAGCGCTGGATGAGGACCGCGCAGAGCGCCGCGTGCAGCAGGGCCCGGCGCACCAGGGTGCCGCGCCACCAGGCCTGGATCTTTAGGGCATTCTGGTCATCAGGGGGCTCCTTTTCCTGTCGGGCGGGGGGGGCGGGGGAGGCGGGGGAAGGTAGTTAGGACAAAGAAGGGGTGCTTAGGCAACGTTCCCCACCCACCTGGCTCCAGGGTGTGCCAGGAAGGGGCCCTGACCAATGAGAGCCAGTGATCCTGCCTCAGAAATTCAGGGGCACTGGCCCGGCACTGCTGGAGCCAGAGGCAGATGGCCGACCTATGTGCCCGTCTCCGTTAAAGGACACAGTCATCTCAGTTGCCCCCTGAGTCTCAGGGCCCCATCTGGAACATGTGGCACACTGCCCTGGTCACCGCCCAGTGCGGGCGCCTGGTGGGCTGGTCCAGAGAGAGAGCGCGCCATGAACTGTGGGTCAGAGGGTTCTCCTGTTCCTCCTGGGCTCGCCCACCTTCCTGGGTGTGGATGTCTTCCCTGGGGTTCCCACCACAGGCTGCAGAAAGGGCGCCCTTTGCTTGCCTCTCATGCCTGATTCCAGCCCCTGTCCCAGCCTCCTGTGTCCCTCTGTCAGTCACCCAGTTTGGAGTCTCTCTTGGGAATTTCTCACCTTCCTTGCTTTTGGTTCTCTTACCTTAGTCAAGTACACGTGTGTGCACACATGGGCACATACATACGTGCACACACGTGCACACACTCCCACATGAACGTAGACTTGGCAATGCCTCCTCCTAACCGAGGCCTGCCTGCCTCACTCCCCGACTCTGCAGGGTCTGATTCCCACTTGCCAGGGTGTGTCCTCCCTTCCAGCAGCTCTGCAGGTCTCAGCCACCCACCCTGCTCAGGCCCAGAAGGAGCTGGGGCAGGAGAGTCAGGGAGGAGTCATCACTGTCCCTTCCAGCTCTGGGCAGGACAGCCCCTTGTCCTGCTGGGTCTGGGCCAGCCTTGGGTTAGGATTGCTGTTCCTGGGTAGTGGCCCAGGGCACTGGCTTTCCCTCCCAGATGTGTCCTGGTGGGATGGCAAGTTCCACAGTCATCCCGTGCTCTGGGCCTCAGACAGGACCACCCACTGCTGCTGGGTGTGGCGGCCAGAGCTGGTTCAGGTTGGGGTCACCAACCCCCTTGACATTGAGGGCCTCCAGGGTCTACCTTTGGTGGAGAGGGTGGGGTTGGAGGCTCATTTTCCTTTGTCTCGTTCTCTTCATTCTTTTCCTCCAATTCAGTTTGATCTTCATTCTTTAAGACTTCATCCAACTCACCATCCTGTAATCAGAGTGAGGGAAAGGTGTGTGTAGGCTGGCGTCCGTGCACCTGTGCACCACCAACACCCCATTCTCCGCCTCCTGCCTGGCGCAGCGTCCTGAGAGCAGGGCCTGCATCCTGACGTCACTGGAAACCCACCTCCCTTGCCAGCACCCATGTGAGCTGGCTTTCCTACAGGACATCGAATGCCCATGACTTGGAAACAGGTGGTTCAAACCACCCTGCATCTCAGCTCCCTACGTTGTCTGTAGTTCACTGCTCTCTGGTCCCAAGGCTGGCAGGTCCGTACTTCACCACTAGTTCCATACAAGGTGTCTCATGTTTCAGTGGTTTGTTGCATTCATTGCGCATTAGCCATCCATGGTACCGAAGGACCGTAATTTGTACCTTTTGGTTGCTTACATAAGGGAAAAGGGAGCACCAGAGAGAAACGGATTTTGTGGACCAGGGCGAGACAGAAAGAGGGGAATGTTTGGACAGCAGCCCTGGGTCAGGGAATGACACCTGCTTCTGCTACATCTGGGAAGCATGACGCCCTGGTGCATCTCCCTGCGAGTCTCTGCTGACTCCAGCCCCACCGGCGGGGACCCCAACAGGGGACTGTGATGCTGGGCTCTGTTCCATGCCCCTCGTCCCCCGCCGCCCAGCCTCCCCACAGTTGCAACGTCCTAGTCTCGAGTGCCACCTCCTCCCCTCGTCACCTCCCAGCCCCACACATCTCCTGTGGCTCCCACTCTCCCCGTTCACCCTCCCCTCAGGCAGACTCAGGCCCCGGAGCCCCTGCTGCGAAGGCAGGCAGGGAAATGAGCCAATACTGAGAGTTTGCACCCTGGGCCCCCCAAAGGCACAAGTCCATCACTGCAGGGTGTGGACACACGTGCTCTGGGTGTCTCTTACCTACATGGCTACTTGACCCACCTTTTTCTCTTTTGTTTCCTCTGACTGATGAATTAGTACAATTTCTTCCTCATCCTCCACGTTAATTACCAAGAATTTGCCCTTTGTCTGCCATTGTAATGAAACGGGAGATGAACAGATGAGTTAGGTGGCTGCTTCTCTCTAGAGCACTGCACAGGGACACCCCGCTTCCTCCGCACCCCAAAATTTCCCCAAGGCCCCTGAGTGCAGGGGGGCCCACCCACCCCTGGCCTGCCTAGGTGGTGCGGTCATGTCTCTTACGAAAAATTGAACCCCCATGTTTGTCTTTAGATGGTGTATCCGCCTTGATGTCCCTGCTTCCCAAGGTCTGGCAGGAGTAAGAGGAGGACTGGAGCTGTGAGCTCACAACTGCATTGTGACCCAAGGGTTGAGTCGTCCCAGCAGGGGCCCTGCCTACTTCCCTCCAGATGACACAGGTGTGGCAGGGGCTGGGCGCACAGAGAGGGTGGGCACTGAGTGGCTTCCGCCCCAGAGCTTTCGGTCAGTGAGGCCCCTCTCAGGCCTTCTCTGGACCAACTGCAGGAGAGCGGGAGGGAGGGAGCCCCGCTGAGCCTTCTCAGACTTGGCTCTTCCTGTCCACCCTGCCCTTGACTCAGGCTTCAGCGCCCAGTACACTGCCCAGGACACGGTAGGGACCAGAGAGACCCGGCAGGTCTGCAAAGCAATAAAGTAAAGGAGGCTATTAAATATCCACCAGAGGCTGTCGCTGTCCTGGTGCAGGCAGAAGAGACTCCACCTGTATGTGACCCCGTCAGGGCCGGAGAAGGGGGCAAGATTAGGATCTTCTCCCGGTCACCCCCTCTCTGAGACCGCCCCCTTGGTTCTCCCGGGTGTGTTCCTGCTACCACTCCCCGTCCTTCCTCACCCCTCCCTTTCTTGTGGGGTCATCTTGGCCTGGAGCTGCCCGTTCTTCCAGGACCTCGAGACCTTGTTCAACAGCCGAACCCTGGGTGTGGTCCACTTTCTCCCGTGGGAATCCTGAAACCTGATCTCCTGTGGATCCCTCGTTCCCAACTGCGATTCCCAGTTCCCAGCCTCCTGATCCCGCTTTTGCGGGGCCCCTGGATCCTGGATTCCCGGAGGCAAGGGGGTCTCCAGGGCTGGGGCAGGGAAGGCTGAGACACCCCCCAACACATACACCTGGTTAACAATCCAAGGAAAAGGCACCTTTTTGCCCTAAATCATTGGCTCGCCTGCTCATGCGACCCCCTCCTGAAGACCCCAGAGGAGTCGGCATCTCTTTGTCTGTCTCCCGGGTTCCCCGCCTGTCAGTTGGAAGCAGTTAACTGGGGTAGAGTGGGCAACCCCCCGCCCCCCGCCATCCACTCACTACACGAATAAAAATATTAAAAAATAACCATACATTTTACTTATGAAGAGGTAGGAGATTCTGGGCCGGCCACCCTCCCCCAGCTAGGGCCAGGGAAGGGGGATGGGTGGGGGCGGGGCGCCTCCCTAGGGGACAGATACCAGCTAAGAAGGAGGGGGTAAGTGGAGAGGGAAAAAAAGATCCACCATAAACCAGGCCCCACAAGCAGGCAGATTCATATCCAACAAAGTTAGAAACTTCCCACGTGACAAGTTACTCAAAGCGATGCTGACAGATGAGCCCGGCACGTCCTCCCCTGGCCCCCTGCACGGTCTGGACCAGTGCGGTGATCTTGTGGAGCAAGGTGACCACCCGCACCCCAGCCCCTTCTCACAACGGACTCCGTTCACTTAGGAGTTCTTTTACATCTTTCTGAAGAGCTTTCAACATTTCGTCAAGAGCTTTGCTCTTGAGATAGAATTCACCCCGTAACACTCCCCATTTAAAATTGGGCAATTCAGCAGTTTTTAGTATATCCACAAAAGGGCAACTATCACCACTGTCTGGTTCCAGAAGGTTGTCCTCACCTATCAGCAGTGCATCACCATTGTCCCCTCCCCTTGTCTCTGGCAGCCACCCATCTACCTGCTTATAGATTGGTCTGTTTGGGGTATTTCCTGTCATTGGATCACACGATGTGACTTGGCTTAGCAGAGCGTGTTCAGTGTTTATTCGTGTTGTGGCATGTCTCAGCACTTCAAACCTTTCTATGGCTGAATACCATTCCCTTGCTCATACATACCACGGCTTAACATCCATTCTTCAGTTAGTGGACTTTTGAGTGGATCCTGCCTTTTGCCTATTAGGGATAAAGGGGCTGTGAATATCAATGTACAAATTTAAGTACAGCCATGTTTTCGGTTCTCTTGGGTACCCACGTAGGGATGGGGCTGCTAGGGCGCATGGTAACTCTATTTTTAGCTTGGTGAGGAGCCAGGGACCTCCACAGCAGGTGCGCTGTCCCCCCCACCCCAGCGCTCCTGCCTGCCCCTGTGAAGTGGAATCTTGCTGTGGTTTTGTCTTGCATTCCTGTGAAAATGAAGGATGCTGAGCAACTTTGTGTGCCTCTTGGCCATGTATAGCTTCTTGGGACAAACGTCGATGCAAATTCTTTGCCTGTTCATTCAGGTTTTTAAAAAAACTGTTGATTTAAGCCCTGGCTGGTAGCACAGTGGATAAGGCGCCAGCCTGCAAACCCAAAGGTCACAGGTTCGATTCCCCAGCCCAGGCACATGACCAGGTTGCAAACCAGGTCTCCAGTCAGGTCTGTGGCTGGAGGCAGGTGAAAACCATACATTGATGTCTCTCTTCCTCTCTGCCTCTCTCTCTTCCCCTCTTTCTAAAAATAATTAAATAAAATCTTTAAAAAAAGAAAAACTGTTGATTGATAAGAGTTCTTCATGTCTTTTGGATACTATCCTATTGTCAGGTGTATGATTTGCAAGTATTTTCTCCCGTCCTGTAGGTTGGTTTTTCACCCTTTAAAATTACGAGCTTTATGGTGATGTTCACTGACCGAAAGTGTACAATTCACCGGATTTGAGAGTATGTACAGATACGTGCAGCCATCACCACTATCGATTGGAGAACATTTTTGACACCTCAAAAAGAAACCTGAAAGCCCTGGCTGGTGGCTCAGTGGATAAGGTGCTGGCCTGCAAACCCAAAGGTCGCTGGTTCGATTCCCAGCCAGGGCAACATAACCAGGTTGCAAGCCAGGTCTCCAGCCAGGTCTGTAGCTGGAGGCAGGTGAAAGGCAACCATACATTGATGTCTCTCTCCCTCTCTGTCTCTCTCCTTTCCCCCTCTCTCTGGAAATAATAAATAAAATCTTAAAAAAAGAAAAAAAAGAAACCTGAGACATGTTAGCTCCCCTCACCCAGTTCCCACCAGCCCGCAGCCCTGAGCAACCACTGATCTACTTGTGTCTCCAGAGAGCTGCCTATTTGGACTTCCCTATAAATGGACCCACGCCATGAGTGGCCTTTGGGGCAGCTTCTTTCAGTTAGCGTAATGCCTTCCAGCATCGACCATGCTGCAGTGCTGACCAGGACTTCATACCTTTTTATGGCGAATGATATACTAATGAACGGATGTACCACTTTCTGTTTCTCCCTCCATCTGTTGATGGATGTTCGGGTTGTTTCCACCCTTGGGCTATTTTGAACAATGGTGCTGTAAATATTTGTGTGTAAGTTTTTGTGTGGACATCTGTCTTCATTTTGGTACATACCTAGGAGTGGAATTGCTGGGTCCTATGGTGACTCCCTGCAACTGTTTGAGGAACAAATGCACTGGTTTCCAAAGTGACTATACCATGGTACATTTCTACCAGCTACATAGGCAGGTTCTGCTGTTCCCCATCCTTGCCAAGACTTGTTATTATTTGACTTCTTGAAATTATAATTACCCTATGGAGTGTGGAGAGGTATGTCACTATGGTTTTAATTTTTATTTCCCTGGTCACTAATGTTATGTTCAGCATAGTTTCATGTGATAATTGATCATTTGTATATCTTTGGAGAAATGTGTATCCAGGTCATGTTACTATTTCTGCTGGGGACCCTTGTCTTTTATTACTGAGTTGTATGAGATCTTTGTATTCTAGAATTCTTGCATTCCAGATGCAGGTCCCTTACCAGATATGCGACTTGCAAATATTTTCTCCCATTTTGTGTGTTGTCTTTTCACTTCCTTGCAGTGTTCTTTAAAGAATAGACGATTTTGGGCCCTGGCTGGTGTGGCTCAGTGGATTGAGCACAGGCCAGCAAACACAAGTTCATTGGTTCGATTCCCCAGTCAGGGCACATAACCAGGTTGCAAGCCAGGTCTCCAGCCAGGTCCGTAGCTGGAGGCAGGTGGAAGGAACCATACACTGATGTCTCCCTCCCTTTCTGCCTCTCTCTAAGAATAAATAAAATCATTTTAAAAAAGAAAGAAAGAAAGGAGGTAAAGAAAATAAAGGAAAAAAATAAAGAAATGGAGTCTCCAGAGGTCAGAAGGGAAGTGTTTTGCATGAGTAAAGAGACAGACGGGAGGACGCCTAGGAGGGGAAACTGGTGTTTGACCTCAGCAAGGCAAGAACTGGAGCTTCCCTACCTCGGTGGGTTTCCCAGGACCGCGACCACAGCGCCACCCCGAGGCCAGTAAGAGACGCGCATCCCCGGCCCCGGGGGACTGGAGCGGCCCTGCTGGGGGCCGGGCGCCCGGCGCGGGACAGGCGCTGCGTTGCAAAGCGCGTCTGCAGCGACCCCTCTCTCAGGTCCGCCGCCCGCAGCCGCTCTGTCCGCGGAGCGGCGCCCGCACCTCCAGGGGCCGAGCTCGAGGCTGCGGGCGGCGGGGTGAGCGCTGCGGGCAGGAGAGCGACCCGCAGCCCGCCTGCTCCTGCGGCCCTGGTTCCGGGACCCGCTGCCGGCGGCTCAGGGCGCCCGGCTGGTGCCGCTTCGGGGTCGTACCTTCCCCTCGGCTCTCGGGTGAGCGCCGAGCGCCGAGGAGGAGCGTCTCTGGGGCTGGCTGACTAGGGGCCGTGCAGCGCCCTCCCCGGGACCCG
Source organism: Noctilio leporinus (assembly GCA_004026585.1). Lineage (NCBI taxonomy): Eukaryota > Metazoa > Chordata > Mammalia > Chiroptera > Noctilionidae > Noctilio > Noctilio leporinus. The sequence goes on along the minus strand of PVIW01000936.1, from coordinate 104,520 downwards.
GACAGACACGGCTAAACGGTCACCGCCTGCTCCCCGGGCTCCGGCTCTCATCCCGGGCTTCCTCCCCTCGGAGCGGACCCGCGGGATGCCCAGTACCTGCCGCCGTTCCCCTGTCCCTCCGCCGGGACCAGCCCGTGCCCCGCCCCGGAGCCTGGCGGACAGAGATCGGGGACAGCGAGTGGGGGCAGACCTGGTCAGTTCTTTATTGGGAAGGGGATGCAGTCTGTGATCCGACAGATCTGTGAACCCAGAAAGATGTCGAGTTCCAGGTGGAGCTGGTTTGCGGTGAGTTCGTACCTGCCCTGGAGGAAGCCGGTGGTGTGGCAGTGGTGCCAGCGCCAGTACACCTGGATGACGCGCGCCGCGTGCAGCAGGCGGCAGTAGCGCCGGCGGACGCGCCACATGCGCACCCAGGACTGCAGCCGCACCGCCGCCCACGTGTTGCGAGCGTCCAAGTTCATCCCGGCCCGGAAACTCTTCTCCAGCCGCGCTGTCTGCACCCGCCGCCACCAGCGCTGGATGAGGACCGCGCAGAGCGCCGCGTGCAGCAGGGCCCGGCGCACCAGGGTGCCGCGCCACCAGGCCTGGATCTTCAGGGCATTCTGGTCATCACTGACCTTCTTTCCGTGTCGGGAGGGAGGCAGCTAGGACAAAGAAGGGGTGCTTAGGCAACGTTCCCCACCCACCTGGCCCCAGAGTGTGCCAGGAAGGGGCCCTGACCAATGAGAGCCAGTGATCCTGCCTCAGAAATTCAGGGGCACTGGCCCGGCACTGCTGGAGCCAGAGGCAGACGGCCGACCTGTGTGCCCGTCTCCGTTAAAGGACACAGTCATCTCAGTTGCCCCCTGAGTCTCAGGGCCCCATCTGGAACATGTGGCACACTGCCCTGGTCACCGCCCAGTGCGGGCGCCTGGTGGGCTGGTCCAGAGAGAGAGCGCGCCATGAACTGTGGGTCAGAGGGTTCTCGTGCTCCTCCTGGGCTTGCCCACCTTCCTGGGTGTGGATGTCTTCCCTGGGGCTCCCACCACAGCCTGCAGAAAGGGTGCCCTTTGCTTGCCTCTCATGCCTGATTCCAGCCCCTGTCCCAGCCTCCTGTGTCCCTCTGTCAGTCACACAGTTTGGAGTCTCTCTTGGGAATTTCTCTCTTTCCTTGTTTTTGGTTCTTACCTTAGTCAAGTACACGTGTGTGCACACATGGGCACATACATACGTGCACACACGTGCACACACTCCCACATGAACATAGTCTTGGCAATGCCTCCTCCTAACCGAGGCCTGCCTGCCTCACTCCCCGACTCTGCAGGGTCTGATCCCCACTTGCCAGGGTGTGTCCCCCCTTCCAGCAGCTCTGCAGGTCTCAGCCACCCACCCTGCTCAGGCCCAGAAGGAGCTGGGGCAGGAGAGTCAGGGAGGAGTCATCACTGTCCCTTCCAGCTCTGGGCAGGACAGCCCCTTGTCCTGCTGGGTCTGGGCCAGCCTTGGGTTGGGATTGCTGTTCCTGGGTAGTGGCCCAGGGCACTGGCTTTCCCTCCCAGATGTGTCCTGGTGGGATGGCAAGTTCCACAGTCATCCCGTGCTCTGGGCCTCAGACAGGACCACCCACTGCTGCTGGGTGTGGCGGCCAGAGCTGGTTCAGGTTGGGGTCACCAACCCCCTTGACATTGAGGGTCCCCAGGGTCTACCTTTGGTGGAGTGGGTGGGGTTGGAGGCTCATTTTCCTTTGTCTCATTCTCTTCGTTCTTTTTCCCCAATTCGGTTTGATCTTCATTCTTTAAGACTTCATCCAACTCACCATCCTGTAATCAGAGTGAGGGAAAGGTGTGTGTAGGCTGGCGTCCGTGCACCTGTGCACCACCAACACCCCATTCTCCGCCTCCTGCCTGGCGCAGCGTCCTGAGAGCAGGGCCTGCATCCTGACGTCACTGGAAACCCACCTCCCTTGCCAGCACCCATGTGAGCTGGCTTTCCTACAGGACATCGAATGCCCATGACTTGGAAACAGGTGGTTCAAACCACCCCGCATCTCAGCTCCCTAAGTCACGGGTGGCGAACTCAAGGTCTATGGGCTGAATCCTGCTCTCCACCTTTGGCCCAGCCCCTGGTTTCTACCCTTTTTGCCTAACTGTTAAGGAGTAGTTCCGTTTATAGAGTCCTAGAATTACACTCAGTCCTTTGGAGGCAACCTGGAGCAACATGCCTAAGCTATGTGTGGTTTACAGCTCTCTGTCCCAAGGCCGTCAGGTCTGTACTTCTCCTCGGGATCCATACAAGTTCTCATGTTTCAGTGGTTCGTTCCTGTTCGTTGCTCACTAGTCGCCCATGGTATGGAAGGACCATAATTTGTACCCTTTGGTCGTTTACACAAGGGAATGGGAGGCACCAGAGAAAATGATGGGGTGGATGGCGGGCAGAGGCGGAAGGAGGGCAATGTTTGGACAGCAGCCCTGGGCTGGGGGAATGACAGCACCTGCTTCTGCTATGTCGTTGTTGAAAAATCTGTCAGGCACGAAACACAACGTAAGGCGGGCAGCTGCGCTGCGGGGTACGGAGTTGAGGGGATGCAGTGGGACTGGAGCTGTCGATTGGGGTGACCTCAGGGTTCAGCAGGTGGTAAGACCACGTGACTGGGGGGTGTTCTCTGGGAGGAAACAGCAAGAGGGATGAGGGGAGGTTTTAGGACTGAGTTCTCCCTCGGTTGGAGGACAGTCCATAGAGAAGTCATTGATAAGATTAAGAAAGAGCAGTCACCAAAGAAAGAGGAAAGCCGGAGAGTGTCTTGTCCCTGGAGACGAAAGGAGTGTATGTCAGGGGATAGAGGGTAGCTGGCCCTGGTACCACCAATGAGAAAATGACCAATGAGAGGGCTGGGGACAGAGAAGTGCTATTGGTTGAGGCCAGTTAGTTTGTGGGTTTAGACGGTGCTGGTTGGCATTGTTAACAGACCCTTCCAAACATCCAGGCTTAGCACATCCACCATTTACTGAGTTCACAGTTCTGTAGGCTGATACTTCGGGCAGGGCTCATCTGGGTGGCTCTTTGGTCCCCTGGGAGACCCACTCAAGTACATGTGGTCAGTTCGCAGGTGCATTAGGGCCTAGTGGTGGAGGGGGCTTCCTCGGAGGGGGCTCTGCTCTGCCTCACGTGGTCTCTCACGGGTGGCTTGCAACTCACCACGTCACTGCCCCTGCATGCAGGTGGCCAAAGAGGCCACAAGGAAGCCTCGAAACAAGGGGAGGTTAAGTAGCCTCCATTTGTCTTTATTTAAAAAGCTCTCTTTACTTTATTATTTACTTATTTATTTAAATGTGTTAGTTATTTATTTTGAGAGAGAGGGGAGAGGAGAGAGAAAGAGAAAAAGAGAAACATCCATGTGTGGTTGCCTCTCATGTCCCCTAGCTGGGAACCTGGCCCGCAACCCAGGCATGTGCCCTGGCTGGGAATTGAACCTGCAACCCTTTGGCTCACAGGCCAGTGCTCAGTTCACTGAGCTACACCAGCCAGGGCTATTTTAAATGGAGTTTTTAACGAGTTGATTTATTTATTTTCAGAAAGAAGGGAAGGCGGGAGAAAGGGAACGACACATTGATGTGAGAAAGAAGCCTGACTGGCCGCCTCTCTTACCCTCCCTGATCAGGACCCAGGTATGTGCCCTGACCAGGAACGGAACTGGTACCCTGCTGCTTTGCATTTGTTACTACTGAGATAAGAACCGAGAGGGAGAGTGTTTAGAAAACGTAGAGCAAATCGAAATGGCTATTTATGTATGCTCCATCTATGATGAAAAACAAACCTTACGTTCTGTGTGCCTTCTCTATTTTTCTCTGTTGTTTGACAAAAGAATGGGTCTACAAGGGTTTGGATTTTTTTTTTTTTAATGCTCCTCCACACAGACAGCTAGAGGAGCCTGGGAGTACAGATTGGAAAAGCAAGTGACAGCGTCAGGACGGAAATCAAGGTTGCTGGAGGTCAGACGTCATCCGGCCAATGCTGACGTCATGGAGGATGGCGTCACACCTGTGCCATCCCTAGACAGCCTGTTCTCAGCGGGGAGGAGGGAGGCAGAGCCCAGGTTCCCATCAACCTGAGCTCTGCTGCTTCCCAAAGGGAATTAGAATCCGTGAGAAACTTGCAAAACCTGTGTCCAGCAGCTGGGACACGCTTTTTCAGAGCGGCAGTACTCCGAGGGGCAGCCAGGCCTGACCTCTGTCCCTGGGGGGCTGCCCAACGGAGCCCAGGCTGGCCGATGGCAGGGCTGACACAACATGACCGCTGGCACAAGGCTCCTAGGGGGAGGTGCCCAGAGTCTTCAGGGTTATCTCGCCCACCCCGTCCCAGGGGCTTTCAGGGGACTAGGATGGCGCTGGGTCTGCTGAATGGGACCCCTGGCGAACATGAGGACAGTCTCAGGTGGCAGTTTCTGGTGTGGAAAGAGTGGCATATAGTCATGGTCAGTCCACAACAGGGGCCCTAGCCCCTCAGGGGAGGGTTCCCTGTATTGAAAGGAAGCCTTTCCTGGAGTCCAAGAGGAGAGGCGAGGCCTGACACTGGGGTCCCCGAAGTGCGGGAGTCACAGACACGCCAAGCCTGGTCAGACTTTTATTGGGCCGCGGTGCCGCCTCTGCAGTGCGTCAGATGGATAAAAACTCAACATGGAACTCGAGCCTTTTAGCAGCGCCCACGTACTGCACCCGTGTAGCGTCCCTGGCCTGGAGGAGGCAGAGCGTCCTGCACGCTTGGCAGTAGCGTTGGTGGCATCGGCACATGCGGACCCAGGACTGGAGCCGGACCACCGCCCGCTCCTGGATCACGTAGACCTTCAGCAGGGCCAGTCGCAGCTTCTGCATCCGCTGCCACAGCAGCGCCCGCCACCAGACCTGGATGACCCAGGCCTGCAGGGCGGCCGCCAGCAGGGTCCGGCGCACCAGGGTGCCGCGCCACCAGGCCTGGATCTTGCCAGCCGCCTTGATTCTTGCTCTCCGGCGTCGCTTGGCACGTAGCCGCTAACCAAGCAAAGCAGAGGACTCCCAGTGACCTGGTCACCAGCCACCACAGCTCTGTCTATCTGGAAGGTGCTCTGACCTTCTCTCAACCACCAGCCTTTCCCCTGCGGCTTCTGAGGGACCAGGACACCTGGCTGGGGCTTTGCCTCCACCTGGGTCTTGTCTGTGACTGTGGCCACATCCCTTACCTTCTCAGCCACTGTGTCCTCGTCTTTCAAAGGGGCACATATGAAGGGGGAGCCTCCCCCCAAACAGAATTATCTCTGGCAGGTGGCCCCTTGTAGTAACGCTTTCCCGCCGGGTGAGTGTTCCAAGAACCCATCAGGATCAGCCCGCCAGCTGGTGTTGTTGGGAGAGGCTGCGTTCAGCCTCGGGGAACTGATTTTGAAGACTTCCACCATGTTTGCCCATTTCCCGATGGGTGACGGTAGGAAGGCACCTGCCCACATTGTGCTGAATGTTCCGCAGTTTTTGATTTAAAAAAAAAAAAAAAAAAGGCAAGACCCCTGCCCCACCCTCCTATTTATCTGCTCTCACCCCAAGTGACTGTTTTTGTTCGTGTGTTTCCTGGATTTAAAAAGTCCTCAAAGGGAAACGTTTTGCCGGCAATGGATGAGGTGGAAAAAGAAAACCAGCAGAAGCCCTGAAAGGCATCACAATCAGTGGGTGCGAAACTGTTCTGAGCCATGGGGAGACTATCCTGATGGGTGTACGGCACCAAATGGGGAGGACTGGCAAGGTGACTGAAGTTTAAACATGTCAGAGTAAAGACGCAAGTTTTATAAGTGAATTCCGGGCTTTTTGCTCCCCCCACCCCGTACTTGTCCAGTGGTCTTCACAGCTTTGTGGAACCGCTGGACACGCTCTCTGGCCCTGACGAGCCTGCTCAGGTGTGGGGACGGCCCTCATATTGCGTGCCCGTGAGGCTGCCCCCGATGCCTCACGCCCTGCCACAGCCCCGTGGGGTTCTTCCCCTCAACCCCCTTCTTTTGACTTCCACTGTTCCCTCTCAGTCACACCCACATCCTTCTGGGACCACCACCCTCCTCCAGTGTCCTGTCCCCATGCTCCGGCCCCTCCTTGAGGGCTGCCCGGAACCTGATCCTCTGTGGTTCCTCCCTGGTCAGCGCACCTCGCCCAGCAGAGGGAGGGCATTGGGGGAGATGGGGAGCAGCGCTGCGCTGACTCCGGTGGGACCAGGGACACGTCCAGGGACTCTGGGTTCGGACGGCCCATGATCTGAGACGCTCTCCTGCTCCCGCGCCTCACCTACCTTCAGCCTCTCTGTCTCTTGCTCCTCCTCCTCGGGGTCACGCTTCTGTGATTGGAACGGAAGGAGAAAGACTAAGTGAGGACAGGCCCCAGCCAAATCCCCAGCTCCCCACCCTTCCCCGAGTCCCATGAGGTCACCTGGTGCCTCCGTCTGCCCCAGGCCAGCCCTATGCCCCGGGGAGGGGGTCTGCCCTGGCCTTACACTGCATCCACCGCCCATGGCGAGAGGGCAGTGGCTCAGGTGTTCATACCCCTTCCAGGTGCTGCTCCACTGGGCCTGGCCAGGCTGGAGCGGTGCTCTAGGAGCGGGTAGCCATGATGTCACAAGGGCACCTGTGATCCAAGGACTAGGCGCCTTCTCCGGGCTCAGAGTTGTTGAATCAACAGGAGACCCCTGAGCATTTCTCTCCCACCGGAGACAGACTGGTGGAACCACAGCCCTTGAGAGTCTGTCCTTCTTTGAGAATGATCCCTGACCTGCCCACCCACAGGGCCACCTGCCATCAGCCACTGAGGAGAGAGGCACTCACAGGACAGAGGAAGGACCGGGGACCCTGGTGTCCCTCCTTAGTGGATGGGACCACCCTTCCTCTTGCCGGGACCAGCGTGGGTATGCAGGGCTCACAGAAGGAGCTGAGGGAGGGTTGGGAGACCTCAGCCGTCTCCACCCCCTTCCACCAGCCGCTGCAAGACATTCGGTGGCACTTAGCAAGCCAGTATGTGCCCTCAGAACAAAGCAAGCCCTTCCGTCCCGTGTCTGAAACTTAGTAGGCTGAAAGAATTTTCCAGACATGAGCCTCCTGTAGGAGACAGTGTGGCTCCCCCCGTAGACCCTTCAGGGGTGGCAGTCCTCACATTTTCAAGATTCAGGGAGCTCTTCAGGCTGGCTTCCACAGCCAGCCCTGGCTCCCAGCTGGGCTCACCTCTCTTAAGAGGCTCTGGGATAGCCCAGGTGTTGGTGACAGCAGACATACCTCTTCCTCTGTCCCACCAAGGACGGAGAGGACTCAGCACTCTGGCCTTGTCCTTTCGAGGCACCATTTGGCCATGGAGGTCCATCACCGTTTAGGGGTCACGTGACAATGACTGAGTGCTTGTGACGGCCTCCCCGCCACACCCTGGGTCCCTCTCCTTCCCTGCACAACTTCACGACCAGCTGGCTGTTCATGTTACGAAAATGTTTAAACACGCACAATATGTGACCGCACTTATCGGGTCCCTGCGTGCTCCTGACCCGACAGCACCAGTTTTCCTCTTCTCTGCTGACCACTTCACTTCACTGTGAGGAGCACCCCCTGCATGTCCCCGAGGCCGCGGGAGGTGTCGGGTAGGGAGTGCATGCGGGGGGGGCCTTCTGAGTCACAAGGCAGGTGGCTCTTCCAGGTCACGGGGCCCTGACAGATCATTCTGCGCAGCAGCAGCGCCGGTGTGAGCTCTACCCATCACTTCTTAGTGCCTGCTGCACTGAAAGATGGGCTCTTCCCCACCTTGGTGACTTGCGTTTCTCTGCCCAGGGACACGAGCGGACTGGGATTCCTAACGGGGGGACCTGGCCTCCAGCCTCGACACAGACCCCTTCGGGCTGTGGGAACTTGGGCCAGAGTTGCAGCCTCCCTGTGCCTGCCTCCTTCCGGGTGAAGCGAAGATAGCAACGCTTCCTCCCTCGTGGACTGTGGCTGGTCCCTTCCTGCTCCGTGTCCTTCAGCTCCCAGGATGGCAGCGCCTTGGCCGTTTGGTCCTTGGCTGACCCTGTCCTTATCCGGTTTTCCAATTCCATCACCATCGTTCTCAGATAGCCCTTTGCTATATAGAAATTGTGCAAATCCTTCTTCCCATCTATCTGCTAACTTTTTGTGTGTGTGGCTTCTCTTCACACAGCTATGTGTCCATCCATTATGAACAAGTGCTTTCCGATCCAGGGCCCAGGTTTCTTTCTTAGATTCTGGGTTGTTTCACCCCCAGGTCTTTGGTGAGTGACAGAAACATGACCCTGCACACAGCTTCTCCCTCTTTGTGGGGTTCAGCCCCTCATTTGACCCAGCACCTCCTGTTCCAGTTTCCTAAGGAAAGGAAAGTGCATGGGTGTGCACGTATGAAGACTTGCACGTCTACCCTCAGAGCTGATGGATAGTTTTGCTTCCTTCGAAATTCCAGGTTAAAAATCATTTTTCCTCAGAAAGCTGAGGGCTTTGCTCCACTTTCTTCTAGAAATCTAATTCACCCGGATTCCTTTGCGCATGGATGGGACCTGCTCTTTCCTCTCTGGAAGCTTTTAGGACCTTCCCTTTACCTCTGGTGTTCCGGAGTTAGCTGATTTGGGAAACATTTATGTAAGCAGTGAATACATGATTCTATCCAGGCCTTAGATCTGTGGCTTCACCGTGGTTCAAATCCTACTCGTGGCACTCGGAACTTCAAGGCCATCTAGAGAAGGGGCGTGCCTTTCTCTTCCTCCTTGCTCGCTAGGTTATAAGTGTAGTTATTTAACTGGAAGCAGCCGCTTTGGATCACGAAGAGATCTTGGGAATAGAGGCCATGCTGGCCGAGTGCCAGGGCCCCTCACGCGTGAAGGGACAGACCAGTCCCAGAACACCTGTTCCTGAACCCGGTGGGAAAGAGAGCTACACCTCCAATTTGTTGAAATTACTGTGGCCTGGGCTGTGCTCGCCTTCACAACTGCCACGTGGGTAAGCGCTACCCCGGAGGTTCTCAAAGTGGGGTTCCCAGGACCGCGGCCACAGCGCCACCCCGAGGCCAGTAAGAGACGCGCACCCCCGGCCCCGGGGGACTGGAGCGGCCCTGCTGGGGGCCGGGCGCCCGGCGCGGGACAGGCGCTGCGTTGCAAAGCGTGTCTGCAGCGACCCCTCTCAGGTCCGCCGTCCGCAGCCGCTCTGTCCGCGGAGCGGCGCCCGCACCTCCAGGGGCCGAGCTCGAGGCTGCGGGCGGCGGGGTGAGCGCTGCGGGCAGGAGAGCGGCCGCAGCCCCTGGTTCCGGGACCCGCTGCCGGCGGCCCAGGGCGCCCAGGCCCTGGAACCGCGGGGCCGTATCTTCGCCGCTCGGCTCACAGGTGACCGTCCACGACTAAGCCCACACTCAGCCCTTCCGGTGGAAGGTGCTAACTGATCTATGGATGAACTCCCGGCGCCTTCCCTCTGACCGCACGCTCCGCAGCATTATGAGAACCTTTTGGTCTTCTGGGCGCTTCCGCGAGAGAGAATTCCACGTTGTCAGGAATTCCTAAGCCCGCCTTCTACCTTGCTAATTCAAAACCATCTGTGAAAGCCACGTTCTGAAAAGCGGCTCACAACATCTACTTCCCAGGGCTTTTTCATCGGCTGAGCCCTCCCACTCTATTGCAAACTGTCTGAACTGACTCATGTGAAAAGGGGGTTCATGGGCCCGCAAAGCTAAGGATTCCCGCAGCCTAGCTAGGGGCAGGTTCAGGGCAGGTTGGGTCCAGGGGCCCAGCGGAATCCTTAGGACTAGGTCTCTGCCTTCCCATCTATGGCTTTGCTTTCTTCTGTGCGGGCTCCCTTCTCAGCAAGCTGTTCCCATGTGGCGTCCCTAGAAGTTCTGGCTTCATAGTTCCGACTTGACAGCAGCCCTGGAGTGGACCAAAGGAGGTCTGTCCGCACCAGGCCACAGCACCGAGCGCCCACAGGGACCGGGGCATTGAGGCAGGCTACCACGCGGAGGAATTCTGCCAACGCCACATTCAGTGAAAGTAGACACGCAACCGTCTGATTCCATTTCCATGAGAAATCTACGCCCGCTCAACTCATGAAGACCAGGCTGAAGGGGGGAAGGGCTGGGGCCTGTGCTAAAGCTTCAGGGGCACCGAGTTTTTGTTTTCGTTTTGTTTTTTAAGGATGATACAAACACTTTAGAACTCAATACGGTCGGTGTAGTGGTCGCTTAATGCTGTGAATGCACCAAATGCCACGGAATGGTTCATCTTATATTAGTGGTTGACATTACATAATTAATCTAAAAATGGTTTTGTGAGTCTCACACGTGACATATATAAAGTGTTCTCTTATGCAGTGGCCGGCCAGGGGCAGCCCTAAGAGAATGGGAGAAGCGCAAGAAAACAGTGTGTGTGATACTCACAGGGTCTCAGGTCCTCCAGCAGAGGTCACCGCATGTCATTCAGGGTCACAGGAGAAGCACCAAGCTTTGGTCAGGTGGCAGGAGACAGCAGGGAGAAAGCGCTTTTGTTGGGGCCTTTATTGGGGTGCCTTTATAAGGCAGGGCAGGTCACCAGTTTAGGTCTGGCCAGTGAGAGCCCCACTGGTCCCCAGATACCTGCGTCTGGCCCTGGGATGAGAAAGGCGGAAAACTATTTCCTCCTGGTCTGTACAGGCCAGAGAGAGGAGGGCAGGTTCTGGGCCGGTTAGTGAGTAGATCAAAGGCATGCTCAGGGCTGAGTGGTTGGCCTGCCCGAAGAACTGGCCACTCCTGGGACAGCTGCCTCTCCCAAACCAGAAAGGAATTAACAAAAAAAAATGTCAAATGTCATACAGAAAATAAAAAATACATACACAGTGATACAGGGGTGAGCAAACAAGTTTACCGTTAGAAGTATATGAAACAGTTTATTCTTGTATTATTTATTTACTATTTTATTAGTTATTATTATTGACTACTTCTGCCCACCCCTGTATGTTAAGAGAGGAAGAGAGAACTGACGCCCCCCCCCCGCCCCCCCGCCCCGGCACACGATGGTGACCCCAGAGTCCTCAGTCCCCCTGAGCTCCCCGTCCAGTGCTGGGCTCAGAAAACAGAAAACGTGGTAAAATAACCTCAGGTCTTCATGAGGGCTTTCAAAGCTGGACAGTAGAGTCAGGAGCTGGCGCACACAGGAGGGGGAGGCAAATCTTAAAAACAAACAGAACCAACCAACCGACCAACCCCTGGACTGAAAGGTTACCAGCCTGCAAGCAGAGGCAAGGAAGACGCCCTGGTGCTGACATATTTCCTGCCTTTAGAGGGAGCTCCTTGTCAGTCAAAATAGGAAAACGGAAGGGGCTTTCACAAAACAGATGTTGTGCAATGTTTCCTTCTTTATATGATTGTGTTGCCAAAAGGAAAGTGGTTCACTCATAAAATCTCTTATAGCTGAACGCTGAAAATATTGGACATGTAATTTCCTCCCCTACTTATCACTTAGCTATTCCCCTCCTCCCAAATTGTATTGGTTTTAAGTCCATTTGTTAAAAGTATAAAAAATGCAACAACTTCTGATTTGCTTGCAGAACAAACACGGGGAATATGAAAAACTTTAGCCAGATTGCCGTGCGAACCTTTGCGCGGTTGGTGGGAACAGCTGGAAGTGAGTGTCCTAAAGCAGGGAGCAGAGCCTGCACCCACCGGCTTCCCTCCCAGCCGCAGGCCTGCGATCCCCACCGGTTTCTGCAGCCACTGAGATCGGCAGTTAAGGGAGTGGAGCGTAAATCCAGACCAGACGATCACTATGGGCCAAAGGGTGAAACGGGGGCTCCTCTCGAATAAGAGAAACCAGCTACCCAGGCCAAGGAAAGAAACGTTCATAGAAAAAGTAACAGCAGAAAAAAGGGTTCTGAACTCACCCATAAAAAAAAAAAAAGATTGGAGTCCTGGCATCTGTGGCTAAGTGGATTGAGCACCGACCTGTGAACCAAAGGGTCACTGGTTCAATTCCCAGTCAGGGCACATGCCTGGGTTGTGGGCTGGGTCCCTGGTTGGGGGGTGTGTGAGAGGCAACCACACATTGGTGTTTCTCTCCCTGTCTTTCTCCCTCCCTTCCCCTCTCTCTAAACTTAAATAAATAAACTCTTTTACATATATATATATGTATATAAATTAAAGGGAGATTGGAGATGACATGTCATCTGTGTTAATGGTGAAGAGAAATAGTCAGTATCATATATTATTGATTAGAAATAATCAATAATGAAAAACCTCTGAGTAGCAATTTGACAATATCCATCAAAACTAAAATATGCACAGACCTCTTAGTACAACAATTCTGCTCTGGAAATTTTTCCTCTGAAATATTTCCCAAAGTCAGCACCCACTTGACACCAAAATCAGCTTTGGTCAGGACAAGAAGAGAAAACCATAGGCCAATTTGACAAATGAGCCTGGATGTATGTGTTAACAAAATTCAGGTAATTTCCAATCATACTTCACAAGAAGGATTTCTCCTCTGAGGGGAAGGGCATTGGTCGTTCTTAACTGCAAACAACATGAGCGGATTCATATTCACTTAACCAGAAAATAAAAGCATTGAATGGATAGTTAGTAGCTTACCAGGTTTTCAGGAAGCCTTGAGAATGAGGTGCAGACACAGGCAGGGAAGAAGAAACTACACATCCAGGACCACAGAGAACCTCACTACACAGAATCAGCCCAACAAAGATCCCACCCCTGGCATGAGGAATGGCTGTCCGGGACCCCAAGCTGCAGATTAAAAATCCCTAGTGGGTACTTTTGATTAGCCAACCCTGGTTGCGTGTGTGCCCAGCAGCCAGGAAAAGTGGCATTTTTCAGCTTTGTAATTAGAGACCAAGACAGATAAGAAGGGTAGTCCCCAAACATGGGGAAGGAACTCAAGTGCCACGTCATCTAAAATATGGCCACTGTCCATGACTGTGAGGTTTCCACAATAAAAAATAATCTATTGATGAAATTAATGCTATTAGCAGATCAAAGGAAAAAACCATGGGCTCATCTCTGCAGTTGTAAAAAGAGAAGTATCTAGGAAAATTCTTTATTTTAAAAACTGTGGGCAAACAACCCAGCTGAAAAGTAGGTCAAAGACTTGAACAAACACCTCGCCAAAGATGATGTGCAGATGCGTACGAAAACATGCTCCATGTTACATGTCACCCGGAAAACACAAAGTAAAACAACAGGGAGACACCACTACACTATCCTATTAGAATGATAAAATCCAGAACTCTGACGGCGCCAAATGCTGGCGAGGTTGAGAAGCAACGAAAACTCTCATTCTCTGCTGGCAGGAACACAGAATGGTACAACCACCTCGGAAGCCAGTTGGCAATCTCTTAAAAATTAAACACGCCCTTTGTATGCGATCCAGCAATCACGCTCACTGGTATTTACCCAGAGGAGTTGAGAACTGTCCAGACGAAAACCTGCACAGGGATCTGCAGGCAAGCGGCCCTTCAGTAAGTGATGGATAAATAAACTGGTCCATCAGACAGTGGAATGTTATCCGATGATTTAAAAAAAAAAAAAAAAATCAGCCCTGGCTGGTGTGGCTCAGTGGGTGAGCCCAGGCTGGGAACTGAAAGGTCACTGGTTTGGTTCCAGGCAGGACACATGCCCGGGTGGCCGGTGAGGTCCCCAAACGAGGGCGCGTGAGAGGCAACCAATTGATGTTTCTCTCACACATGGATGTTTCTCTCCGTCTCTTTCTCCCCTCTTCTCCCCCTCCCCAAAGAAAATTAAAAAATAAAAATTAAAAAAAAAAAAATAAAACCCCAGCTAGGGGAGAAAGCGGCAAGGTGATGCTGTAGGAAAATCCTGAATGCACCTCGTCCATGACACAGCAAATGCACGTGTGAAATGACTCCTGAAGGGCAGCTGGACGCTGAGTGAACAGGGTCTTTGGCAGGGGACAGCACGGAAGAAGGTGGCGGAGGTGGGGCGGGGCCTGGCCAGGGAAAAGCCACAGCTTTGCCATGGCGCCTGGCGGACAGGAGGGATCTCAAAAGCACAAAACTTTCCCCTAAAGAGCAAGGGGTCCCAGCGCCACATCGGGGACCCCAGCCTTTAGACACCGGCTGTGAAAACCACTGGGAATGCCGCCAACACCACGAGAGAACTGCAGGGCAAGGAAAAGCCACTCTTTAGGGGCTCACACACAGCCTCACTTGACCCAGAAACCAGACACAAAAGTCCACGTACTATATAATTCCATTTACATGAAATCCGGAATAGACGACCTCGTGGAGACCGGAATCAGCTTCGGGGTTGCCAGGCCTTTCGGGGGTGACGGGAAGTGACTGCTAATTGGGTGCAGGGCTTCTTTTGGGGTGATGAAACTAGAATTAACATCAGATGAAATCAGAAACTGGAATCGGATAGTGGTGGTGGTTGTACAACATTGTAACTGGACTAAAAACCACGGAACTGTACTCTTTAAAATGGTTAAAATGGTCAGTTGTATGTTATATGATTTTTACCTCAACTATTTAAAATTTTGAAAAATCCTAACCTGGGGATATGTTTTATTGATTTTAGAGAGAGAAGAAGGGTGGGGGGAGGTCAACTGGTTGCCTCCCATTTGAGCCCTGATCTGGGACCAAACTTGCAACCCAGGTATGTGCTCTGACGGGAGATGAAACCCGAAATCTTTGGCGTGTGGGGCGATGTTCCAACCAACCGCGACACCCATCCGGGACTAGCTACCTCAATCAGTTTTAAAAGAAACATAGAAACACAAAACAGTTTTCTATTTCTTTCTGTACACAGATGTGTCATGTGCGTAAATACATAGCTAGTATCCGGGATACCCCTCCAAGCCAGAAGCAACGATAGCGTAAGGAAGAAAACATTCATTGCCAAGAAAACTTTTAGTTTCGGGTGTATGAATTAAACAGTAGTTATTTTCCTTTGGAAACTTAAGTCAGCCTTGCGTAGATAGTACAAGGTCTGGGGAGAGAGCTCTGGAGCCAATTCATGAGGAATTGGCTTTTCACCTTGCACGTGTCTGCATTATTTAACGTTTCTGCCATGGATGTGGAATATTTATAATCAGAAAAACAAAAGAAAACAAAACCCACCAAACAAGAAAGAGGACCAGGGAGTGAGGACGTGGAGACCAGGGGTCTGGCCTGTGACAGCCTGGTGGACGTGGGTGTTCCCTTTCGCCTCCTCCCCTCCTGCCACTGCTCCTGCTGCACGGAACCCAGGCGGCAGGTGCTTCCAGGGCGTCTGCGAAGGAGACCAAGTCAGGGTGCTCTGGCCACAGCCAGCCAGGCCGCAGTGGGGGGCCCGGGGCGGGGAGATCCGAAAGGGACAGTGGGATCCGGCATCTTGACCTGGACCGTGGCCACCTGGCCTGCTTGCACTGAGCCTCAGAGCGCGGGCCACGGCCACAGCCCCCTTCTAAGTGGTCCCTCTGTGGGATCCAGCGGGCGGGGCTGGACACCAGGGTCCATGGTTGGCTCACTAACCGCAGAGGTGGAGGTCCTGGAGGTGCGCACCCTGCCCACCCGAGGGACGTCGTTCAAGGGAGCAGGGGAGTTCGCCCTGGAGGACTTAACACATTGACAGTGGGGCCTCCATGTAAGAGACCCCAATGGTCTTGGCTATCAGCAGGGCAGTGTGGAACCCCCAGGCATGGGGCACCCAGCAGAAAAGGCAGCGACAATACCCATGCTCAAGCCAGAGCCCCGTGGCCTCCGGAGACCCCCAGGCTGCCCGGCCTCCGCCAGCTGGGCACATGCAGGCTTCATGGGACCCGACCTGAAGCTTACAGGCTTTGGAAGGCCTACTTTTAAGAAGAAGAATATAAAATTATAGCCCTGGCTGGTGGCACAGTGGATAAGGCGCCAGCCTGCGGACCCAAAGGTCACTGGTTCGATTCTCCAGCCAGGGCACATAACCAGGTTGCAAGCCAGGTCTCCAGCCAGGTCCGTAGCTGGAGGCAGGTGAAAGGCAACCATACGTTGATGTTTCTTTCCCTCTCTGCCTCTCTCCCTTTCCTTCTAAAAGATAATAAATAAAATAAAATAAAAAGAATATAAAAATTACAGACATAAATGTAGGCAAGTGAATATTTAGGGTGAGTCAAGAAATCACCACAAATGACAAATGTTCATAAGTTCAAATATTTAAGTTCAAAGTTCAAATATTAAAACATAACAATGTTTATATCAGTTAACTGCCCCCGCTCTATCATATTTTTCCTGTATTTTTAGCTGCTTATTAGCCTTTGGTGGCCTCATCTTATGGTGGTTTTGAAAATAATCATTTTCTATGGAAACCTGTTTCGTAGGGACACTCAGATACACGAAACATGATTTCTTGGGCGGACTCACTCGCAGTCCACAAAACTCACAAAATTCGCTCCGAAGCAAGAAGAAAGCCTGCTGTGTTTGTCATCCATTGCCCACGGCACAATCAGGTGCATTCTGACAAGACAGAACTTCCATTTCAACTGGGCATCACTGGGAATAGAACCTTCCGCTTACGGTCTCCCATGTCTGGTGCCTGGACGAATTTTCTCCATTCTTTCCAAACCTTGCTTTTCCTCCCCTGCCGCAAACTTCGGGGGCCGGACCCTGCAGGGCGCATCCCTGTGACCACAGCAGCACCTCTGTCCCCGCAGTGACCAGGGCGAATGGATGCTCCCCTAGGCAGGACGGGTCCTGAACACGGTTTCTAGCAGAAAGGCCAGGGAGGATGTCTGTACTCCCAGGGGTGCCTGTGAGCCACATCAGTGTCCCCCAGTTACCTAACCTCAGTGCAGCCCCACTCAGCGTTGCTGGAGTCCCGTCCCCAAGGAGGCTGCAGCCACTGCACACCTAACCAGAAGGAGACGGGGTGAGGGCAGGGGATGGAGGCCTTCTCCCACTGCAGCTCAGGTATCTTGCTGATTTCGCACGCTTGACACAGAAGCCTCCTGCCCCTGGACACACAGGCCCCTCCTGCGTAGGCGGCCGGCGTCCATACCAGCTGCAAATATTATCGAAGTCGAAGCTCTTACTGACAGGAGAGCTGCATGCATCTGTCCTCGCTGCCCTGAGCAGGTGGCCAAAAGGCGGAGAAAGAGCAGGACTTCAGGGACTAGCTGGGTCTGAAGACAAGAGAGGAGGGCAGGCCCCCAAACGATGGGGATCAATCACCGCGAGATGACAGCAGAAGAGCACGTGGCTGGCCAGCACCTGCCCAGGGGAGCCTGCGTGCAGGTGGGCGGAGTCCAGTGTGGGGGTGACTAACAGTCCAGGGCGGGGCGGAAGACTAGGGTGACCCCACTGACAGCAGAGGGGCGCACTCGGAAGACCAGGGCCATGGACACACGAAGAGTGGGCGAGGCCGGTACAGGAGGGGTCTGCCCGGAGGACGGTGAGCAGTGTCTAAAGGTGAGTGGAGGGTGGAGAATAAGGCGGGTGGGGCCTAGAAACGGGGGGCAGGAATCAGCCTCACCCAGCATCTCCCTGTCCCTCCTCCCCGGCCCAGGAGGAGAAGGCGGCCGTCCGGATTCAGTCATGGTGGCGCGGCTGCGCGGTGCGCCAGGCGCTGCTGCAGGAGGCGCTGCGGGCCTGGGCCATCCAGTGCTGGTGGAGGTCGGTGCAGGCCAAGACGCTGGAGCAGCGGCGGCGCCTGGCGCTGCGGCTCTACACCTGCCAGGAGTGGGCCGTGGTGAAGGTGCAGGCGCAGGTCCGCATGTGGCAGGCGCGCAGGCAGTTTCTGCAGGCGCGCCACGCGGCCCGCACCATCCAGGCTCACTGGCGCTGGCATGCCAGCCAGACCCGGGGCCTGATCCAGGGCTGCTATGAGGTCAAGGCCAGGCGGCTGGAGCTGGACATCGAAATCCTCATGGCCTAGGGCGCCGGCGGGGCTGAGGAGGCTGGGTCTCTCTTCCAATAAAGATGCTTACTGACCAGTTGTGCCCTTCGGGAACTAGACCCGTAGAAGAGGGGTTGGCTGCCAACCTCCCTGCCTTTCACCCCCAAAACGGTTCCCTGGCGTGGTCTAGGGCCCGGCTCGGAGCCATCCACCCCCATGCAGACCAGACCTATCTCGCACTGAAAAGTGACCCCCAGGACCCAGGTCAGGCTCTGACCCCTCAGCCAGCCTGTTCCCAGCTCCCCATACCAGTGCGGGCAGCCCCCGCCCAGGCACCCCCCTGGGGAAAGATACTGGGAGTCTGGCTGCAGGGGTCCAGCGGGAAGCCACAAGGCCAGGAGGCTGGGAGGCCAGAGGCCAGAGGCTCAGCAGGGCCCTCAGGGCCAGCGCAGGGCTC
Organism: Noctilio leporinus; assembly: GCA_004026585.1. Classification (NCBI taxonomy): domain Eukaryota; kingdom Metazoa; phylum Chordata; class Mammalia; order Chiroptera; family Noctilionidae; genus Noctilio; species Noctilio leporinus. The sequence goes on along the minus strand of PVIW01000936.1, from coordinate 86,268 downwards.
AGCCGAGTTTGGAGGGTGGGGCATGCTAGCTGAGTGACAGCAGGACAGCTCCCCCTTGCCGGCCACTGCCTGGGAGAGCCACGCAGGGGGACAGTGAGAGGGCCATCACAGGGGGCGGGGCAGGGGGAGAGCTGTCCCTCTGCCCCTGGAAGTCATTGGTTTGGGGGTACGGCCTCAGAAGCAGCTGCGCTGCCCCGTGCCCCCGATGGCCTCTCCTCCCTCGACCCTCCACAGGTAGCCTGAGGGTGACAGACCAGACAGGGATGGTTGAGCCTGGGTGCGAGACAGCAGGAGGCTCAGCAGAGCAGAGGCGCCTGCACCCTCAGGCTACCTGTGCATGTGTGGGTGTTCAGGGTTCAGGTGAGAGTGTCCCCATCACAGCTGTGGCAGACGTGGATTCAGGGGTCAGCCGGACACCCATCCTCTCCAGTACCTGCAGGTCGCAGGGATGCAGCTGGGTACCTTGTGCCTCCAAGGGACCCCCTTCCGGAGCCTCAGACGCTGCTCTCTGCTCCCCTCCTTGCAGCAGGGAGGGGCCAGGCCTGCATTCAGAGCATGACCTGGAGTTCCTGGCAGATCTGGAATCCCCCGCACCCCTTGCTGAGAGGGGTTGAAAGCCTGGGCCGGCAAGACTTTGAGTCTCTAATTCTCCACCTACGGTGGCCTTGGAACCCCACGGGACACCGCAAGTACCCATGCCTGGGCCTGGCTAGGGATTCTGCTTCAACTGGCCTGGGGAGAGGCCTGGGCGCTGGCGTGCAGCCGTGATTTGGAAACCATTGAGTGAGGCCCTTCCCAGCCCGGGGTGCACGCGCCCTCGGCCCCTGTGGTTTCATCTGGTGACAGGGATGCAAACTGGGACCGTCCGGGCCACCCAATGGGCAGAGGAACACAAAGGGTTTGGGAGGGGACAGGGCAACGAGAAACAGTTCCAGCCGCACAGGAAGCTTAGGACTCAGGAACCAGGAAGCCAAAGTAACAGGACTGGGGGTGACCTGCGAATACATTAGGTAGGGAACGAATGAGAAATAAGTAATGTAAGTGCATTATTGTTACCAAGCAGGGTGTGTACCAAACAGAGACAGCTTGACAGCGAACAACTGCTACCACACGTGCTCTCGGGTCTCTGAGCCTCATGGGACAACGGGAGGCTGTCCCAGCCTCAACTTGATGTCTGTGGAGAAAGGATCCAAAACAAGATGGGACACGGCACCCCGCACCGCCGTCCCCGGGTGGGGAGAGCTCCCGTGGGTGCAGCCCACGTGGACGCAGGGAAGCCCACTGCGGCTGCCTGCCTGGTAACAGCGGCTGGGTACGCTGCACCAATGACAGGTTAGACGGTCCCCAGCCCCCAGGACTGAGGGAGATGTGCCACGGAAAGAGATGGGATCTGTCCCCTCCCCCTTCCGTTCATGGGCAAGGCTGTTGACAAAGATTCCCTGAGACTGGAGGCTTGTTGACATCTAACCGCCACTCTGTCTCTTTCCTTGAACCTGCGGGGCTGTTGCAGGGCAGGGGAGGCGATCCTTCTGGGGAAGAAATGTATGTTCAAGAATGCCTGCAGTTGCATCACATTCATTTTCTTCAATTAGAATCAAGTAAAATGAAATCGTCTCCACTAAAAAAAAAAATAAAAATAGGCATACGGCATGCTCCCATTTTCATGAAAGTATTTCTATCCCTCCTTCTCTCTGTAAAAACGCGTGGAAATCTGTCTAGGAGGCTGCACCAGGAATGTTAATGATCATTATATGTACCAGAATGATGGAATGAGGGAGTGTTTTCATTTGCTTTTTGAACTTGGCAGGTGATACTTATATTTTCTTTTGTCCTTTGCTGCAGTGTTTAAACTGTTTATAGAGAGCATTTATTTTTGCAGAAAGAATAAAGTAATTTTACCTAAAAAAAAAAAAAAAACCCACAGGAATGAAACCTGGCATCACGGGGAGAGCCCCTGGGGTTCAAACTTCCGTCTGCCTTTCTTCCTCCTTTCCTCTTTCTTGCTTTTCACCCTCCCAGCGCTTGCTTCCCTGTACCCCCGCCCCCACTCCTGATTTCCCCAGATCCGCCCTCCCCGACTGGGATCACCCGCCTTGGTGGCACGAAGCCCTGTTCACCCAGGCACGGCTGCTGGGCTCCTTTCCTGTTTCTGCAGGAGGTTGGGGTGAGGGCTTTGAGACCCTCAGTGACCCCTCCTTTCCTCTTGATTTCCACCCTGGTCCCCCACGCCCAGGGAGGAGGTGGGGTGCGGGGTAGAGGGTGGGGTGGGAGGAATGGGTGGGCAGCTCCGGTGGCAGCTGCTGGGACGGAGGTCTCCACAGGGCGTGGACCCCTCTGCACGGGGGCAGAGGCTGCAGAGATTTCTCACCTCCTGCCCTTTGCGCTTTATTAGCTGGAAACCATGTTCGTTACTACCTTTTTAAAAATTGTTACTTGCTCAGGAAACTATCCCTGAGCCATGTGAAGGAAGGTGGCTTTCCGGGTGGCCTGTCCAGGGGCTGGGACAGGGAACAGAAAGGTGGGTCCCCTGGGGTGCCCGGCGGCTGGGCCTGCACCCAGGCCAGTGTCATTCTGGGCCAGAGATCTGGGACAGGCGTACCCAATAAGGTTGCCAAAATTAGCAAACGAAAACATTTGAACGTCAGGTAATTAACAAAAATGTTTTGTCTAAGTAAGTCCTAATTAGTGACGGGGCACACATAGACCAAAAAATTACTCACTGTTTGTGTGACATTCACATGTAATTGGCACGCATACACCCCAAGTATTGGCTGTCCAGGAAGAGCCATTCCTGCCATTGCCTTTTCTTCAGTTTTGGGTCCACTTTTATTTTTTTTTTTAAACACTATTTGGGAGGATTTTTGTTGTTGTTGTTGTTATTTATTTATTTTATTTAGGGAAGGATTTTAAAAAAAATATTTTATTTATTATTCTTAGAGAGAAGGGGAGGGAGGCAGAGAGGGAGAGAGACATCCATGTATGGTTGCCTTTCACCTGCCTCCAGCTACGGACCTGGCTGGGGACCTGGCTTGCAACCTGTGGATTCATTTTATTTTATTTTATTTTATTAAAGATTTTTATTATTTTTCAGAGAGAGGGGAAGGGAGAGGGGCAGAGAGGGAGAGAGACATCAAGGTATGGTTGCCTTTCATCTGCCTCCAGCTACGGACCTGGCTAAAGACCTGGCTTGCAGCCTGGTTATGTGCCCTGGCTGGGAATTGAACCAGCGACCTTTGGGTTTGCAGGCCGGCACCTTATCCACGGTGCCACCAGCCAGGGTGTGGGTTCATTTGAAAAATTGTCAACCCATGCACCCACAGCCTCACCTGCCTATAATGCTAATGAGTTCACTTATAAATGATAAATGTGGTTCTGGCTGGTAGCACAGTAGATAAGGCACGAGGCTGCGAACCCAAAGGTCGCTGGTTCGATTCCCAGCCAGGGCACATAACCAGGTTGCAAGCCAGGTCTCCAGCCAGGTCTGTAGCTGGAGGCAGGTGGAAGGCAACTACACATGGATGTTTCTCTCCCTCTCTTCCTCTCTCTCTAAAAATAATAAAATCTTAAAAAAAAAAAAAAAGATAAATGTCCCTGGCGTGCCCATAGCCCAACAGAGGAGGGACCTGGTCCCGCTGAATCAGCACAGTCTGAGGCCCCCCGGAAGCTGCCAGGTTCTTCTGCTCCCCTGCCGGGCCAGCGCCAGCGCCCCAAGGCCACCGGAGGGCAGTGGTCCCCAGGCTGGGCTCTGTGGCGAGACTGAGCCTCTGCGCCCTCTGCCGGCGCGCCCCGACTGCACCGTGGCGAGGCCCGAGGGCGCGGCTCCTGGGTCCGAGCTCCGCTCGGGACCGCCAGGCTCGCCCCGCAGTGGCTCCCCACGCACAGCTGCTCCCCGCACTGCCGGCCTCTTCCCTCCTCCCCCCTGCCTGGCTTCGTGCGCACCCTGTGGGCAGGCGATGTTACCCCACCCCCCACGCCTCCTCTCGGTCTCCTCTCGACCGACCCCTCCCCCCAGTGCCCGCAGGCTGCCTCCCGCCGCCACCCCCCCAGTTCCTGCCTCCAGACAGCCGCCCCTGCAGGTCCTGCCCTGGAGCGCCCCAGCTGCGTCCTTAACCCGCTGCCTTCTCCCTCGAGCGCCTGGCTAGTCCGCAGTGGCTTCTTTAAGAGAAGCGGGTTTATTTATTCACCTTCCGTCTCCCGCCCCCGCAGGGCTGCGACAGGCCCGGGGCCATCGGGCCATCGGTCCTGGCTCAGGTGCAGAGCCGGCCCAGGGCACAGTCAACAAGGTGGCAGTGGGAGGTCGGGAGGCCGTGGCTGGGGCAAAGGCCCCCTTGCGTCAAGGGCAGAAACCGATTTCTGTTTTTTAATAAAGACACTTTATTTACAGATAATACAAAATAAACCACAGGACAAACTACTGTGCAGGGGGAGGTCAGCCCCCATGACAACCCCCCTCCCCATCCTAGAATAACTTATATAAAAATTAAAAAGGCCCTAAAAGGAGGGAGGGGCAGGGCTGGCAGCACCTTTGCTGGTTGGGGACCAGGGCCTGCAGCCCTCAGCCACTCGGTTCCAGGCCCAGGGGGCCCCCGGCGTGCTCCGCCCGCGTCCCAGTCTGGCAGGGAAGGAGGCGCACTGCTGGCAGCTGCTGCAGAGACGGGGCCCAGGGACCCGCCTGCCACTCTGAAGGGCTGGGATGAGCAGTGGGCCAGTGGCGTGGGGGTGGGCATGGGGGTGGCGTTATTGCGGTGCTCCAGCCACGCGCCCGCACGGGGTCCTGGGGGCAGCTGTGCCGAGGCAGGGGTGTGGGGTCCTCAAAGCGATGATGTTGTTGAGTCCACCACCTCGCGGCCATTGCACACGGTGGGGACAAACTGGGAGCCGGAGCCTGGGGAGAGGAAGCTGGAGGTTGGCGCTGACCCCGAGGACCTCCAGCAGGGGCAGAGGGGGGCCCCACCCCCACCCTCTCCTGTCCCCAGCCAAGGGGTCTCGGCTGCCCAGGGGACGGTGCCCGTGCTGGGGAGCGGGGGGCAGGGGACCGGTGGAGGAGGGTGCTTAGGGTGGACGCTGACCTTGGCCCAGGCTGGAGCTGGCCCTGGCGGCGGTGCTGCTGAAGCGGCTGGTGGGCGCCCGGTGGCTGACCACGTTCTTCTGCGGCTGGAAGAGGATGATGTGCAGCTTGGGCGCGAACAGGCAGCCGAGCACCACGGACCCGCTGAGGCTGACGGACACGCACATGGTGGTGGTCTGTACCTGCGGTGGGGGTCGGGGTGAGCGTCCCCGGGGCCCGGGCCTGACTCCAGGAGGCCACCCTCCAAGGCTGTTGGGTAGGGGGTGGGGGAGTTAACCGTCCAACAAGGGGCCTGAGGCCCGTCCGCGGAGCCCGAGAGGGTTTCCGGGAGACTTGGGCCCTCGTGGGCTGTCTTCCCAGGGAGACTGAAGATTGTGCAGGGGAGCACGCGCACTCGTGTGAGCGTGTGTGCACTGTGTGTGTGGAGGGATGCAGGTGCGGGGGGCTGGTGGCGGTGCATGTACGTGGGCGTGTGCACGGAGGGGGTGGTGACTGCGTGTGCGGAGCGAGTACAGGACGCAGGGGCAGGGGGGCAGATGGGAGCACGTGCCAGGAGCACTGAGGTGTCTCATCCGTAAACCGCGAGTTTACTCCAGTTGTGATGATTCACCCGGATGACCCTTTGTTCAGAGCCTAGCGCACCTGCTTCCACAGGGAGGCCCCCCCCGCCCACCCCGCCTGAAGCAGCTACTGTTCCTTGAAGCTGAGGAGGCCCACCTGGGACCCTCAGTGCCAGCTGGGGCCAGCGTTCACCTGCTGTAACCTTGCTCAACCCTGCACCCCGCTCTCTTCCCCCTCTCTGCTTCCCTTCCCTGCCTCCCCTCATCTGAGCTCTCAGGCCTGGAGTGACGCCCCAGGGGCTCCACACCACACTTCAGGGCTCTGAGGAGCAGCCACGGTGGCACCCCGGGAGCGGCGTGGCTCCCAGACGCCGCCATCCGCACTCCAGCTTGCGACCTGCTCCCCTGCCCCCCTGCCCGCGACTCGCCCCTGCCTCCTCCACACGGGGCGATGCACCCCTGCTCCCATCAGCCTCCCCGCCAGCTGCACCCTACAGTTCACATCTGCCTGCCCTGCAGGGCCTGGTTCAAGGTCCCTCTGCCAAGGAGCTAATCCTGATTTCTCTGCACACGCACGGGCACACGCATGCCTCACACTCCCACGCAGATGCACATGCACAGGCACACACATGCCTCACACACCCACTCGGATGCACACGCACGGGCACACACATGCCTCACTACTACCAACACCTCCCCCGCTCCTCATCCCCACTGGAACCTTTGTCCACCTAAACCAGTCAGCGGCATTTCCGGAGCTGGTTCTTTAGTTAATCCCCTGTGTGCCCCAGAGCCCTAGAGTCCCCTGAACAGAGCCAAGGTCTCTCCACTGCGGCCGACCCTCTGCAGGGCAGGGCAGGGCCTCTGCTCATCGCACCAGTGCGCACCAGCCATCCCAGACTAGGGGACAGCGTCCGAGTCCCAAAGTCCGTTCTCAGCTCCCTCTAACTCCTGTCTTCCAGCCGCCTCCCGGGCCTCACTCAGGCATCCTGCCTTCCTCGGGGTCCCGTCCTGGCTGGGCCTCCACCAACGGGGTGCCTCGGGCGGACATTCAAGCTGTCAGAGCCTCAAGGCACCAGAGAGTAAGTGAGGCACCAGGGGACCGAAGGCCCGGCATCCCGCCCCAGCCTCCGCGCGGGCAGCTCACCCGGTAGTCGCTGGAGGTGACGTAGAAGATGGGCAGGAAGGCCAGCCAGATGATGCACGTGGTGTACATGGTGAAGCCGATGAACTTGGCCTCGTTGAAGTTCTCCGGGCACTTGCGGGTCTTGAAGGCGTAGAGCGTGCAGAGCGCGATGAGGAGCACGTTGTAGGCCAGGGAGCCCAGCATGCTGGCGTCGCGGTGACTGCAGCGCAGCGTCACCACCTCCCGCCGCTCGGGGGCCGTGTCCTTGCCGGTGCCCGGCGCCTCCACCACCAGCCAGGCCACCACGATGAGCAGCTGGCCCGAGATGAGCGCCAGGCAGATGGCCACCTGCGAGGCGGGGCTGATGAAGCGCGGGCGCTGGGCGCCCTCCCGGGCCCCCCCGAAGATGCGCGCGATGCGGTTGGTCTTGGTGAGCAGGGCGGAGTAGCAGATGGAGAAGGCCGTGCCCAGGCCCAGGCGCCGCAGCGCGCACACGGCGGTGGAAGGCTTCGCGATGAACACGAAGGTCATGCAGTAGCAGAGGAACACGCCGCCCAGCAGGATGTAGCAGAGCTCCCGGCCCGACGCCTTGACCACCGGCGTGGCGTTGTGCCTCAGGAAGACGCCCAGCACGAAGAGCGTGGCCAGGGCGCCGAGGCAGGCGATGGTGACGGGCCCCATGGCCCACGCGTCGCCCCAGCGGATGTACTGTTGGGGCAGCTCGAAGCAGCCGGTGAGGCTGGCGTTGGGCCAGTAGCCCAGGCCGCAGTCGGCGCACGTGAACTCGTCCAGCCGGTACTCGTAGGCCTGGCAGGGGGTGCACAGCCAGCAGCAGACCTCCCCGGGCTGCACGCTTTTCACCTCGTTCTGCAGGCAGGGCTCGCTGCAGCGCGAGGCAGGCACGGCCCCCGCGGAGGGCGACGCCCACGGGATGCGGCTGGTGTCCAGGGTCAGGCCTTCCGCCCAGTAGCCCACCTTCTGGTAGCGGTAGAGCCCACTGTCCGCCCGCAGGTAGGTGAAGATGTTGTAGCGACCAATGCCGTCGCCAAAACGGTCGAAGCGGACCTCACTGTGGGTGTCAGCGGGGCGGAAGGGGGCTGGGGTCGGGGAGGGGAGGAAGACAGGGTCGGATTGGTGGGTCATCCTGACGTGCCCTCAACCCTCACCCCAACAGGGAACCCAGACCCCAGAGCGGAGGCGCGTCCCCGTCCTTCTGACCCTCACCCCAACACGACAGCCAGCCTTACCCCCGGCTGCTTTGCTAAATTAGAGGTCCCCAACAGGACCCCACCCAAAGTCCCCCTTAGAACCCCCACCTTAAAGGCCAGGCGTGACCACACACCAAAATTCCACATTGACCTCCAGCCCCAGGTCTGGACCTAACCTCCAAATACCCCCCAACTTTATCACAACACACGGCACATCTCTGCCCCCTAACTGAACACAGGTAACCCCAAAGCCAAACTCGGCCTCAGGTCCTGGGCTCACTACGTCTTATCAGGGGCGACCCCAGCTGTGGGGTCACCTCCTGCCAGGCTGGGTCAGTGAGAAATCAGGGTTCAAGCTAACGGCCCATGTGTTAATCAAGGCCATGCGGTGCCTGGTGCAGCCTGGAGTCACCTGCCAGCCCTCTTCACTCTGGAGGCTGCTCCTACCGGGGCAGCAAGTCTTGGCCCCGGGCCCACGCCCCAGGTGCCGTCAGACCGGCCGCCTCTCCCCGTTCCCACAGGGATTCGTCCTGGAGTGCAGGGCTCATTCTGAGGTGTTCCTTTTGCTTAAAATCGGAACTTTCGTTACAAGAACTTTTGGTTGGAAAAGACCGTGGCCACCATGGGTGGAAAAATCCGGATTAGGAATAGAAATTTTTCCTGGAAAATAGAGTCGGCCTGATCCTCACTCTATATACCCCACCCTCATGCTGCCTCTTGCTGAAGCCCCGCTGTCCGGGAACGGCCGGGGGGTGGGCAGGAAAGAGAGGACAAGGCCGGAGCCGGAGCCCCTCACAGTGCAGGACCAGGCCCGGCGCCCTGGCCCCGCCCCAGCTGGGCTCTCAGCCTCGCCGTCCTTGTCCTGGCTGTGGCCTCAGTCCCCTGCAGAGTCCCTTACTCATTGATGCTCTTTTCCCAGCCAAGTAACGGGACTGGGGGACCCCGCTCCCTCTCCCCTCCAGCTCCCATGCCCCGTGGGCACCGGCCAGCACCATTACCATCGAACTTGACGTTGAGCACAAAGTCCTTGTAGAGGCGCCGCCCAGGGACGGGCCGCATGGCGTCACAGAGGCGGGTGGTGTTGGGGCAGAGGGCCCGGTGCATGTTGTGCAGCGCGTGGGCCATGGCGTACACCGCGTTGACCACGAACATGATCTTGGACTCCTGCTCGAAGGGCACCGCCTGCAGGGAGTGGGCCGCGCAGTCTCTCTGCCGGAAGCTGCAGCGGAACCTCTGCTCCCAGAACTCGCGGAACCAGGGGTTCCGGCTGTTGTTCCAGGGGTCCAGGCTCCGGAAGTAGGCGGCAAAGTCGCGGATGGGGTAGGAGGCCAGCTCGATGGTGATGGCGCCCTCGGCGGCCCCCTCGCTGCCGGCCACCACGCTCTCCAGGGCCCCCCAGCCGTCACTGGCCACCCAGATGAAGCTGGCGTTGAGGCGCTGGCTGGCAGCAAGGAGCTCGCGGGCGTCCTCAGACCGGGCGAACAGGACGGCCACGCGGGCGCTGGGCTTCTGCAGCAGGGCGCGCACCACGCCCTCGAAGGCCGCGCGGCTCATGGCGCGGCCCACCTTCTCCGAGGTGGCCACGCAGATGTTGCGGGCACGGGCCTCCAGCTCGAAGGCTTCGATGCCCGTCTCGCCGTAGTCGCCCTCTGACGCCACGGTGGACACGTAGGTCCAGTTGAAGAAGCGGAGGATCTCGGCCATGGCCTTGGCCTGGAGGAAGTCGGGGGGCACCGTGCGGGCAAAGTAGTCGTAGCGGGACTTGTCACTCAGCTTGGCGCTGGTGGACGCGTAGCTGATCTGCGGGATCTGAAACAGCCGCAGGAGGTTGGCTACCTGGGTGACGGGCGGAGAAGGCAAGGGTCAGCGTCAGGGGCGCCCCCCGGAGCCCTCTGACCTCGGGATCCTGTGTCCGTGTGGTCAGCCCTGAGGTCCCTCTCCCCAAAGGTTTAGATCCTGTCTTGATGTGTCTTCCCCGGGGGGACAGGCATGCTCTACCCTTTCCCGGGGGCTGGGACGGAGAAGACCCAAGGCCGAGGCACCAGAGTCCCGAGCTGTCTGCTGTCCCCGCAGACACGTGGCAGTAGAAAAAGTGGGGAGCCAAGGAAAAGCCCAAGGCGTGGGTGGCTGGAGGTAGGTGCCTGGCCAACAGGGAACGGGTGGCATCTGGGATGCTCAGCCCTCTCGCTACCTGTCCGGGGGATTAAGCCTTCCCCAGAGTCAGTCCTGAAGGGTTGATGGAGGAAGAAGGACAAGGCCCCCCCAGGAAGGAAGACCCCAATCTAAGGGCCCCCAAGGTCCGGTTACCACTCGGTGCCTGAGCCTGAAGTAAACCGGGCTCCCTGATTACTGCTGACCCCCTGGCAGCCCCTTGGCCACTCCTGGGAGCTTGGACCTGCCGCCAGGGCAGGGTCTAGCCAAGGAGCCGGTGGGGGTGGGGGTTGGTGGGGGCAGGGTGGGGGGCTCCGTTTCCGTAGGAGGAAGCCCGGTCCCAGACCTGCACCGGGGACACAGGTCTTCCTCTGACTGTCTCAACACCTTCTCCTCCCATACTTCCCACCTATGCGGCCTGAGCAAGCATGTAAGCCTTCCCGAGCCCCAGGTTCCCACTCCTGCCATGCAGGCTACTGAGCAGATAAAACAGATGATGCAAGCCCTGGCTGTGGCACAGCGGATAAGACGCCAGCCTGCGAACCCAAAGGTCGCTGGTTCGATTCCCAGCCAGGGCACATAACCAGGTTGCAAGCCAGGTCTGTGGCTGGAGGCAGGTGAAAGGCAACCACACATGGATGTTTCTCTCCCTCTCTGCCTCTCTCCCTTCTTCTCCCTCTGGAAATAAAATCTTTAAAAATAATAAATAAAAATAAATTAATAAAATATAGAATAAAAACCAAAGCAGGTGACGCTTGTGAGGCCCTGGTGCCTGGCATAGGGAAGGTGGTCGAGACTTGGGGAAGAGAGGAGGGTAGCAGTGCGGGGGAGCCACCCACAGGCAGGTGTGGCCTACGGATGAGGGGCCAGGCCTTGCGTGGGTCCAGACAAGGAAAAGCAGGCTGGTGCCAAGGGCCCAGCTGCGGGAGGGAGGGCGGTAACTGGACTCCTGGAGATGCAGGTGGGGGCCCTGAAGAGAACAGCGCACAGTGCTGGAAAAGCCCTCCATCCCCTGGAGGCTCCTGCAGACAGTAGTGGCTGGGAGGCTGCTCACCCACCCCAGCCCCGGGCTAGGGCTGTAGATGGTGCTGGCCAGCCACACCTATCCTAGCCCCGGCTGGCCACCTGCCGTTAATTCACTCCCTGCAGCAAGGGCAGGAGTGAATGAAACAAATGACCCTGTTTCATTTCTCCTGGAGGTGTGTTCCAGGCCAGGAGTCCTGGCTCTGCCTCTGATAACAGTGTCCTCCGCCGGACTCCTAAAAAAAGCTGTGGCCCAGCCAAGACCCACCGGGCTAGAGGTGGGCCCAGGCAGGGAGGAGGAGGGTCCCACCTGGGCTGAAGTAGCCAGGTATGCCCAGGACAGCAAGTGGGCCGGTAACTCTGCTGGCCCTTGTGAGATAGCCGGAGGAGGGAGGGGGCTGCCTGCCCCTTTCCCGACTTCAAATCCTGCAGCCCTCCTGGTTCTCTTCCTCCTGGTTCCCCCGCACCAGTTTCCCTCTTCTGGGCTGCTTCCCAATGCACAGCGGGGTGATCTGACAGGCCCCAGGCCCCTGGCGAGCACCGTAGGTCCACGTCTCCCCTTGGTGGGGCCTCGATTCATGGCCTGCCTCTCTCCAGGCCTCAGTAGCCTCACCTGTGAAATGGGTGGGTCCCAACAGCAGCCAGTGTGGATTTGCGCCCGTGACCTGCCAGGCCCCTGAACCATGCTTTTGCACGTATGACCTCGTTCAATTTCCACCACCAGCGGCAAGCAGCGGTGTTACGAGTCCCATTGTTATGAGGAGGAAACTGAGGCACAGGACAGGGAAGCGATGCCCAGTCACGCTGTGAGTGGGGGAGCCAGGGTTCCCGGAGTCCTGACCGGAGCGGCCTGGCTGCGCAGCTTCTCAGGGCTGTTGAGCATCAGATGTGTGTGGGGAGTGTTTTCCCTGCCCAAGCTCTAAAAATGAACCCCCATTATGTAACGGGGGCACCTTCCTACTCTTCTGCAGGAAGCTACTTTTAGGAAGTGCCCAGTTCCTCTTCCGCAGCCCCGAGCCCCTGCTCAGCAGCTCCGCGGGCACCAGGACCCCTGCCTCTGGCCTCCCTCCACCCCAATCTGAGCAGCACCCCCATACCTGGATGGAGACGTCACTGTAGGAGCCGCCGATGACGCCGGTGATGGCGGTGGGAGCATCGTCATGGGTGGCGTAGGAGCCGTCGGGGCAGATGTGGCGTGAGCCATCGGCACCCCGGCTGAGGGAGGCACGCACGAAGTCCAGCGCCTGCTCCAGGGCATACGTGTCCTTGGAGCAGCTGTCCAGTATGTGCGCGCCCAGGCGCACGCCGGGCAGCAGGCGTGGGTCACGGTTGATGCGGTCCAGCGCAAAGAGCATGGCCTCCAGGCGCTGGATGCCCCGGTGCTCATTGACCGGCCCGCACTCCTCTGAGGGGCCGCCCTTCTGGTGGACGGGGAACAGCCCGCCCAGCACCAGGTCCCCCTCCAGGGTCAGCACCTTCTTGGTTGGGCCCTCGGCCCCAGCGCCCCACAGCAGCAGAGCCAGGAGTCCAAGCAGTGATCCCATGGCCCCAAAGCGGGTGGGCGGGTCCGGCAGACCTGAGCCTCCAGGGGGTGAGAGCAGAAGCGGCAAAGGCAGAGAGGAAGTGGGGAGCAGGAAAGGACAGACAGGAACAGAGATGAGAAGGGACCCAGCTCCTGCAGAGAGAGACAGACAAACAGGGAGGAGCGGAATCTGAGAGCGTCATCCTGTCTTCTGACTCTGCACCCGCTCCTCTGGCCCGACCTCCCTTCCCAGGCACTCAGGGCGATGGCAGTGACCAGGCTGAGAAGCTCTGTGCCACCCCCGAGTCTGTCTGTCAGCCCTGCCCTGCCCTGGATCTGGAGAGGGTCCCTGCGCCCGTCCCGACTCAGCAGAAGGGGTGAGAGACAGAGCAAGCGCCCCGGCCAAGACCATGTCACTGTGAATGGAAGAGTATAAGCCACCGAGGGCCCCACGGTCAGCAGCGTTGCGGCAGGAGGCCAAACCTGGGGTCCAGCACCCACCCCGAGGCTTGGATTTCTTGACAGGGGCACCGCCCACCAGGGAAGCGTCTCTAAAGGACCCTCTCCAACCTCTAGGGACACTAGCGGCCAGGTGTGCACCCGAGGGCTCTGGCTTTTGGTTTTTAAAAAGTCGCCTCTCCCCAGAGCCCCCCAGCTGCGGAGGTAACGGAAACCCTGGCAGTTCGACAGCAAGGTGGGGAGACTGGCTTCCGGGAGGGGACAGGGAAGGGGCCGTTGGTCTACAGTCAACAGGGCATGTAGCTGGGGCGCTAGGTGTGTGTCTGGGGTGGGGACAGTTCATCTGGGCAAAATCTCAAAACCAGGGCTCAGGGGGAGACTTTGGACACCTCAGCTCTACGCAGGATGCTGTTGGGGACTTGGCCTTCGTTCTCCCCAGTTCAGAGCCAAGCAGGACAAGTCACCATCTCCCACCTCCCCACCCTCAGCGCCAGGGCCCCCGCTCAGCCTGGCCGGTCCGGAGACCCTTCCCTCCTGCTTCCACTCTGCACCCCACGGTGCCCCACAGACACCTGCCTGCAAGGCTCCTGCCATCAGGGCGGCTGGGCAGGCCAGGATAGGAGCAACTAGTTCAAGGTCTCCTGTCCTGGCCACAGAGGCAGAGTCGCCTCACTCGGCCACCTCGGTGCCCGGGGGTTCATCTCCCACCGGTGCCAGGACAGGGGACCGGGACCCTGGGGTACCCCTGAAGGAAGCAGTTCAGCCAGGCAAACAGCAGAGCGAGGCGAGCGCGGAGACCAACACGGATGGGGACCGGGACCCAGATGGGGGCTGAGGCCCAGACCCGTGAGCACCGCAAGCTTCCCACAGGGGCTCCGACGGACCGGGTGGAACCGGCCAGCAGTCGGGGCCGGGAAGCGGGGCCCCGGGGGCCTGGGCCACAATTCGGGCCGGGAGCGACCCAGCCCGGAGGCTGAGACAAAGACGGGAGGCACGGACAGAACGACGGACCCGCGGACGGAGGGGCACCGCGCAGGGCGCGAGCTTTCCCGCTCCCCGAGCTCCCGGCCAGCGCCGTCTGGACGCCCCGCCGGTCCCAGCCCCGGCGCCCCAGAACTCGAGCGCCCGCGGGATTCGGGGACTCGGTCAGGACCGGGAAGGTCGGCCGCGGCCGCGGCACCACGGGCTCCCCTACCTGGCGCGCCCGGCTCCGGCGGGAGAGGGACGAGAGCAGCGGGGCGCGGGCTGCCACTCGCCCGCCCGCTCCGGCTCTGCGCTCCCGGCCCGCGCGCTGCCCCGCCGCTTTCAATCGCCGCCCGCCCCGCCCCGGCCGGCCGGCCCGCCCCCAGCCCCTCCTCCGCCCCGCCCCGCCCCGCTCCGCTCCGGGTCCGCGCTCCGACCGGCCTCCGCCTCCCTCCCCGGCTCCCCGGCTCCCCGGCGGGGCCGGGCGCTGTCCGCCGCGTGGTGCTGAAACACGGCGCTCCCGCCTCGAGACCCGCCGCGGCCGCGGTCACACCCCGCTCCCGGACAGCAGCAGACACGGGGCAGGGGTCCGGGAAGGTCACTGAGCCCCGGGAGGTGGGCGCGGTGCTGTGGGGCCCGGACTGTGAGAGCCGGGAGGCTGGCCCTGGGGTCCAGGGTGCGTCAGGCGGTGGGCGATGGGTGGAGGGCTTAGCCCGGCGTGTCCCTGACACACAGTCATCGCCCCTGCTCACGGGCGCAGCTGAGTCCGTGCCAGGCCCCGGGAGGGGGCATGTGCCTTCAGCCCCATGTGAGTTGGGGCCTGAGTCACCAGGAGGAAAAGATGGGGGGCGGGTCAGAGGAGGATGGGGCCTCCTCTTCCTTCCTGCAGATGACCTTTAAAGCTGCCACCTTCCCACACACACACCCAGCCACCCAGCCCGGACCCCCACGCTAATCCCTACTCGAGTGTGCAAAGGGGGAGGGGCGCTGCAGGGTCAACCCGGAGGGGCGCTGGGGCTGCCAGGGGGATGAGAGGGAGGCAATTGGGGAAGAGGCTCCTGGAACTGGCTGCCGCGTAGGCGGGAGCGGGAGCTGGGGCAGGTGGAGGAGCAGCTCTGGGAAGATGCTCTGGACTCTTCCTCTCCCACAGGCCAGTTGGGAGGGCGGTGGGTGAGCCGCGGTGCCCGCTGCAGCTGGAGGCCTCGGGGTGAGGGAGGCCGAGCTCTCTGCACCCCTCCCGCAAGCCCACACCGGAACAACGCCAGGGCTCTGCCCTTCCTCCCACAGGTGTCCCGAGCGAGGCCGGCTCAGACACGCGCTGACCGGCCCAGGCCCAGGCCAGGCGCCCCAGCACCGCACACCCACCTGCGGACACGCAAGCCCCCACGCCCCACTGCTCTGGAGGGAGCAGAGCTGTGGGAGAGAAACACTTGGAACCCAAACAAACAAGCTCCATGGCTAGTGGGAGGCCCTGTGGCAGCGGGTGAGGCTTGGAGCTGTCAGGCGGCTGGGGAGGCAGGCAGGTGTCTTGCAGCTCCAGCTGGCTGAGGCTGCTCCCGGGGCCGGCGAGTGCTGGGCTGGGCAGGGGGCTGACAACAGCAGGGGGGTGAGGTGCGGGGGGTCTCACCACCACCCCAGCCCGCTCACCCAGGCGCCCCACGGAGGACACGGGGTGCTCGGCGCAGCATCAGCCCCAGAGGCCACGGCATGGCCCGCAGGTCCACAGCACATGGACGTGCAGCCACACACCAGCCTTCCACGGCGAGCTGTGCATGTGGGCACAGTCACACAGCGGTACACATTCGCACACGAACACACTGGCTGCACACGGACGCGGCCATGATACTTAAGCTTTAAATCTGAACACACGCACAGCTGTTCACGGGACACAGAAATAGCGCCACTCAGGTGCTCATGAACAATGAAAGCCACCCTGGCTCAGGACGCGCAGTCCCGCTGCCCGCTGCCCGATGTGGGCACACCAGCAGCCGTATGCCCGGGCACCCAGCTGCACAGACCTGTGGCCTGACACGCAGACACGCAGAGAAAGACAACCTGACACGTGAACACTCGGTTACAGGCACACCATTGTAAACAGAGCCACACACGGATACTGGCTGTGTATGGAACTCGCTCCCCCCGGGCCCCCTCCCGGGTGGTCCAATCCAGCCAGCCTCACACCATCACGCGACCCCATACACACAAAACACAGCAGCACATGCACAGAGCTGCAGAGCCACCCCCGCACATGGGGCCCCACCCGCCACAAGTACGCCCTGATGTGCACCTGGGCACAGCCTCCCAGGACCACCCCTGGCAGACCCATCTGTGGCTACACACATAACTGAAGGCGCTGTGCACGGACACACACTGGTGGACCCTGCCGGGCAGACGCCAGCAGGGGCCAGGCTCGCACCAGCCAGACACACAGTATCCGTGGGAGGCAGAGGCAGGCTGTGCGCCGCCCGCTCCGGGCCCGGAGGGCACCCTGTGTGCAGCTCCAGCGCCTCAGGGCGCCTCTGGGGCAGCGGCGGTGGAGGGCAGCTGTCTGCTGGGGCAGCTGGCCCGTTTTCTCCTTGGGACCACCCTCCACCCCCCACTCCCAGCCTGTCAGCACAGGGCTCCCCAGGGTGGAACAAACAAAGGCACAGCCCAAATCCAGGTGAAACAAAACAATCTTTTGCTTTATTCTGAGTCCTGGAAGCTCCACTGTGAATCTGAAGAGAAGGAACAGGCAGCAGCCACCAGGTGCAGAAAACAGTCCCTGCTCCGTGGCCGAGGGAGCCAGAGGGCACGAGGAGGGGCCTTGGCCAGAGGCAGCGGCAGTGGAGGGAGGGCCCCCAGCCCCGCTGGAAGCTGAGGAGGCGGAGGGCTGAGTTGATCCGTCCCTCGTGGCGCCATCAGAAGAGCCAGGGCCAGGGGTCACTCTTCACCCCTCTCAGGGGTGCTGAGCTCCCGGGCCCACTTGGGGGTCCCCAGGGGCTCAGCCTCAGCACCGAGCCTGGGCTCCCCCGGGGGCCCCTCGCCCTCCAGGTCCAGCTCCTCAAAGGATGAGCCGCTGGTGCCCGACTCGCTGCAGCTGTGCTCACTGCGGTCGTCGTGGTCCCAGCCGCGGCTGCTCACCCCAGGGGACAGGGTGGCAGCTGACGTCCCCCGGCTGCCAGGACCCACCTCCAGGCTCACAGAGCTCGTGTCGCTCGTCCTGTCAGCTCCTGGGCAGGGAGAAGGGGTGCAGGTTTGTTGGGGCCCTGCTCTTCCTCCAAGGAGAGGACAGGGCCACTCAGACACTCATCAATAATGCAGCCACCCCTGGCCGGGAGGCGCAGTCTGGCTGCCCTCTGCCCTCTGCCCCCTGCCCTCTGCCCCGAGGGCTGCAGTGGCAGGACAGACGGAGCCACGGGGGAAGGTGGGGGGCAGCCTGCTGCGCACTTCTCTCCCCACCCGCATTAGCCTTCGCTCCCTGCACTCCCACAAAGCCTGCCCCCCCCCCACGGTCCATTAAGGACCACTCAGCCCAGCTGAGAAGCTGAGGGTAGAACAAAGAGACCCAAGTGGTGCCCCACCTCCACCCCCATTCCAAGCTTGGAGCGCGGCTTGTCCAAGGCCAGCTACTGAATGTCCGTAAGGCACAAGGGAGGGAGAATGGACCTGGAAGCCTGCCCTTCTGCCCCTGTCCTCCACGGGGCTCCCCGAGGAGCAGCCACATGCAGGACGTCAGCTGGCCCCACCTCTGGCCCTGGAGCCTGGCTGAGGAGGAGGCTGAAGCCGGAGCCAGTGGGGAGTCCCGAGGAGCCCTCTGAAGGCGCTGAGCACGGACCTGGGCAGATACACTTGAAGGGCTTTCCTTCCCTTGCCTGGTGGCCCAGAAGGGCCCTTCCCTACCCCTGCCACTGGGGGCTCCTGAGTCGCAAAGCAGGAGGAGACCGTGAGTGCTGAGCAGGGCTGAGGGTGCAGGTCCACCGCCTGCTCCTCCCACAACATGCATGATCCAGGCAGCAGCCCTTTGACAGCCTGGTTTGGGGGCGACCCCTCAACTCAGCTTCCCCAGCTCCAGGGCACTGACAGCAGCTGGGGGAGGTGGGGAGGGGCATGGAACTCAGGCCCACTGTGCACAGGCCCCTAGGTTGAGGGTTGACATGGCTCCTTTCCCGTGAGAGGCAGGGGCCGCTGTCCTACATCGCATAAGAGGAGGGTGGGCCAGCTTCCCCAGACCCTGCTTCCAAAGCGACAGGTGCCGCTGGGCTGTATGGCGTTTGCACTTGGCCCGCAACTTTCACTAAGCCTCAGCGGGACCTAGGATAGGGTGAGGGAATTTGGGGTCTGCTTCCCCAGTCCCCTTGGCCCCAAGAAGATGCCTTCTGGGCCCTGCTGGCAAGGGGCCTCGGGCTTTGAGAACGCCAGGCTGCTGGCCCATGGCCCTCTTCTTGCCGGGCCCCAGCCTGGTTCAAGGGTGCAGGCTCCAAGAGGAGGCCTGGCCACACCATGATTTAGGAGGGGTTCCCTTTGACCCCAGGTCAGGACTCCGACCCTCCTTGGCTCCTTAAATTCCACAGGCCTGATGGGAGCAAAGAGGGGACAGTGTCTCCCTGGTCCCATTCAACTGTCATGTTCTCCCACCCACCGTCTCCCTTGGGACCCAGGTGTGGAAATCCCACTCTCCCGGCTCCTGGGTGAGGAGTGGTCAGAGGAAGGAGCGCAGAGCTGTCCCTCAGGCCAGGCCCAGCATGGCAGGATGAGGACAGCCCATGGGGAGGTGCAGATGTTCCTGGCAAAGGAGTACAAGGCAGGGAAATGACACCTATATCCCCAGCGCTGCGGGGCAGGGGGTGAAGCTGCCACCTTCACCGCAGTCCCCTATCCACGGCCCCCCGCCAGTGCAAGGAGATCAAATATTCATCGCCGTCCTGGGGCTAAATAATACATCAATGTGGTACAGGCACAAGCAGCCAATCACCCCTTCACTTCCCAGCCCAGGGGGGACCCCAGCAGGGAGGTGGGCAGAGCCAGTGAGAGCAAGCAGCACACCTGGTAGGCAGATACCCCAGGACGGCCTGGCGTCAGGGCAGGGCTGTCAGAGGCGGCAGACCCCAGCCTCCACGCCTGAGGGCGAGTGGGCAGGAAGGTGGGGGGGCAGGCCCAGAGCTAGGGGCGTGGGAGCTCCGCGGTGGCCCACTGCTGTGGGTGCCAAGAAGCCCTTCAGCACCCTGGCAGGCAGGAGCCGGGAGAGAGGCAGGGTGGGAGGATGGCCGAAGAAGGGGAGAGGCAGCAGAGGGGGGTCAAAGGAAGGTCAAGGCACTCCCCCTTCCAGCCCCGGACACTGCTTGGGCCTGTTGACCTTGGGCCCCGTCCTGTGCCCACAGGACATGGAAGAGTGTCTGCCAGGCACTGCAGGCGCAGGCGGGCGGGGGCAGCACCCCACGGAGGTAATTAAGCGGCAGGTGAAGCCAACTGTGTTGGACACAGCCCCTAGAGAGGGCAGGCTGCCTCTCAGACCCCCCACTCTGACAATCTGTGCCTCTCCAGGGCGACCTTGTCTGCTGGGGCCTGGACTGACAGTGGGGTCTCCTGGGGACGGGGGCAAGCAGAGACAGTCCCACTCCTCCCAGCACACACCACGCCTCAGGCCCTGCACCCACAGACTACAGGAGGACCCACAGCATGGCCAAGAGTCGGGCCTCTGGGACCACCTGGGAAGCCACCCGCAGGCCACCTCACCCTTGAGGGCTGCTCAGGATCATGAGAGGTCATTGCAGGGCTGGGCTGAGAGCAGGCAAGCATGCCCTGGCCTGGATCTGGGGCAGGAAGGCTGGCGGAAGAGGCCGGCACTGCTCTTTGGGCCCTTCTGCACCTCCCTGGCCGTCCCTGGGTAGGGAGCTGGCTCAGGACAGGCCCCATACGGGGCCCATACGGGGTGGGCAGGAGAACACATGTTCCCCTTCCCCCTGTCCAGACCCAGGGCCCATCTTATTTCCTGATGAGCCCCACCCGAAGGACACCTGTCCTGAGCACCCTCAGCTCCTCCAGTGAGCACCCTGTTCCTGTGATCTGTGTTCCACAGGTACCCCTGCGGCACTGGGAGGGAATCCGGGCAGAGTCTTCACATCTGCGTTGCCAGGGATAACATGCGTGAACCCACCCTGCCTGGCCCCACGTGTCTGGGAACAGACACCTCTGCCTTCAGGTCTCGGGCATGTGGACAGTGGCCTTTCTTCCACTCAGCCAGGCTCAGCCTGGCAGCTCAGGCAGGGAGGAGGCTCCCGGGCCGCACCCCCCAGGCCCACCGCGCTCCCCCGCCTTGGTACCTGTGCCATCTGTTTGGGAGTCACCAGCCTCCACAGGCCCCCGGCTTCTCCGCTCTGTCTCCTTCACCTCAGGCACGTAGAAGTCCCCCTGCCGCGCCAGCGGGCACATGAAATGGATCTGGCCTTGCTGGTAGATCTCCAGCCGAGGGTGGGCACACAGCTTCCGCTCCTTGTCAGAGAGGGGCAACAGGAGGAATGAGCCCTACAGGGCCTTCCCTGCAGGGCCCCGAGACTGGCTACTGCTGATGCCCTCCCGGGGGGCCGGCTCTGCCTCCTGCCTGTCTCCCCAGGTTCCAAATCCCTGCTGAGGGAGGCACCCACAGGCCCGAAGGCAGGGCCCACATTCCAGGGGGCAGTGGTGGGGGACCAGCAGTCCTAGGGCAACAACCTGGGACACGCGTTCAAACAGCCCACCCAGCGGGCGGCTCAGTGGGCCACTGCTCCCCAGGGCGGAGGGCGCCGGCGGGGTCTCCCACAGGCCTCGGGCCTGCGCTGCAGGGGCCTTCTCGCCGGGGTGGGGCGAGTCCAGGCAGCAACGGATTGTTTCTCCCTCCCTTGCCCTCTAAGAATAAATACATACAATTTTAAAAAAGAAAAGAAAATGAAAGAGCCCAGGCGGCCTGGCGAGGTGCGTCAGCTGGTTGGAATGTCCTTCGCACCAAAAGGCTGCAGGATCAATTTCCAGCCAGGGCACCTGCCTGGGCTGCGGGTTTGATTCCGGGTTGGGGCACAGACAGGAGGCAGCCGATCAGCATTCTTTCTCTCTCTAAACGAATCCTTGGGTGAGGACTTAAAGGAAGAACAGCCCACGAGCCTGGCACTGTTGGTCCTACGTGCGTGCGCCCCACAAACACTGGTCTCACATGGCTGGGAAGCTCAGCCTCGGCCCACCCGAGGGCAGCGACCTCAAGCCAAGGTCTGACTCGCCAGACCTCCCCTCCCAGGCTCCCTGGCCCTGACCTCCTTCCCTGGACAAATGACTGACCCCCAGACACCAGCACGCTGCCCCCTAGGCCTCCAGCTCCAGTCCTTGCAGACACGTCACAAACCCTGGCCAGGGGATCCAAGGCCAGCGAAACCCTCTTCTACTCTGCCCCCCTCCCCAGGCCTGTGTGCACTGCACACCAACCTCTGACACTACCAGGAGGGCTGGTTCCCAGCCCGCTCGGCACGGGGCCCAGAGTGTCATGCAACCGGGAGGGGCGCGCAGGACAAGCAGACCTAACATTGGCCATGATGGCGCCCCAAGTTCTGAGTCCGGTGCTCCACTCCCCTCTGCCTGGACCCGGAACCCCAGGTTCCCACCCCTCCAGGCTCCCATCCCCCCGTGCGGGTGGAGGGGCACAGACACTCGGGTCAGGCAGGGGTCAAGCGCACCTTGCTCCTGAGCCTGCACCTCTCCTGCCCCCGAGCACGACTGCCCACCGAGATGGCTGCGAGGGCCCTGGCCTGCCCTGCTCAGTGCCAGCCTCCGCGGCGTGGCTGTTTCTAGCTCCCGCCCGGGCTCTGGAGCGCACCCTCCACTTAGCGGTAACCACAGACTTGGCAGCTGTGGGGAGAAGCCGCTCCTCAGCCACACCTGCCTGGCGGCTTGGCCGAGGCTCAATCTGGGGCCTCTTGTTAACTCAGTGAAGGAGGTGAGACCGAGTCACCCAGGGAGGCGGGGAAGGGGGTGCCCGCAGCGGAGGCTGGGACAGGGTCTCCCTGCAGCTCGGCCTCTGACCCCCCGGTTCCCAGGCAAGGCCTGTACCCGTCTCCCTGTGCCCTAACGCAGAGCGGGACACCCGGCTCTGGCTCCTCCCGGGTCAGTGAAGGAAGGTCATTATTTTTGACAGTTGGAGTCCAGTCTTTTCTGCCAGCCTGGTGCTCTCCGGGCCCCGGGGTGAGTCAGTGTCCCAGCCCCTCCCCGCCCCAAGCGCACGGAGCGCCCGCCTCCGCCTCTCCCCTGCCCTTTCTCTCCCCAGGCCTGGGCCTCAGCAGGAGGCTGCACAGGGACACGCCAGGAAGCAGGAGCTGCGGGGCTTCGGGACTCTTGTGATCCCAGCGCTTGGGGGTGGGCATCTGCCCAGCCTGGGCCCCTCCCAGTGAAGGGGGACGTGTCACCAGGCCCAGGGGCTCCCTGAAGGTCTGTGTCCTTCCCTGGCAGCCAGAGGGAAGACCAGGGCAAAGGGACCCTGCACCCCGTCAGGACGTGGCCTTCATTCACCAGCAGCCCATGCTCTGGGCATTCAGAGGGGCCACAGAGAAGCGCCTCAGTGGCCACCACTCCAGGCCTGTGGACAGCTGGCTTTGGGGATGCTCCCAGGAACCGGGGCCTGCGCTCACCCAGAATGTTCAAGGACAGTGGTGCCCTGCCCCAACCCTTGCCAACACCTGAGGCTGCCTGGCTTCCCTCCAGAAGCAACAGGGATGATAGAGGGACTGGGGCTCTTTACACCCTCCACTCTAGGCTGGGCCCCAGGGTGGGCAGCCCCCGCAGCCCCCGAGCCACCTGCTCCACCAGCCCCTCATTGGCAGGCGGGAGGCAGCGCTGCGGCTGCTCTGCGCATCTGCCTCCTCCCGGAGAGCCGGCCTCTGAGGTTGCCTGGCTGTGGACAGCCCCGTTGCCATGGAAACTGCATCCTCCATCCTTGCCCGTCGCCTTCATCTCAAAGCCATCGGGGAGAACAGAGGAGCAGGGGAGACAGAGGAGGGAGAGGGAACAGTAGCCTGGCCACACGGCCCCTCCTTCCCTGGCCAGCCCTCCCCCCTCACAGCTTCCCACGCAGGGAGCACTGGCGCCCACGCCTGTCCCTGGCCCCTGGAGGGGCATCTCACACCCAAGTCCGGCCTGGCAGGTCTGGCCCCCACCACCTGGAGGCCCCTGGCACTCCTCGTTGGAGGGAAATGTGGAGCTAATTAAAACCTCATTGACAGCTCAGCCCCGAACCATTTTAACACTTGCTGGGTCCTGTCAGAATTCAGGGGCATGAGGAAGGTAAAGGCACAAACTCCCAGCCGAGGCCCATAAGCAAGAGACGAGCTCAGAGGTGTCCCTGCAACCTCTCCTGGGAGAGCCCTCTTGGTGGCCTGCCCACTGGACAACAGTGAGTCCAGCAGTGACTGGGGAGGGAGGGTGAGGGGCAGGCCTAGCCAAATGCCCTTCCCTAAGGGACCATGCACAGGGGACAAGGCCTTTCCTGCCCAGCCAGGCACAGCCGCTGAGGGGCCAGGGGCCAGGCACAGCAGGAGCTGTGGCTGGGCAGCATGTTGGTGACCTGGTAAATACTGGAGAACTAATGAAGGAAGGCAAGGCAGCTGCCTCTCCCCAGGGAGCCCTTGAAGAGCGGGCTGCCAAGAGCCAAGGACACCAGGTCAATGCCACTGGGCTGGCCCTGCTGGGGAAAGGGGCCTGAAGTCCTCGTGGGCCCGCCCCCTCCCAGACAAGACAGTGAGGAGCTTGAGGAAGCATCCCTGGGGCAGGGCACCTGCTCTGGCCTCTGAAGCCATCAGCCATCGGATGAGGCCACAACCCAGGGCAACTCACTCCCACAACACAGACTTGAGGGGACCACAGGCCCCCTCCTCTCCAGGGTGGGAGATGCAGCAGCTGGCCACCATCCTCCTCATCTAACAGGAAGAAGTCAGCTCATCAGGCCGAGATGCCACCAGGAGCTGCCAGAAACCAGATGCAGGCCTTCTAGTGCCCTAGACACTGCCAAGGTTTCCCTCCCACAGGGAGAAACAGGGAGACAAGGGACCCCACCGGTAATGCAGGCATTTCCAGGAGACCTCAGTCACCTGCACCCTGCACTCCCACTAGCCCACTTGCCAGGGGCACTGGCGGACACGCAGAAGAGTAGCTGCCCCAGTGCCCCTGCCCTGGCTGCTCTGGGGACACACCACGCCCCTCCCCCACCCCTCAGGTGGTGCTCACCCCCGGTGGGGGCAGGCGGGCAGACTCCAGCAGCGCAGGGTTCCAGCAGAAAGGCTGAGCTGGCATGCAGAGCCGAGTTCCCGTAGTGCCTCCCTGGCAGGTCTTACTGAATTGGAGGAGGGGAGAGAGGGCAACTACCTGGGCTGCCTTCCTCTGATGCTCCTCAGCCAGGGCCCAGGTAGACACAGAGGGTAGGTCCCGCTCCCAGGCCACCTGGAGAGTCTGCTCAGAGCAAAGTGACCTCCAATCCCCAAACGGACGAGACAGCGGGTGCAGACCAGGGGCTGGGCCACCCACCTCCCACAGCTCCCACATCTCCCACAGGGGCTCCAGGCCCAGGGCTGGCGGAAAGCTCCACTCCATCACAGCCCCTCCCTCCTGCCTCACTGCCGTGAGGGGCTCTGGCCCTCCCACTCGGCCTGAGCCACCTGGTCCTGCCCACCCTCCGGGCCAGGGTGGACAGCCAGAGCACAGCGGCTGCATGCCCCCCGGGGTGGTGGCATCTCTGCCCGGGTGAAGTGAGGCATGCTCATTTTTAATGACACAGCCGCCACCGTGAGCCCGCCCGCCCGCACACAGCAGTCCTGCAAGTGGGGGCTGGGGCCCTGGAGGCCCCTTAGGCAGCTGGTCTGCATGGCACGTGCGAACTGATGCAAAGTGACGGGAGAGGCACAGCAGGGCTGCTGCTGGAATGTGGCATGTTGTTATTACTTTTCCAGGAACTTCTGATGGCTCCCTCTCATTTGCACTGGGCCTCCCCGGGACCTCTGGCCCAGAGCTCACACCTGTGGGCGGAGGGTGGAGACCCGGGGGTCCGCGGAGGCCTGGTGAGCACCCTCCCCGCTCACGGCAGGAGGGCCCGAAGCCCTGAAAACTACAGAAGGGGACGGGGAGTGGGAGGGGCTGCGGGAAGGGGCCGAGAGCTCCAGGCAGGCGCCCCGAAGCTTGGCCTAGCTCCCAATAGGCGGGTGGCTTCTCCCTGGACCTCAATCCCCTCGACAACAAGATAAAGAGATTGAAATAGAGGGTCTCAAAAGAAGCTCTGAACTGCCAAAGACGAATAAATTACCGTTACTTAAAGATACGGCAACTGTATACTTGAAACACCCAAAAAAAATCAATGGAGAAACTGTTACCAGTGAGACAGTTAGGAAACATTGTGGGAGCAGGCGCTGAAGGCCCTCCTGGGGTCGGGTCTGGCCTGGCTGGCTGCAGGGCTCCCCCCCCACCCCGGGGCAGATGGGTGGCCTGGGCAGGAGCCTGGGGGAGACTGCGGACAGGGAGGTGTGAGGGCTGGAGGCACCCCGGCCCGCTGTGCCTGCCGCCACTGCTGTCTGAAGACGTTTCATTTGCACCCGCGCCGGCGGCCTGCCACGCAATTTACACCTCTGCTCCTGTTCCCGCACACCTGGCCCGGCTTCCTGGGCAGCCCGCGAGGGGGCCTCAGCGATGGCAGAGACCAGGAGGGGCTGGGTACACTGAAAAGCAGGGTGTGACTCCCTGTAACAGGCACAGGGGACAGCAGCCCTCAAGTCCCCCAGGACCTAGGTGGACGCCCAGGGTCCAAACGGCCAATCCAATCGTCGCCAGCCCTGTTCTTCCTTCCCGAGCCCACAGGGAAGCAAGCAGAGGACTAGGGAGCATTGGGGTGAGCAACCCTTGGGGAGCGGGGGGCCCAGTCCTGGCATCCCACCACCCTCCCCCCCACGTGTGGCAGCCTCCCAGGTGATGCGGGTGCCGTGGCAGGTGCCACAAGGCTCTCCAGGACCAGCTGCTCTGCTGTGTCTGCACAGCCAAGGACCTGGGGCTGCGCCCGGACAGGGGACGGAACGCTGCTGACTGACGGCCCGGAAGCAGGCGGCTGCTCGGTGCAGGTGGAGCTGTGAAGCCAAGGCCCCAGGAGCTGGAGGAACCGAGGGTGCGGAGGGCAAGGCCAGGGGGGCGAGCGCGATGGAGAGGAGAGGGGACGTCCCCTCTCAGACTGGCGCCCCCAACCCCAGTCCCGCAGGGAAGCCCATCTTGTCCTAACCGGACAGCGGCCCCTCCTTTCCTGAGGGCTCTGCTGGGCGGCAGAGCTGTTCTGCTCTGGAGGGCAAGCCCTCCTTGGAATCTCTCCCCTCCTCCCCAGAAGCCCAGGTTTCTGCAGAAGAGCAACAGAATTTTCCCTGGGTGAGCTCCATCTGGCTGGGGAAGAGGCTCCCCCTGGATTGGTGGCGGCCCCGCCCCACAGCACCAGCCCCCAGGGTCCTGCAGGGCTGCCAAGCTGCCACATCCGAGCTGGTATTTCGAGCTCGGTGGCGCCCACGCCCGCCCCAGCAAAGGCTGGCTTGGCACTCCCGGGCCTGGCGTGGGGTGGGGAGGGGTGACGCCAGGGAGGCTGAGGAGCTGGTCCCAGGGCCCGGGCTGGCAGAGGGTCCGCGCGCAGCTCAGCACGCACGAGCCGGGCATGGCGGGAGATGGCGCCTTCCCCTCCGCGCGGGGCGTCTGGCAGCAGAGGATCTGCTACCCCCAGTAGCTTCTGCTACCCTCGTTCCCGGTTCGGCTGCGTCCTCTGGCTCTCTCTTCCCTGTCCCCGTGCCCAAGCCCTGTCCCAAAGCGCAGCCTGGACGTGTCACTCGGCACTCCTCTGCTCCGACTCACCAGTGGTGCCCTGGAGCCGACAGGCGGCGGCCCCATCTCTTGGGCCTGAACACCTGCCCCTCCGCTGCACTCGGGCTGTGCGTTCACAGGCCGTGCCCACGCTGCAGCCTCTCCTGCACCTGCCGTCCCACCTGGGCGATGCTACCCAGCCTTCCAGCTCAGCCCAAATGCCACCCCTGTCCCAAGGCTGCTTTGCCTTTCCCAGCGAAGCCACCCCCAGGCGTGGCTACGCCCAGTGGCTGGGGGCTCGATGGTGAGAGTTCTGGGGCATGTCACTCAGCCCCAAGCCCTGGCGCTGCTGAGAGGGCCCTCCGCCCTGAGCAGGTGGGCAGTGGCAGCACTGGCAGCCGAGGTGGCCCTGGAGCCCCAGTGCAGGGCCTGCGAGTGCAGCTGTCTCCACCTCACTCAGCGCGAGGACACGAGGCCCGGCGGCGCACACGCAGCAGCTGTTCCCAGTGCGCGGACAGCTGCCGGGCCACCCTTGACCAGCGCCTGCTGGGCACCCAGACAGCCGGGCTCTTCCTGCCCTTTGCTCCTGGCACCAGCTGCACTCACCCGGACCATGGTACTGGGACACTGGTGGGAGCTGCATGGCCCTGGTGGTAGGAATCCGGATGAGGACACCCCAATTCAATGCAGAAACAGGGGTCCCCTCTCCCCCCATGTCCATCCCTTTTGCTAAGCTAATCAGGGAGGGTTCCAAGCTTTATTTTCTGTAAGGGAGGCCCTCACACCTCAGTGTGAGTGCAGCCACTGACTCCTCCAAACAAGCTTGAAGGCCATCTGGCCTGTGACATCCAGAGACACAGCCACTCCAGTAGAACCAGATAAGGGTCCCAATGCAGCCCCCCACCCCTGGCTTCCAGCTGAGGAGCCATCTCGGCATAGCCCCAAGCTTCCTGCCACAGCAGCCTGAGAACCATGATCTGGGCTCCCCGTTCACGTCCAACCCACGGTAGGACAATGCCATTGGCCCTGCTGTCCCTTGCTTGCTGGTTCTCTTGTTGGGGGCCACAGACCTGGGACGAGGAGAGAAAGTGCTCAGCAAACTCCAGCACGTTGCAGGTACTGGGTCAGTGGCCCTTTCTCAACTGAAGACCTAACAGGCAAAGACAGAGCAAATGAGCTGTGTCTGCTGGCTCATTCCACTCCCCTCTGCCCGCCTAGTTCCTCTCCAGTTCTCAGGGGAGAGCCAGTGACTGCCCTCCAGGGCCTGCCAGCACCTGCCAGCCAATGAGCCTCCACTCGCCAGTGCCCTGTGCCTCCCTAAACTCGGGCGGAGATGCCCAAACGTGCTCAGGGCCCTCCAGAGCAGCGGCCCTGGGGACAGGGCCTATGGAGGAGACACGGATCCTGCTGACAGGGAGGTCTGGCCACAGTTCACACTCACAGTGATCTCCCCTGACCTCCCCTGACACCTGCCAGTCAGGTCTGAGCCAGCTGCAGCATTCAGGGGCCTGTCACCCAGTGCTGCTGCTCCATGTGTCCCCACCTTCTCATTAGCACAGGCTCCGCCCTGCAGCCAGGGAGGTGGAGGAAAAGAAGGGCGTGTGCGTTCACACACACACTTGCACGCTCACGCACGCACACACACACACACACGGCTGAAGGCAGCTGGCTGCCAGGGCTGGGAGTCTGAAGAGCCCAGAGTCTCATTAGCCTCCTCCTTTCCTGGGTCCCAGGGAAGCAGGCTGAGGGCAGGTGTGGGAGGGAGCCTTCCAGTCTCCTCTCTGTCCCCCCCAGCAGAGGGAAGCACAGACCACCCACCCTCTGTCCAGGGCAGGCTGAGACCTAAACAGACCCGCCCCTTCATGTGTCACCTGCCTTTGTTTCCCAAGATGCCAGGCCACTCCAAACCCAGGGACAGAGAGACCCGCCTCCAGCACCCAGCGGAGCACCAGGGCCACGCTGCACGGCGGGTGTCTGGCGCTGCTCCCAGCTGTGGCCGGGCGCTGTATGCCACGCAGACACCCCTGAAGCCCCCTGCTCTCCCTGCCACCGCTGGCTCCCCCGTCGCAGGCCGGGAAAGAGGACGATGCCCACTGGCCTGGCCCCCACCCCAGGAGACTCAAGCGCAGCTGATGGGCTTGGGGCGCAGGGGGAAGGCGGTGGGAGGAGGAGGAGGGAGGAGGAAGGGCTTTCATCAAAGAAGTGACGTCAAAACCAGGCAACTTATGAAGCTGTCAGGGGCCAGGAAATTTGGACAAAGGTGCCTAAAAATAGACACCCTGAAGCCAGAAAAAGGCTCTGGTGGCTGAGTCGCTCACCACCCCACCCCACGCCATGCCACACCACGCATGCTGTTCCGAGGCCTGGATCCCAGAAAGCCTCTCCCAGGGGTGCTCCTCCTCCAGGCTGGCCCGAGAGGGAGGGTGACACGCAGAACCGGATGTCACACACCAGCCCTTCCCCTGGGGAGCTGGGCGACACTGAGCCCGGAGACATGTGTCCAGCCTCACGGCCAGCCAGCTCCCCACTCCTGGCCTCACCCGCCCCTCTGCCTCCGCAGCACAAACCCCTGCCAGCACCCTTCTGGCTGTCACCCTCGGCTGCTGGAGACCAGCCCTGCCCTCCTGGGTCCTGCCCTGCTGCACCAGCAGCCTGTGTTTCTTACCCCCTGCCCTCGACCACCCAGGCCACGGCCGGCCCAGGGCCCCCTAACTCATTCCCAGCCCTGGCCTGGCTCTTGCGGCCCTGAGCCTGGAGACGTGGGCTTCCCGTCTACCCCCTTTGCCCAAAGAACAAAGCCCCTAGATTCCTACGCGCCTGAGAGGTCCCATTCCCACCGACCCTCCTGGGCCCCAGCCGCCGCGCAGCCTGTGACCCCACTGGGCGTCTGCAGGGCTAACGCTGTCAGCCTCTCTGAACCCGAGCGCCGTGGCTCCTCCACCCTCCCTTCCTCCCTGACATCCCAACCACCCCAAGTCTTTCTGCTCCCCCAACCCCCAAATTGACAGGAAGTCTCCACCCTCGCCTGCCTCTTTACAGCCACACACCCACAGACCCATGACAGCGCCCACAATCCACAGTCGGTCCCTCCCGCCCAGGGCTGGGACAGCCTGTCTGGTGCAGGCACGGCTGAGATTCCCTTCCTCTGCTGCTGAAACACCCCGGGACCTCCTGTGGAGCAAACCCATGCTGTCCCTCTGCGGCTCAGAGCCCTCCTGCCCCTCTCCAAGACTCTGCCCGGGTGCTGCGTGAGGGGTCCCTCCTCCGAGAGACCGTCCCTGCCTGCCGGGGCCAAGCTGGTCCTGTGCCTTTGCTCACCCTGCTCCCGTCTGACGCCACCTGTCTCCACACCTCACGGCCCATGCCTGGTTCACACACCAGCATCTCACATGGTGTAAATACGAGCTGAGTAGGTGACTAAACCATCACTTCCAAGCCTTGGCACGGAGTTCACAACATGTTTTGGAGAAAGAGGATGCTGAACAGGGAAGGTTCAAAAATGGAGGGACCCATTGGGTTTCTTGCTTCCTCCAGCGGGTGGGTCTGGACGGAAGGGGTGAGGCCGGCTGCTGCCACCCCATCCTGGGCTTGGGCAGAGGCAGGAGCAGGGCCAGCACATGGACACCTGGCCTGTCAGCCCCTGGGCGCCTTAGGTCCTTGCTCTGCAAGCCTCCAGCGCGATGGGACAGGGTGGGCCCGTCCACCTACACGGAGCACGGCCAAGCACTACGGTTGTCCTTGGTCCAAGCCAGAGCAGGGCTGGCCAGGCAGGGTCTCTGAACAGCCTCCTTGCCCGCACTAGACACTCCGGTGCCCACCCTCTGGCCCTGGGCACCTGGAAGAGGTGCCAGCAGCTCTGCCCCTCTTCCGGCTCCACAGGCACCTGCTCGCCAGGAGCCCTGTGTGCTGCCCTCCTAACACCCCTCTCCTTCCCAGCTGCCAAGGCCTCCCTGTTTCCACCCGAGTCCGGCTGCCCCTCCTGCCCCGACACACGCAGGCGCGTCTCACCTTGATGTAGGCGTCCAGGGCGGGAGGCACGCGGCGGGAGGCCAGCCAGATGGACAGGGCGGTGGTGTAGGGGAAGGTGGCTGTCACCACGTGGCTGGGTGCCGGGAAGGAGAACACCTTGAAGCCAAACTTCTGGTAGAGCTGGAGGAGCTCCGGGGAGGGTGACTCCTCACCTTCGCTCAGAATGCTGCCCACCGCGCAGCGGCACTTCTCGGGGGGCACCTGCGGAGGGAGGGCAGGTGTCTGTGTTGGGCAAAGGAAGGAGGGCCTTCGACCTTTTGCCTCCTGGGTGGTGGGCTCACCAGGGCTGGCAGGACCACCAGCCCCAGGCACCAGCATGGAGAAAACTGCTTTCCTGGTGGGATTTCTTCGTGGCCCCAGCCTGTGGTACCCATCCCTTCCATCACTCCTGCAGCACACATGCCAAGCCCGTGCCAGGGGTGAGAGGTGAGATCCTGCCGAGCCCTGGTTTGCTGAGGAAACTGCTGTGTGAGGCCCTCTGCCCCACCCCTCCAGCCCCCCAGGCTGGGCCGAGTCTCCCTAGGCCTTCCAACACCTCTCCAGCCCATGCCCCACCAAGCCCTGCCGCTTCCCAGCTAAGCTGAGACCACTGGCTCCCCGCTGAGCTCTCTGGGCCCCTAAGACCTGCGCTGCACTCTGCTCCTCTCCCTTCCCTGGCTCCCACAAAGCCCAGCCGAGTCGGGTGCCTCTGTGAGTCTCCCAACACTCCCTAGGCCTGCAAGGCCCAGAATTTGCTTCTCTACCAGGCAACCCCCTGTGGATGTCCCCTCCTGTCATCTGAGACTGTACCAGCCCGTGGGCTGGGCCCCCAGAGGTGCATGTTCCAAAGAAGTCACCACAGGCCTCAGTCCCTGGTTTTTCTGTAGGCCTGGGTGCAGGCCCACTGACCCCTAAATTAAAACTCCCTGTCCTCACTGCAGCCTACCTTCCCAGCATGGTGAAGCCATCTCACCAGTTCCAGTCTCTGCCCTTCCCCCGGCCTCTTCTAAGCCCCAGCCATAGCCCCTGGGGGATCCTCAGCCCAGTTCTGCCTCCCCACTCCAGGCCTCTGTGGCTCTGGCCCCTTGCAAGTCTCATGCTGCCAGCTTAGCTCAGGGCTTCGGGGGCTGGCAGCATGGTGCAGTGGAAGGGGGCGGGTCTGGGTGTGAGTCCTGCGTCCCGTGATTCTGGACAAATCCCTTGGTTCCTTGGCATCCGCTTACAGAGCTGTCATGCCTTTGCTTGGGTGAGGTGTCAGCGAGGTGCAGCGCCCCACACCGTCCTGCACCCGCTGGTCACCAGCAGCTGTGGCACAGAGCCGGTCAGCAACCCTTGGCTTAGAACTAGCACGCCCACCCACCAAACCTTCAGTGCAAATGCCCGCTTGGGGATCCCCGGAGGTGCGCAGTGGCACCCCCACTGTGCTGGGAGCTTCCCAGCGGGAAGCGGTCACTTCTGCCTGACGGGCCTCCCACCAGCTCAGGGAGGTGCTGCTGTTCCACCTTTTGTCTCTAGATGGCGCCACCGCCCCTCCCGGAGACCAGGGAAGGTCAGAGGGCAGGGTGCTCCCCAGGGTGGCCACCAGCTGCAAGGCCAGCCTTACCCCACACGCGGCAACGACACAGGGTACATGGGAAGTGGACGGAAGGCCCCATCCTCTCCTCGTGGCCTGGGTTTGGGTCCTAGGGCCTTTCCGGGGACCACGCAGTCCCCGAAGGCCAGAGAACATCTGTGATTCCCGTTCAGAGTGCCCATGGCCCCCAGTTCCCTGCAGGACGCAACGCTGGAGCCCAGCACCAAGGCCGTGGTCAGGCCCCAGACACAAGGCCCAGGATGGTGCACATGCTCACCCGGCACTTGGCTTCTGCTCCCCCAGGAGCCAGCATGGGTGAGACCCTGAGTGTTTGAGTGGCAGAGGGAGGCCAAATCCAGGCTCTGGGCCGGCCCACCCTGCCAGCCTCCTCTTCCACCGCACCCCACGCACACCCACGGGCCCTGTAGCTCTGTCCTCCGTGCTCCCCGCTTTGGCTTTTCCTAAGCAACTTCCTCTGCCTAGAACACCCTCTTCCCCCCACAGCCCGCCCGCCCCGTGAGACGCAGCTCAGCTCTCCTTCTCCAAGTCCCCCACTGCCCACCCGCGGTGCCTCCTCTCTGACCCCACGTGCTGCAGGGGGCAGGCCCTGCGTCACACTGCCTGCCTCTCCCGGCACTCCAGGCCCCTGGCAGAAAGGCCCAGCCTCACACGTGGGGAGTTCTTGCGGTGTGCCCCAAGAGGCCACGTGTGTAGATGTGCGCACACACCCACCCGCCAGCAACCCCCCTCCCCCAGCCGGAAGGAGGACAGGAAAGCAGCTACTCGGAGCTGGGGCTCCAGAGATCCCCGAGGTTTGGAGCACAGGCGCTCCCTGCTGGCCTGCGAATCCCCTCAAGGCCCACAGCGGACGCCTCCTGCGCCCTCCCCGCCCTGCAACAAAGGGTAGCCCAGGGGCTCCGCAGGAGGCTCACCCCCAGCTAGGCAGCCCCATACCAACCAAGCTGGGCCTGGGCAGAAGCTGGACCAGCACTGGCAGGGAGGTGTGTCCCGAGATGAGCTGGCCTGGGAGCTGGGGCAGGCGTTCCTGGGCTCGGGAAGGCCCCGGCCACCTCCAGGGGAATGGCCCACTGGGGCTGGAAGGGCCCAGGGGTGGGACTACCCTGCTGGCTAGAACCCCCTCACCTGAGTCTGATGAAACATCAATATTTGGGCCTGACCTCAGGGGGTCAGCCCGGGCCTCACAACTTCGTCTGCCTGCTCCCTTTCCTCCCCATGTCAGTCATTTCTTGGGGTACCTGTGCATTGAAGGCTTTAGCACCCGCAAATGGCCACACCAGGGAGACAGGGCAGGGCTGACCCACCACTCCGGGGAGGAGGCCTACTCTGAACCCACTCTCAAGGCAGGAACACTGGAGGAGCTGCTGCTGCTTTGGGCTGCGAGGCCATCCGAGTCCTAGTATTGGATGTGAGGCAGGAAACCCACTTTTAGGTAACATTTGGCTCCTAAAGCTTGGGGTACCAGCTGGCCCCCCTGAGAGGCCAGAGTGAAGAGAGGGCCCCTGTCTGGCTCAAACCTCACTGCGCCTGGTAAGAGGACAAGGTCGATTACCTTGCAGGAACCAGAGGGGAAAATGGTGTCCGCTGGCTCAGGCCAGACCCGGAGGCTGGTCACAGGCAGGACCAGCCCGGACCCTCCTGCTGCACACCTTGATGGGGACAGTGGTACTGTCCGCCACTCCCAGCCCAAAAGGTTGCCTGGACTCCCGCCTGCCCAGCTCACCAGCCCAGAGCTGCCCCCGGGGAGGGAAGCAGAGCAGCACCCTGCACTTGCACGGGTGCCCCAGGGGACAGGGCGGCCCTGGGGCGGGCACCAGTCACAGCATGGGCAACACAGACATCGGGCCAGAGGAGAGGACCCTGAACGTCAGCAGGATGCTGGTCCCTAGGAGGGAATCCAGGTGCCTTCTGGAAGCTCCCAGCTACAAGTCTTTCAGCCTCTCTCTTTTCCCCTGGAGTCAACACCAGCTGGTACCGGACAAGGTGCTCACCACCCACCCCAGTTGCTGCCTTCCACGTACCAGCTCGTTATCCAAACAACCCTGTTACTGTCTGTTTCTGAGACCCAGGGAGCAAAGCTATTCAGCAAAGGCCACGCAGCAAGGCAGTGGTGGAGTCGGGATTTAAATCCAGGCAGACAGGCCCTGACCTGTGCCCAATAGCCGCGGCCACCTGAGAGTCTGCGAAACAGGCCCAGGCCGGGAATGGCTGCAAGGTGGCTCCTCCCCACACGTGCCTCTCTCAGGGCCCAGGTGTCCCTCAGGGCTAGCCAGAGGCTGGGCTCCTGAAAGTGCAGGTCCAGGGCACTGGAGCTGATGCCCAAGGGGCCCAGCATCTGTTAGGGGCTGGGCGCTGGGCCTGACTCTCAACACTGGTCCTGAAAACTAAAGCCCTGAGATAGGGGTTCTCAGAGAGAACCAGCGAAGACTAATTCAAACCCCAAGTCCTCTCCCCTCCCCTCCCTTTCGAAGGCAGCTCTGCAGGCAGAGGGG
This sequence comes from Noctilio leporinus, assembly GCA_004026585.1. NCBI lineage: Eukaryota > Metazoa > Chordata > Mammalia > Chiroptera > Noctilionidae > Noctilio > Noctilio leporinus. The sequence goes on along the minus strand of PVIW01000936.1, from coordinate 51,290 downwards.
CTCACCTTCCCAGCCCCTCAATGGGTTGGCCCCCGTGAACCAGCTGCAGAGCAAAGGTCGGGCCCCCACAGGCAGAAAAATCATCGGAGGGGCTGACCTTTGCCCCGCCCAGGACCCCCACCCTGTCTAGTCTCCTTCCCCTAACTGCGGGGTGGAACCTTGGAAATCCTGCTCCCTCAGCCCTCCCCAGGCTCCAGGTGACCTCAGCACCCCCAAGGAGGGCAGGAGGCCCTGTTTCGCCCTCACAAAAGTTCTGACAGGCCTGACTGAGTCAGAACTGGGACCCGTCTCAGCGTCTACGGACGAGGCGACCCCAGTGGACTGAGGGAAAAAGGAGCTTCGGCAGCAGGCTGGCTGCAAACGCATCGGTCCCCCACCCACTCCACACCTGCGGCAAGCACCCCTCCCAAGCCTGGCCCAGGCACTGAACCAGCTGCCCCACCCTGCGTGCCTCACTGGGCTCCCCACGAGGGCAGGCGGGCAGATTGCTTCAGCCCCAAGCACGACGGTGGAGGTGGCTGCAGCAGAGGGTGTGGCAGGAGGTGGAGGGCCAGGCTGCTGGCAGACAGGACAGACCCACAGGCACGGTGACTGCAGCCCAGCCACTGGGGCCTGTCCACAGGCCAGAGCCGGGCAGGATCACGTGAGGTGCTCAGGGTGCTCCCAGCTGGGCTGAGGGCGCAGCACCTTGACCCTCTTCCAGCTGCACGAGGACAGGGCAGAACAGGACCTGGGTGCATGTGTGCACACGTGTGTACGTGCATGATGGTAGGATGGAGGCATGACAGTTCATCGACTGGCCCTACAACTCATACCCGTCCCCCTACTTAGAAGAGGAAACGGTCACACTCCATGAATGCTGAGCCTGGAAGGAGACACCTGTGAGACACTGCCCACGTCCTGCTGCGTGTGCCCCTTTTCCTCCCGAACCTCCAAGGCCCTCCGGGACAGAGAAAAGCCGCATTCCTCCTGCCCGTAAGGACTATGCACTCAGGCCTTGCAGCCCCCCCCATCCAGACTCCAGGACACACTGACTCACACATGTGTGGACCCACCTATCTCTAGGGCACCGATGCTCAAGCAGCCTCTGAAATGAACATGTCCACAGCTGTCGCCACGACCTTGCCCTGAAAGTGCCCTTTCCTGGGTCAGGTCCTGTGCCCACAGCCGACCTAGCTGAGGCCTCACCTGGACTTTCTCAGGAACCAACCCACCCTAATGCTGAGCTAGGAGCTGGGGCCTGGGAGCTGTCAGGCCGCCCTTAGGGGTCGGCAGCATGCATAGCAGGTGGCCGGCCACCTGTCAGCCGGTGGTCCCTCACCGCCCTGCTGGCCCAGCCTGAAAGAGCCTCACTCCCTCCCCACACCGACAGCGGCAGGACTGGCTCCCACGGTGCTGAGCGGGGCAGGGAGAAAGCGTGGGATGGGACACTCGTAGAGCTTGTCCAGCTTGTCCCTTCCTCTGTGAACCACAATGTGGCCCCATGCTGGCCACTGCTGGGGCGGGGCCCCCTGGGGCACCAGCATGGCTTCTCGGGCTTCCTCAGGACCGGACGGGAGCCCCCAGGCTCCCCTGGCGCCCGCATACTGAGAGCTCAGGTCTGACGGCTGGGCTCCTTGGTCCCCTCAGTACCCAGGTGTCCAGACTAGCACAAGCACTTACTGGACAGAAACAAAACATTACGCTTGCACTGGGTGAGACAGGAGCCACAGCTCCTGTTGCCTGGCCTGCCGTCCCCTCTGCAGTATCAGCGGTGTGAGCCCAGAGCCCTGAGGTCCCCGCAGACAGGCACGATCACCTGGCACTCCGTGGACAATCTGAGATCTCTGCTAGGCAGTCACTGGCCAGCTACATAAGTAGGCAGGCACTAACATCTCTGACACATCCAGGTGTCAGGATGTGACCCAACTCTGAATGGGGACACAGGTATCTTCTGGAGTGACCCAGGACTGGGAGGGACGGGAGCAGAGGGGCCACTTTTACCTAGATGGTTATCCTGTGTGTGGCCAACTGTCCATAGTCAGGCCCTGGGTTTAGGCCTGGGTCACCAGTACTCAGCCTAACCCACCAGTACACCTGCTATTGTTAAATGCCTGTGGAGGACCAGGCATTTAACCCTTGTGAATGCCTCACTGTGTCACTTAATTTAACCCTTGCCAACCTACCAATGAAGCAGGTATTTTACCTGGAGATGAGGAAAGGGGGGCTTATAGTAGTTCCCTGATATGCCCAAAATCATACAGCAGGACAGCGAAGAGACAAAAGCAGAACCCTGAAATGCTGGTCTTTAGGCTGTACACCCAGGACATGGTCCCCAAACTGGCATCCAAGTCATGCTGTACCCAGCCAGCCCTGGTGGCCCACAGGGTCTACTACTCCTCTAGGAAGACTACATGGAGGGCTGCCTGGAGGCAGCGGCTGGGCCCAGAGGCTCTGAGCAAGTACTAGGGTTCTGTCTCGCATTTCCCTGGACCAGCCTCCTCCGCTGCCCCAGGGTGGCCTGTTGCCTTCACTGTCCTGGAACCAGCGCCTCCAACCCAAGGGGCAACGTGCTGCTTCTGGAACAGGCAGCCAGTCGAGGAGTGGGAGCAGCTAGGATGGTCCTTCCCTCGCTGAGGCCTTCCAAAGGACTCCAACTGAGCAGGTGTGGGGGGTGGGGTGGGGGGCACTTACACAAGAGACCCCATGGGGATGGGTGTTACGTCCAGCAGCTTCCCACAGGTCTGCCCCACCTCACTGGGGTCCCAGTGCTTTGGAGTCCCACTCAGTGCCATTCCCAGCCATGTGGCCTCCAAGCCTTAGTGTCTACTATCCCTCCTCCAGGTTGTGTTCCCTCTTCCCAGGGCCCTCTCGGCCTCTCGGCCTCGGCTCCTTCCCTCCTCCGCCTGCCATCCAGGCCACCTGCCATCCAGGTCACCTGCCATCCAGGTGGCTTTCTGAACTGCAGGCCCTGCAGCAAACTGTGCTGAGCATTTCCTCCCACCCTGCTGTACCACCCGCCATCTGGCCCAGCGCACCTGTCTACCTTTCTCCTCCCACCAGAGGCCCCCTGGCCACACTTCCGTCATCCTCTGTGTTGGCCGCTGCAGCCCCTGAGCCAGGAGGCCCTCCCGGGCACAGTGAACTTCTACTCACGGCAGGAGGCCGGGCTGAAACCTACCTGGGAGCCTCCCCGGCAGACTCGCGGCACCCTCCTCCAAACCCACAGCGCCTTGCTCGCAATCATGTGTGTGGGGCTGGCTTGCCAAACACAGGATGCTTCCTGAGGGTGGGGCCACTGCGGTTCATCTCCAGGGTGCAGAACCCGGCACAGAGAGGGCACCAGCGCACCCGTTTTCACCGAGTGCCCCGTGAGGCCTGGTCAGGAGACAATGGGTAGGCTGTAGGCCTTGCCCCGTGAGCTCTCCAGGCAAGGATACCAGAGCTGGGGATTCCAAATGCCTGGTTTGTCAAGGCTCAGGGCCCATGTGCTGTGGGCAGCACCGCCCAAGGCATGGCAAGAGGTCACATTGGTGAGCCCTGACTCACGACAGGCTGTAAGTACAGCCAGCCACCCACAGGGCGCCAATGATGCTGGGTTAGTCTCTGGCCCCAGTATCTTAGACATTCTGGGCAGCTCACTAGGCTCCTCTTACCCTCTGAGGTCCCCTCCAAGCCAGGGAGCTTGACACCCTAAGTGATGCCTGGGTGCTGGGCCAGGGGTCACCAGAATGGTCAGAGGAGGGACTCCAAGTCTCATGCTCAGGGCCCCTCTCAGCCCTGGAGAACCTGCCACCATGGCAGGGGAGCTGGAAGAGGGAAGACACTGAAATAACATGCTACGACCCCAAACACGGGGCAGGGCCTGAAAGGCCTGGCCTTAGAGCACTGGCCTCAAATGGGGACAGAAGAGGGAGGGCCAACAAGAAGAGGCAGGGGACCAAAGCCCGGGAGGAGGCCAGGGACTCACAGTGGTAAGGTCCCCCCAGCACTCAGGGGTCCATGGGCAGCCCTGAGCCGGGGAATGAGGCCCGAGCAGAGGAAAGCAGCACTCACCCCAGAGTGGAACACAGTCCAGGCTACATGTGGAAAGACCTCTGAGCCTAGGCAGGGTTGGCAGGGCCAGCTCAGGTGTTCCCACCACTCCCCTAGAAACCAAAATGCCCCTATCCCAATGAGCCCTGCCCCACGTCTGCCCGTGGGGCGGAGGTCCAGGCAGGGCACAGGAGGGTCCTTACCATGTGTGGGTTGTCATAGTAGACTGCAATGGCACGGAGCCTGGGACAGACACTGTAGCTCTCTGTGAAAAGTCGCCCTGTCTCGCTGAAGGGCCCCATGTGGAACTTGTAGGCCACAGTGATGTTGCGGACAGGGGGTGAGCCGGCGCTCACAGCCACCCCGGCCAGCAGTCCCGAGTAGCTGACAAAGGCCAGCAGCGTCAGCAGCAGCAGCAGGGTCAGGCCCCCAATGAGGCCCAGCAGTAGCAGGTCCGACATGGCTTTGTGCCCCCACGCCTCACCCCAGGGCAGCTGCAGAGGAGACAGAAGAGACAGGAGGCTGGTAGCCTGCCCACCTGCCCGCCAGCCAGTTCTGGCCCCAGCTCAGCCCTGCCTTGGGTGCTCTGGCCCAGGAGGAGGTGTGGCCAGAGGTGTTTACACACCGAGTGACCTAGAAGGGAGCCACCAAGGATGACTGAAGCTACAAGCCTCCTTATTTCTTAACCACAATCACTAAGGCTCTTAGGGCTGCTCTGTGGGTCAGCTGGTAGCCCTGGTCACACCTTGGGAAACTGAGTCATAGAGGGCACAAGGGTGAGTCAGCCAAGGGCACAATCCCAGCCCCTGCCTCAGCTTCCCCGAGATGGACCCGCAGTCAGCCTGCCTGCCTTCCTCCCCATGCTTCTTCCCTCCCACAGTGAAGCCACCCCTCCCCCACCCCAGGACCACCACCCAAGGGAGGACAAGCAAGTGCCAGGGTGCAAAATGCTTAGTGACAAACAGGAAAACCAGCAGGAGCAAAACCCCAGGGGAACCATGTTGCGGGAAGAGACATGCGCAGGGAACTCTCCTCCCCTAAGCACGGGCCCCAGGAACCCTGCTGTCCAGCAAGCCCACCCATCCGGAACCAGAGGCCGGACCAGGGGCCAAGTCCAGCGCTACTCCGCCCAGCCTCCAGCCACTGCGTCCTGCTCTCTCGCCCACAGGTCAGACCTCGAGGAGGGCAGAGGCTGTCAGAAGTGGAGGCAACAGGAACAAGTCCCCCACCCCTGAGGGAGGGGTGCTAGCCTGCGGCGGGGGGCACACTGGGGGCCACTTGCCACCCTGCCTGTCCCTCCCACCCCACCATCTGCCGGTGCTTAGAACTGTGGGTTTGACCGCCTCACCCCACCCCCTGTACCAGGCAGTGCACAGAGAGGCCTCCTGGGGTGGGTGAGGGGTGGTTTATTTCCTCTGTCACCCACATGTCGTTGATCTCACAGTTCTCTTTCCTCCCTAGTGGCCTTTCCCCTTCCTCCCATTCAAATAAAGACTAAAGACATTCACTTCAGGGGGAAAAAAATCATCATCAGCAGCAGCAGGGAAACTTATCCAGGAACAGGCCAAGGGACACAGCACAGTACAGAGGCTGCAGGAGGAGCCCTTGGGGCTGACTGCCCGGCCCCCCCCCCCGCAGAGCCTGGGGCAGAGGCCTGACCCTCTCGGGCCCCAGAGGAAAGTACATCCCAGGGCAGAGGAAAGCAAGCATGTGACATCAAACATTTACAACATAAAAGTTCTAGGAGCTGGGCCCGGGCTGGTGTGGTTCAGCGGATGGAGCGCTGGCCTGAGAACCACAGTGGCTGATTCGATCCCCAGTCAGGGCACAGGCCTGGGTGGCAGCCCCACTGGGGGAGTGTGTGTGAGAGGCAACCAGGCATTGATGTTTCTCTCCCTTTCCTCCTCCCTCCCATCTCCCTAAAAATAAAAAATAAATAAAACTTTCAGAGCTGAACCTCAACATGTCATTCGGCCCTAGAGAGAAGACTGAGCCCTGTGGAGTCCTTTGTTCCCTCTTGGTTATCGGCATTTTTTGTTGAAATCCTGTTTTTGGAGTCCATGCACTCGCAGTGTCCGCCCTGCAGAGGCAAAGGCGGCCCCTGCCCCTCTGGAGTCAGGACAGCGAGGGGCCTGGCGCTGGTCCTCTCGGCCAGTTCCGCCCCCACCAGCACCCCAGCGAGATCTGGTCCCTGTTCTGGCTCCTTTCACTCCTCTGGCCTTTGATGGCCGGAATGACGGGTCTTTCGCTAAGTGTTATCTAACTGTTGAATCTCCGCTGCTTCATTAATCCTCGGGACCGGTAGGCAGGCCGCGAGAAACAAGTGGTTAGAGGTTAAGAGACTTGCTCAAGGTCGCGGTGCTGGGCAGACAGGACCCACCGCAGGCACAGTCTGACTCCCGGCCCCTCCCCACTCCCCGCCGCAGCCGGGTTTCCAGGGAAGCCTGGGCGTTTCGCCCCGGTCGCCGGTCCCGCAGCCCAGGCGCTGGGGGTGGGGGGGCAGCTCCGAAGTTCCGCGTGGCCGCTCCCCTCCCGGCCGCGCGCCCCGTGTCCCTTTCAAGGGAGCTCAGTCCCCACCTCTTCCTCTCTCCTCCTGAAGCCTCAGAAAGAGGGGAAATAGAGCGGGGGGCCCAGAGCTTCGCGTGCTCGGGAGGGGCGGGACGAGCGGGGCTCACCTGAGAAGCCGGGCTCCCTTCGAGCAACTCAGGGCCTCCAGCGCGGCGGGGACTAAGCGCGCCCGGTGCTCCCGTGCCGGGGGCAGGAAAACGTGACGCCCGAGCGGGGCCCCTGGCCCCGGCTGCTCCCGGTTCAGGGAAAGCCCCACCCCCCGGGCCTCCAGAACTCCCCAGTCGCGGGGCTGCGCGGTCACCACGGCCTCAGTCCCCTGGGGGAAATCAGACCCACGCTCGGCGTCACCAAGCCAGCTTCCCAGCGGGGCCCCGCTCTCGGACAGCTGTCCTCCCGGAGGGCTCCCGCCCGGGCCCCGAAGCGGCCGCTGCGGCGGACGGCGGCTCGCTGGCCCCTCTCCACTCCCGCGCGGCGCCTCGCGCAGGTCCCCGCGAGCGTCGGGCTGCGGTCTCGCCCGCTTCCTGGAGCCGCCCTCGTGCAGCCGCCGGCCCGCCCTTAAAGGGCCCGCGCGGGCGCCCGCAGGGCTGGGACGCCGCCTCCCGGCCTCGGCCCCCGCCGCTGCTCGGCCGCGCTGCGCCCACCCTCCCCGCCCTTCCTCCCCGCCACGCGCGAGCGCAACTTTAAAGACCGCGCGAGTTTGCAGCCCCGGCGGCCAAGCGCGGCTCGGGGGACGGGGCGGAGCTAACGCGCGGCCCCGCCCTCCCTCCCCACCCCACCCCACCCCACCCTCCCTCCCCCGGCTCCGCAGCCCCGGACTTGCCCCCACACCCGCGCGGCGGGGGGTGGTAGGGCCGGTCCACGGTTCCGACCTCGGACCTCGGACCTCGGACCTCCGACCAGGACCCAGTCGGGGTAAGTGGCGGGCGGGGCAGATGCCGAGAGCAGCCGGATCGCAGGGCTCACTGAGGGGGCGCGGGGGAGCCCGAGGCCGCTCCCCGCGGACGAGGCCCGAGGCCCTCGGGGCGCGTGAGGCGGTCCCGGCGGGGACGCTGCTGCCCCGGCCCGGCCCTCACCTCCGCGGCCGCCCGCCTCGGCCTCGGCTGCGCGCAGACGGCGGGGTCAGCCGCGCGCCGCCACGCACGCTCGCCCCGCCCCCTGTCGCGGCGGGACGTGGCCGTGGTAGTGGGCGCGTGCGCGGACCGGAAGGCCCCGCGCCGTCTCCACGGCGACGCGCCCGCGTCTATCCGCCGCCCGCGCGCTGTCGGGGCGGAGCCCACCGCGCACCTTCCCGCCGCCCGCCAGTTCCGGGGTCCGAGGCGGCTGAGCGAGGTGCCCTGGGCGTCTGGGGGGCGAGAGCCCCCGGGCACCCAGAGCGCCAGGACTGCGCCGCCCAGGCCGGGCGGGCGGTTCGCCGGGGCGGAAACGCCCAGGGCCGGGAGAGCCCGGCTAGGGTCCCGGAAGCCGGCGCCGGAGGGGCCCTTCGGAGAGATCTCGGCGCCTGTGCCGGCCGCTGTCTCCCCCTGGGCGTCGCCACCCTGGGGACGGTGTCCCCGCTCTGCAGCTCAGGAGACGGAGGCGCGACCCGGTTCCCGGAGGAGCCAGTGGGTGCGGCCTGGGGAGATGCAGACCCCGGCCGCCCGCGCTGCCCGCACCAGCAGCCGGCCAGGGCAGGGCCAGGGCTGCGGGTATTGCGGGGCTCGCCCGGGGAACCTCCTTGCCAGGCGCCTCCCTCGGGCCCCGGATGAGGCCGGGGGAGGCGGGTCGGCCCCCCGCCTTGCCTTTGCTGCGACAGGCCGCGCCCAGGTAGGTGTGAGCCCCCCCGACGACGGGTTCCGTCTCGGCTCGGTGTCTGAGCGCCTGAGCCCCCTCCCGGGGCCCCCGAGGTAGACCGTTGGCCTCCGGAGGGGCCAGCCTTGCAGCGGAGGCCGATCTCACTGGGCCGCATTACCCGGCGCCCCGGACGGGGACGCGCTCGTGCCGGGAGGGGCGCACGGCGCTCAGCGGCCCTCGCGCTCCTGGCTTCCTTTCCCCGCTTCACGTGGTTCCCTCCACCGGCGGGGAAGCCGGAGCCGCCTCCGCGGGCCTGGGCAGGTGGGCAGCGGGGGCGCTGGCCCCTCCGGACAGGCCCTGGGCTAGGCTGGTGGGTCGGCGGTGCTGTTTTGCTTGGGAACCGGGGCCCTGGATCAGGCCCGTGGGCGCCCTCGGCGGGTGGGCTGCGCGCTGGAAGCCTCTCCCGAGCCAGGGCGGGGCACTGGCGGGTCAGCCCCGCTTCTCAGAAGCTCGTGCCCGGCTCCTGGGCAGCTGGTGGCTGCAGCTGCCCAGGCCTGTCTGGTCCGTCTGTTCGCTGCCTGTAGCCTGGCTGCGGAGCTCCGGGCCCAGGCCAAATCCAGGGTGTGCCTCTGGCTTCAGCGCCGTCTGTCCCGAAAGGGGTCCGCCTGGGGCCTCCCCTGGCTGCAAGCAGGCAGCCTGCCTGGCCTCACCTCTCGGCTCCCAACAGCGCAAGGCCTGCCCTGCCAGGGTCCCCGCCAGGCCCCTGGGCCAACAGCAGGCAGCAGCAGCGCCCTCGTAGGTGCGGCTCACCTGGGCCTGCCCCCTGTCCTGTCTTGCCCAGAAGCCGGGTTTGGCCTTGGTCTGCATTCTCCATCCAACGGACCTCCACAGGCTCCTTAATCTCCCTTAGGAAATTTCCAGAGAAAGGGTCCCCAGAGCTGAGGTAAGGGGCCCAAGAGTGGACACCCCTCCTTGCCCTAGCTCCTCAGTTCCAGAGTCTGGTTAGTGCGCTGGGCGCAGTGGGCAGGTCCTCTGACCTGGATGCCGAGGGACAAGCACCTGCGGTGTGCAGGGCGCCCCCAGCAAACCCTGCCACCAGCCCCTTCCCACCGTCTGTGGGCAGCCAGGCTGTGCCAGCCCCAGCCCCAGCCCCAGCCCCTAGCCCCGCACAGCCCATCCAGGGCCACCGCTGTGGGACCTGCCCCTGCTGAGGACCAGCCAGACTCAAGTCACTGGGTCAGCGTGGCTCTCTCCTCAGCGCCCTCCGCAGGCGGGTGAAGGCGGAGGAAGGCCAGTGAACCCCACGGCAGTCAGGCTCCTGCCAGTGGCCTGCCCTCATCCGCGCCCCCACCCCAGTGCCACCCGACTCTGCGCTGCCTTACACCACTGTCATCTCCCGCGCCAGACAGCTGCTCACACAATTCCTTGATCAAACAACACCGCCTTCTTGAGTTTAAATTTTATTTTACAAAAAGAGAAATAAAGAAAACTGATAGGCAGTTATACTGACAATTGTTCTTTTTTAAAAAAGTGACATGAAACACAAGTAAAAATAAATACGTCATAGAAACAGCCAGTTGCCCAGTCTCCGGGGCAGGAGCACCTGCCCTGCCGAGAGGAGGGAAGCCCTGACCGCACCGGCGGCCGGAGCACCAGCCACCGGCGCTCCTCCAAGCCAGGCGCAGGTCCCAGGCCTCAGGGGGCGTCCTGAGGAAAGAAGACGGAAAACCAGAGCCAGGTGCCAGGTCCCTGGGGCCACCTTATCTCCCCCTGTGCCTTCTGGCAGCAACGTGGTCTTAGTGGTTATCCACTGCGACCCCTCAACCCACCTGGGCCCCCTCCCCCTCCGGAGAGTACAGGAAAAAACCAGGCTTGAGCAGGCTAAGGGGGTTCTTCCGGTGAGCCCTCAGCCCACCCTGAGTAACACAGCCAGTTTACACTTGTGTGCCCATGAGCGGGTATGTGTGCACACACGCATGCACACACCTGGGCCGACCTCTCTTCCAGGGGAGGGTCCTGGATCAGGTCACAGTATGAGGTCCCCCCTCTTCTGAGTCTCCCCCCAGTAGTGGTAACAGAGAGGACCCAAATCTCGCCCAGCCTCTGCCCTGCAGGCTCCGCCGCCTGCCTGGCCGCCTCTCCCCGGCGCACCCGGTCACCAGGTCAGACAGGCCTGCGAGAGAGGAAAGCGGCAGACTCGGGTCCCTGAAGAGCAGAGGCTGGACGCTGCCTGCTTAGGAAGTTCATCGTAAGACGTAGGTATTCATAAAAGGCCCGGGGCCGAACTAGTGGCACAGACAGACACGAAGGGGGCAGCGGAGGACACAGGGCGGAAGAGAAGCGTCCCAAGGAGGGGAACGAAGTCTGAGGGCGACGGGTGGAGAGTGAAGCGTTTCTGGACAGGCCTCGAGGTGTGGGTTCCCAGGGTGCAGCTGGCAGTGGGCCATCCCGTCTCCGGGGGCCCTGCTGGGGGTAGGAGCTCCTCTCTCAGGGGTCTGAGTGGGAGAAGAGCCACTCGGCTGGGGGTTCAGGAGGCCTTGGCGCACAAGCAAGAGACTAGTCTTCTGAGGAGTCGCAGGAACTGGGAATAGGAAGGGGGTCACAACCAAGAACACCAGGAAAAAGGAATGTAAAGCCCCCAGAAGACCTTCCCTGTGGGGTGAGGACTCGGTTGCAAGGCAGTGCCAGATGGGCCCTGACTGCAGCACAGGGCCTTGCCCCGCTGACAACTTTGGGAGCAACGGCCCACCGGGATGTCTAGACTTGGGTTGAGTGTGTCAATCTATCAGCAAGACTGGACCCTCGCTTGGCTTCGGGCCCAGGAGTGGGAAATTTCATACTTAGTTGTGAATCACAATATACAAATTTCATACACTAATTCCTAGGGAAGAATGTTCCAAGGAGCAGAAAGTTCTCCTGAAGTCAGGAGACGATGAGATGGACACCTAAGCACAACTCCAGAGGGTGAGGACTTTGCCAACATCCAACCTGAAAAAACGCATCTGGTCCTACATGGCTCACTCACCGAGTCAAGTGGCCTCTCTGTCTCTGTTTGTTACCCACAAAGGTACCAAGAGGAGGAAATCAAACATCACGACACGCGGCAGTCCTGAATCATCAAGTTGTACTGTATGTAGTCCCTAGGCTGAGAACTTGGGCTAAACCAGCCAGATGGGGCTGGAGGGTCTTTCGACAGCTCTCCGCGGAAGGCGTGAGGGGAGATGCCCTTCACTTCTCGCCTCTCCTCCCCGCCTGCAGGCTTGCCTGGCAGGTGGAGGTCACCACCCCGTGCTTCTGATCAAAGCTCTGAGATGCTCACTGTTTCCCTCACACACGTGCTCATGTTTGCCGTGCATGTGCACTGCCAACCGGCACACAGAAAGGGGCAGCGAAAGAGTCAGGGAAGTGTTTTCACATTCGTTAAAAAATCAAACCAAACCATGGAACTGGCAGCACTCCAACTTTCCATGGTCCCACCCCCACCTGCCCACATATAAGCCACACACATCAAAGAACGCCTTCTCTAGCCAGGCCGGCCACCCCAAACTACGGCCTCCCCCAGGGGAAAGCGAGACCTAGCCCCTGGAGCACCGGGCAGGGAGTGGGCACGTGCCACCGCTCAGGTGCCCACACACTCCCTCCAGTGGCTGGTTTCAACTCTGTGCTGGGATCCTTTCTGGGTTCTCGGGGCCTGCTTCTGTGATTGTCTAGAGGTGCACCCAGAAATTCCCCTTCTTCCACAACCACACACACACGTCTGGGACCCCAGTGCTCCGGGGCCCAGAGGTGTCAGTTGTCACCCGGGCGGTGAGTGCACTCTGCAAACCGGAGGTCCTGCTTGCTCACTCCTATAGCACCAGCCGAGACCTGAAAGCCACTCCAACCGAGTCCCTTCACCATCCAACCTGGGGATGCATCTGAGAGAGCACTGACCAGAACTGCTTTTAAATTGTTAAAGTAATTTGCATAGCTAAAGTGTAGATCTAAGGCTTCCATGAAGAGGAGAGTCTGACAGGGGCTTATGAAAACAGAAAGCAGCGCCCTAGGTGCCACGTGCGGTGTAACCGGAAGGCGCACAAGTTCACGCACACACACACAGCCCCCAAGCTGGCCCCTTGTCTCGTCCCTGGGACACGCCCAGCTGTAGAGCTGGCGGAGGGGCAGCAGCAGGGCTGGGGCTGCGAAGAAGCCGGGAAGAGGCAGGCGCAGCAGCTGCCCGGCGAGGAGGGGCCCACGGGTCGGTGGTGAGGCTCTACAGACAGACCAGGGTAGCTCACCAAGAGAAATGCCTCGCAAAGTCTCGGCAGCCCGGGGAGAAGTCAAGAGGAAGACGGCCAGTGTTTATGGTTAATGACGAGATGCCCCACCGCCTGCATTGGCAACAAGGAAGGATGGGCCCAGGGCGGCTGATGTGTTCTTTTAAGACAAAAGCCAGACTTAAGGCTCCTACAGAGGAAGGACTCCTCCACGTTGCTTCAGAGAGGATGAAGGTGGCAGACGTCAGGGCCACGTCGATGCCTGACTGGCCTGACAGAACGTCAGCGGTTGATTCTATCAATGCATAAGCCACCGACACGCAGCACCGTGCCTGCCTCCGAAGCCATTGAGAGAGGACCCAGCTCCAACGCAGGGTCCCTTCCTTTCCAACAGCCAACTCCACGACCCCCGTGTCAATCTGTGGCGTGAGTCGCACTCACCCCCACTCCACGGCAGGCCGGCAGGCCCAGGGCGCCCTGAAGTTCCTGAGAACAGCTGCTCACTGCAGGCCTCGGTCACACCTCGTGCTCCTTTCTCGGGCAGCTCACCACCCACGGGGATTTGTGCACCAGCAGCTACGGGGTCTGGACTATCTTCAAATGACCCTTCCCATCTCCTATCTAATTCCCTACCCCAACCCGCCCCCCAAAAGACAACATGAAGTCCAAATAAATAATTGCCCATAAGAAATAAATTAACGTGGAGCTTTCTAACAGGGAAGGCAAGGACAGGAAAGGCCACCAAGACAGGTGGTTGGGGGCCCAGATCATCCTTGTGACAATGCCATGATGGCTCACTCAGGCCGCTCACCCTTGCAAAGGGAGACCTGCTCTGACAGCCGCTGGGGAAAGAGACAGACGCTGGTAACGCCCATTCTCTCGGAATGTCCCCTGAAATCTAAGACAAACATGGCTCTGGAAACTGGGACGCCCGCTAGCTAGACCTTGTCTCATCCGACTGAAGGACAGGGCGGCTTCCTCAGCCCTTCTCTGGGGCTCACCCTGGTGTATTCATACTAATAGTTGCCAGGAACCACCACGCTCTGATTCTCATTTTTAAAAAGGTAAATTCATTTTTAGTTTCCCCCTTATCCGTCCTTCCCTCCCTCCCTTCCCACCTTTATCCCTACTATCACATACACATACACACACACACGAACACACACACGCACAAGCACGCATACCTGGTCTGCTTCTTTCCCACCCCCTAAGATTCCAACTCGCACAGAATCTCATCCTCTCTCCCTTCCCCTCCCCAAGCCGAGCTAAGTCCCCCGGTAAGGCAGGTCTCTTGGGAGGGAATGTTCCCAAAGACAGAAAAGGGATGTGAGCATCTCCACTCCGCCAGGCAGGCGGGCAAGCAAGCAGACGGCCAAGCAAGGCAGGTAGGAGAGAGGCAGGTCACCCTGGCCCTGGCCCTGGCCCTGCAGTGCTGTTTTGGGTCCCTGATTTCCCACTATTGCTGCTCCACTGGTTTTTTTTTTTTTTTTTTTTTTTTTTTTGCTTTTGTTAAACTGCAACAGAGCCCTGCCACTCTGGTCAACCACCTTCTTTGTCCCCTTCCTTTTCCCTCCTGCCAAGTACCCTATTCTCAGAAAGCCCAGATCACTGCCTTCCAGCTTGGTGGGCAAACTGCTGGAGGCCCCAGGTGAGGTGGAGGGCGGCTCCCTGGCTACTTCCCAGTGACCTCTATTACATCATCGTCCTTATCCTCATCCTCGTTGGAGCTGAACCCCACCTCAGCAACCTCATGAGAGTCAAATGGAGGCACCTGGGACGGGAGGAGCCCGCCGGGTGGGTAGCCTGCACGCGAGGACATGTAGCCAGGGTAGACGGACACACCCCGAGAGAGGCTGCTGGGCAGGACGGGGGAAGGAAAAGGCGCAAACATCCTGGGCTCGGACAGGAGTGGCTGTGAGAACGGGAGTGAGTAGCTGGGTAGCATCCCTGGAACAGAGGGGGTGAGCATGAAGGAGGGGCTGCTGGCAGTGACTGAGGTAGCCGTGGAGGAGGAACTGACGGGGCCTGCCGGCGCCAGAGGGTCAGTAGTCACTGGAAACACCAGGCGGGCATCTGCCAGCAAGTTGGACAGCTGGTAGTAGGAGGGGGCGCTGCCCATGAACAGCGAGTTCTCCCCAGCCTGGGAGGTGAAGGGCGGGGTGAGGTTATGGTTTAAGGAGACGGGGGGCACGGCAAACCCACCCGTAACTGGATACCCGTGTTCGTACGGCTGCACGGGGGCCGGCAAAAGGCCCTTCCTGGACCGCCGGCGGGCTGACTCTTGGGCAGCAGGTGGTGTGACCAACTTTCGCTTGTGGCCCCTTAAATCCAACACTGGGTGCCGGTCGCCACAGGGCTGGCTGGTCACCAGGAGGGAACTATTGAGGCAATGCCCCCCATGTCGAGGCTCAGTCCCAAGCGCCGTGCCAGGCACGGCACTGCTGTCCACCAGCTGGGCCTGGGGGCCAGGCATGGCGGGGTGGGAGCTCGGGGAGCTCTGGCGGGACTCCCGGGCAGCAGCCACATCTGCGTATTGCTGGAGCTCACTGATGATCTCCGGGCTGTCTGGAGAGACCGGCCTGGCCAACCCCTCGGGGTCCGGGGCTTTGGGTGATGAGGCACTGTGTCTGCCGTTGCTTGTGGACTCGAGAGAAGGCCCCTGGGAACCTGGGGACAAAACGTAGCTAACTGAGAAGCAGAACGGCCAAGGAGAGAAGAACTTAGGAAAAACTTACAGGAAAAAAAGAATCTCATCTGGTGGTCCCTAAAATTCAAGCAGTTTGATGTCTGAGCAACACTTCTCAGTTAACTTTTTCCAGTTACAAGGAAAGAAATCCTTTGATTGAGGAAACAAGTCCATCTGTGACAAAACATGAGTTTCTTTTCACCCTCATTTTCCAATCTGTAAAACTGAAGCCTATGAGATGATGGAGTCCAAACACTAAGTGATCATTCTTCTAACTAGTCAGACTCCTTCAATGACCAGGATGGGAGAAAAGAGAGAAATTAAGTTGAAGAAGCCATCCATCCAGGTTTAAAAACAAAATAAAGTCCACAGCATGGAAGATGAGTGGGACAACTGGGAAAAATGAGTATGGCCTGGATGGTAGACCCCGCTGTGGAACAGTTCACTTTTTCTTAATACAACAGTGGTGCTGTCCTGGCTGGTGGCACAGTGGATAAGGAGTCGGCCTGTGAACCCAAAGGTCGCTGGTTCGATTCCCCAGCCAGGACACATAACCAGGTTGCAAGCCAGGTCTCCAGCCAGGTCTGTGGCTGGAGGCAGGTGAAAGGCAACCATACATGGATATCCCTCTCCCTCTCTGTCTCTCTCCCTGCCCTCCTCTCTGAAAATAATAAATAAAATCTTAAAAAAAGTAGTGGTGCTACATTAGGAGGAGAATGTCCTGGATCTGAGGAGATGTGTGTTGAAATATTTAGGAGTAAAGATGACATGGTATCTTCGGTTTACAAATAATTCAAATATAGTAAGTGAGAGACAAAGCAAGTTTACAAGGAAACTAACAGTCACCGGATCTGGGAACAGGCGAAGGGGTGTTCCCAGCATCATCAGGGGGTGCAGACATCCCCACAATGAAAGCCGGGGACCGCAGGCCAGTGCCCACTCCTCACAGAGGGAGGACAAGTGAGAATGCTCCCACAGAGGGGAGCCCAGCAAGAGGGCCTCCCATGATTATGGGGCACAAGCACCCTTTGACCTGGCAAGCAGCCCCACCTTCTGGGATGTAGCCTGCAGACACACCACGTGCTTGGGAGCCCGTGCTGTCATGTGGAGCACAGCAACAGGAATGCCCAAGGACAGGGCAGTTGGGCATAGAGGGCACCGCACCCACCTGAGGTACCCTGTGCATCGCCTCCCTGAGACACAGCTAAAGAAATGATCAGGAATGAGCCCTGAGCTACACTAGCAAATGAAAAAGGACCAAACAGTGTATTATAGTAATGTAGCATGCATTTTAAAAATGCGAAGAAGTTATACCTGCATGTTTTGTTTTGTTTTTAAAGATTTTATTATTTTTAGAGCAAGGGGGAGGGAGAGAGGCAGAGAGGGAGAGAGACATCAGTGTATGGTTGCCTTTCACCTGCCTCCAGCTACAGACCTGGCTGGAGACCTGGCTTGAGACCTGGTGATGTGCCCTGGCTGGGAATCAAACCAGCCACCTTTGGGTTTGCAGGCCGGCGCCTCATTCTTTGAGCCACCAGCCAGGGCTCATACCTGCATGTTTTACCCAGACAGATGCCCACGCCTCCCTATCCGATGTGAGTAGTGTCTCTGGAAATGACAAACGTGACTCGGATGGCTGGAGGTAAGATGGGAGGAAAACTGACTTTTCACTCAACTCCTTTCTGTACCTTTTGAATTGTGAACCGTGACTCATTACCTGTTCAAGAGCTAAATTAATTACGAGTGAAAGTAAACCAAACAATAACAAAAACATGCTCAGCAGGTCGAAGGGAGACGGGCTGCCACTGTACCTGAGGCAGCCACGCGACCGTCTTCAGGAGCCTTGGGTTTGCCAGTGGCCCGGACTGCGAAGATGCGCCCGTCGCTGGTGCGGATGTACGTCCCTAACAAACCGAGGGAGAGGGACCGGAGCAGCCGGTGAGGGACACTGCGAGTGCCGGGAAGCAGGCCCTGCGCCAGGGCCCAACCCTCTCTCAAGACACCTGAGATGAGCAGTGGGGTGACCAGGCCCCACCAGGAGGGCTCTAGGGGTGCCATGGGCCCAGCTGGCATCGTCGTGAGAGGCTGCATTCAGCTGCAGTGAATTTTCTTTACAGACTCCTTTCACACGTGTGTCCGTTTCATGGCGCGTGATGAACGAGCGGGCCTGCCCACACAGCACTGAGCGCGCAGCAGGACCCTCCTGCCCCACCCTCCCCGTCACCTTCTCTCTCCCAGAGCCACTGTTTTATGCTTCCCGGGATAAAAGAAAGTGTCCTCGAGGGAAATGTTATGCTGATATAGAAGAAGTGAATCAAAAAACAGCAGAAGCACTAAAAGGCAGCAAAATCGACAAGGTCAAAGGTTTACATCAAATGGAGTGTATGTGGAAGGTGACCGAAGGTTTAACATGTAAGGCTACACAATATTTTATAAATAAATTCTGTTTTCCTAGGTGCGTTGTAAGTTTGCAAATAAAGGCCCACCCCATATACCTAGGCCGCCCACTCTTGGACTGTAGTCAAGGCAGAAGCCCAGGTCCATGCTCTTCCTGTCTCTCTCCCCATGACCTTTGTGCGAAGCCCTGGAGCATAACAGGGACCTTCCAGGACCTGTGAGGAACGACCCTACATTTACAGGGGGCCCTGACGGCTGTTGTGTTTCAGTCAGAACACCCCCAACACTGGCTCTGGGGAAATGTCTATGGGGCTTCGCACAGGTCGTACCGGCTCAGAGGAGTCAGGCGTCCCCAGCTCATAGCATCATTATTGATCAGCTAAGACTGACGGTTTGTCTATCCAAATCCACCCCAAATTCTCCATAAAACCAATGTCAAAATACAGGAATGCTGGGAGCCCAACTCCTTTCTTTGAAGCCACTGACACATCCTTGGGCCACCCCCACCCACCGAGCTCCTGGAATGCCGTTTCCGTGGGCTCCCCCTCTCCTGCCCCAGCCCACTCAGCCAGGCCCTCACCTTTCGTCCCTCGGATGATGTGGATGCTCTCACCAGCACGGATTCTCGCCTGCACATCCGTAGAGCTGTTGAGTCCGGGAATGACGATATCTAGCGGAGACACAGACCTCAGATTTAGATTACGTGGGGCCTGGCCAGAACAGGGAGGGAAACAAAGTCCACACCCGCCCATTCCTCCGCGGTTTCTCTAAAGCCTCAGGAAGCAGAGGTCAGAACCAAGGAAGGTGAAGAAGCAAGCAGGTCCTCTCCCAACCGTGTAAGTAAAGATGCTGTAAAAATAAACTTTTCGTGTATCTATCTAATCATCTCTCTGGTCAATTTTCCCTGCATTAATAAAAAAAGTCTTAGACGTTTTGGTTCCAATGGTTATTTCTGTGTCCTTTCCCCTCCTGCCCACGGCCGCTGCTCTGCATCTCACTGCAGACAGAGGAGCTGAGCTACAGGAGTCTCTTTCTTTGTTTTTATTCGCTTCAAAACTTTTTGTATTAAATACATATTAATTTCATCTTTAAGAAATCAATTAAGGTATGTTCATTAAAATGCCTACGTCACGAATGTTTCTAGACAATGATGAAAAACAGCATTGTGATATGCTTTCCTTCCAATGACCCTGCACCACAGGACCAATCACAAGGATGGACGGGCTGCTCCCCGCCCCCCACCACTGGCCCAGCACACTCAACCCGCTTCAGGCTTACGAAGAAGCGGATGACGTTCAGGTCTCCTAATGCAGTACGGAGAATGACAGCTGCCCTGTATACTCAGCTGAAACTACAGGCAGGACTCCACATACTTCCACGTCTCTCAGAAGACGGACCCGTGTCCCAGAGACATTTCCATCATCTGTGTTGCCTGGAGTCTGTCCCACCCACCATGCTCAAGAGGACCCGGTCCCATGCTATTATTATGAAGTTGTTTCATCAGAGGGTCAACTCCTCAAGGGCAGGGATTGCTGTCCTATCTGTGTTTACCTACAATGCCAACATAGCAAGGCCTGGGATACACACGGTATTTATGGAGGAGGAAGACTCCTGAGCGAGCCAAGTGATCTGGGAAGGGCCAGCCCTCTTGGGAGAGAAGCCAGGAGTTTCCGACCTGTGGTTGTGACCACTTTCTGCACCAGGACTCCCGCGCGCTGTAGGTAGTTGATGGGGAAGTTCATCGCTGGGTTTGCGCCAGAGGCGCCGCTGACGCTGCCTCCCAGGGGCACGTGCCGGGGCATCATGGGGATGGGGGTGGACTGGACAGGACGGACACTGGCCACAGGCTTCTCGTCACTCTTCAGGGATGGCTGCCTGTGGGAGAAAGATAAGTGCGCTCAGCGAGTTCAGCAGGGCAGCCCCCTCCCCTTCCTGCAAGCCTGCGGGGCCCCTTCAGACACCCCCTTTCCGTAGTCTCAGGTGCTGCTCTGGGGAGCCTCAGAACGCAGCCAGGGAGGCAGTGAGGGGACGCCTCCAGAGTCTGGGAGGCTCGGATGTCAGTGGAATGCACCTCTGTGGGGATGGGAGGTGACAGCTGCTCCTCCAGACTGTGGCCGGCCTGTCAGTTGACACGTTAGGAATTAGTCCTTGGAGTCTGGAGAGGTGAGGATGGTGCGTCACGGCACCAGGCACGCTGACACCACCAGTGGGTGGGACCTTCCCACCCACCAAGGAGAAAGTCTGCATGACGCTACTGGTTCAGGTGCACTTGAGAGGTCACCTGTCCAACCTAAACCGTCTTTACTCCCTGAAACTTCAAGTATCCATTAGTAATGCAGACACCCTTTCTCCTCTGCGTTGCTCCCCATGGTCCCTTCCTGGACTTGTCCCCTAAGCACCCCCCAGTCACGATCACCACGGAAGCAGCCATGGCCAAATGCTGTGTGCAGCCACCCAGCTCTCTGCCACACGTGCCCATGGCCAGCCCGGGCACTGGCCGTGCATGTCCTACCATCAGCATGCCGCCACATCACGCCCACCCCCAGCACCAGGGACGCAGCCCTCGCCCTTTACCCACCTTTCTGGATGCTGGTACCATGAGAAAGCTGCTCCTAATTTAAGATTTTTGAAATTAAGTTCCATTTATAAGGTTTCTGAAACTGAGTCTCTGGTCTTTAGAACTAGGAAACGGACCTCCTGGACTGACATGTTTTGGCTCTTCTGACTGGAGAACGCTCTGGGCAGCCCCCAGGCCCCCTGGACCCCCACAGTCCCAGCTGGGCCAAGTGGCACAGCAAGGTCACCAGGTTGGGGCTCATTTCTTCAGCGCCTGCACAGGGCAGGGCCCTGGCCAGATGTCCATGGGACTTTTTCCAGGATCAGGTCAGAGGGTCACAGGACTCTGGCCCAAGCCCTGCACTCTGCAGAGGCTGCGCAGAGAATCTGGACCAAAGATGACCTTGCCTGCACTCAGATGGGACAAGGGATGGTGGGATCATGGCATGTGTGGCTCATCAAATGGCAGGAAGTGGGGCCACAGCTGGCATCTCCTCACAACCCAGCCCCTTTGCCATGGCTTCCCCTCCACTTGGCTTTTCTCCCATCAGGTGTGGGCTTAGTCCATTCCTACTGGTACATGGAAAGCCCACAAAGGGGAAAAAAAAGGAGAGCAGGACAAGAGTGGAGAACATTAACGGCAACAGTAGCTTCGAAAATGACACAAACACAGTCGATAGGCTTGAAAGACAGCAACTTTCTCCTTGAAGCTTTTTATATATAACAGAGCAAATTTCCTCACCCAAAATAAATCTCATATAAAACATCATATGGTTTCAGTTCCTTTAAAACCCCATTTGGCCCTGGGCTGGTGGCATAGTGGATAAGGCGCCTGCCTGCGAACCCAAAGGTCGCTGGTTCGATTCCCAGCCAGGGCACATAACCAGGTTGCAAGCCAGGTCTCCAGCCAGGTCCCTAGCTGGAGGCAGGTGAAAGGCAACCATACATGGATGTCTCTCTCCTTCTCTGCCTCTCTCCCGAGCCCTCTCTCTAAAAATAATAAATAAAATCTTTAAAAAGAAACAAACAAAAAACCTTATTTGGCAAGTTTTTTTTTCATATGCATTCTTCATAAGAAAACAAAGTTTTAAATCTATCCCACTCAAAATAATTATCTTTAATTCAAGATAATTAAACAAGTTAAAAACAAAACCACCAATCTAGTAATGGCTATGAGGTACTTAGTCTTAAAAATGAAAAAAATTAAGCATAGATAACTATTCTGTAAATTTTTTTTTTTACCTCTCTCTCCACTTAGCAATTGGTTTTCATCCTGTTCACATTCTGAACAGTTCTAGAAGTTTAGCTCAAGAAGGTTCTTTGCTCAGGACTGTGGCATAGCCACAGAATGAAATCCCATTAGGAGCAGTGAAATTCACTGACTGCAGTCCAAGACCCATGGACACCTGGCTTTCACCCTTGAACCTCAGTGCTAAGTAAGGTCCAGAACCCAGGTGCTGGGGGGAGGAGGCAGCTATGTGGGAGGGCTGGGCCTCTGTGTTTTGGGAAGCTGCTCCTCCCAGGAACCTAAAAGGACCCTCCTGAGTCCTAAGTCCAGCAGCTTGTCCTTCTAGCCAGAGCCACTTAAAACACTAGGGCTGCTGAACTGCGTGGACACCTCACCCCTGAGTAGAAAAGTCGGTTCTCAGCAGCCACGAGCAACTGTAGTCTGTCCCTCTGCTGAAGCAACGCGCTATGGGAAGGCTGGGCCCGGCCCCGAAGCAGCCCTTTCCCCCTTCCCAGCTCACCAGTTCCTCTGACTGAAGGCGGGGATGCTGGTCAGGCTCTGGTCGCTGGCCGGGTAATACTGTGCATATGACGGGCGGGTGTAGGGGACTGACGTGCGTTTGTCCTCCTCATAGCTTTTCTTTGCTGCCTTTTTCTCTGCCTTGGTCAGTCTGTGATCCTTTCGGTTAAGGAGCAATGACTCATGCTCAAAAGGCTCCTGGGGACACAGGAGGGTGTGATTTAGTTACCAGTGTTCGTGCCAATGTAACGGACATGCGACGAGCCTTCCTTTGGAATCAGGGAAGAGCTGGGGGTCTCCAGCCCCAGCTGAGCGCCTGCTCACAGGCGACCCTCAGGGTGACTGTCAGGAGGACAGGTCACAAGTCAAACCCAGCACCAGCTTTAGCAGACCCAAGTCTGCCTCCCCTGTCCAAAGAAGGGTGAGGTCAAGGAATTAGCAGACCAGTTTCAGAACTTCCACAGGGCTGGCCCAGCACCTGTAGGACCATGCTAGGGTTGGGGACTTCATGGGGCAAGGAGAAGAACTGGTGGAGTTCAAATTGTTGGTGTGCAGCCAAAGTCCTGATGCGGAAAACAAGCCAGCCGGATGGGCTACCCTGCTGGAAACTCCCCCTGGGGACCAGGTGCCCACCAGGTCCTTACCTTGGTGATGAGGTGAGGGTACTTCAAACAGGCAAGTTGTAGGACTGGCTCCTTGATCCCCTTGACATTCAAAGATGTTTGGGGAGCCGGCTCCTTCTCAACAAAGTGCAGCAGGTTCTCCACCTCCTTCCGGGTGAAGTTCAGCATTGGGTTGAGATCGTCCACCACCCGATCTAAAAGGAAGAAGACGTGAAGAAAGTCGGTCAGTAATAGCGAAGGAGACTGCAAAGACCAGCTACAAAGACCAGCACTGTTGTCACTCATACCTGAACCACCTCAGGCCATTCTGTATCTGAAAGTCAAAGATCAGGTCTGTGGCCCTGGTGACATGGAAATACCCTAAGATGAACCTGCAAAATTAGCTCAGCTCTTATCACGAAACCCACCTTCAATAAGCTGAGGTCAATGCCTCATGAGCCATCATTTGAATCCAGATGAGCTGGAAGGAGCCGCTGGCTTTCTGTAACTAAAAGCCTGCCTGTGTTCTGGCTTCTCTGCTCCCTGTCTGCCTTGATACAGTAGGATGGTAGCCTATATAAATGTGTCTCCTGAGCCTGGAAGATGGCCTACCTGACATGCCCTGCTTGGAAATCTGACGGTCGTAAATCTTCTTTTCTAGGGTGAAGTCAGCAACAAGGCGGTAAATGTGACACGGCTTCTTCTGGCCATAACGGTACACCCGACACACGGCCTGAGCATCGTGGCAAGGATTCCAGGAAGCGTCAAACACCACCACTCGGTTGGCGCCAATCAGATTCACCCCCAAGCACCCGGCCCTTTAAAACACAAACCAATGGTAGCAGTAGGAAAAAAGCAAACAAAACAACCGAAAACCAAAAACCAAACAAAAACAGCAACAAAAACCACAAACCAACAATCACAGAGCCTTTTGTTTTACAGGTTTTCAAATCAGTTTTAACCCTCTGGGACTCCCACCCCAGCATCGCTCCGTTCGTGCTAAGCACATGTCCTGGCGGGTTCTGCTGTCCTGCTGATGAAAGGCACGTGTCCTCAGGCCCTGAAAAGGGGGCCCCGAATGTCTGACAGGGAGTGCCTGCCAGTGCAAGAAAGCCCCTCCCCACCCTGCTGGTGCCTGTGCTGTCGCCTGGCGAGGGGCAACGTGGGCGCAGTGCGACAGCTCAGAATGACTGGGTCCCCCCTTGTTGAGAGCATCCTGGTGAGGCAGCACGGACTTCGAGCTGCTTGACACGAGGCAAACAGGCCCGTCAGCCTCTTACAGTTACACTGCACACCTCCTTTCAAAAGCACCTCCACGTTCATCACACTGTCAGTCTCAGAACAGGCCCAGAGAAACGGTAATTACCTCCGTCCCCTTGCAACTTTCTTTCGGTCTCCCCTCTCTTACTTCAAAAACAAGTTATAAACCCGAGCTGAGCTGCTCTGGCAGAAACTGGACGAGACTTTTAGCACCTGCCCACAGGGCCAGCTGCCTTGCAGAGAGCACCCGGTCTGCCCCTCAGGACCCACTCACCTTGTGGAGAGAAGGAACAGCCAGGTGGTGAGGTTGCTGGGATCATTGAACTGGTTAATGAGCCGCTCCCTCTCAAAGGCAGGGGTGCTGCCATCTAGCCCTAGGACAGAAGGAAAACCACAGAAATGGACAGGTAAGGGCAGGGGTACACAGCCCAATTACTAGGCAAACATTTTAAAAACAAAACAAATGAACACACTGCAGTGCTCAGCTTTTACCCCCGGATAGTCCATGGTCTACCGTGAGACCCAGGTTTCTCTCTTTTAAAAATACCCCAGGTCACCCTCGTGTGCAATAATGACTATAAACTATGTTTTCCCCTTTAGTATCTTGGGTCAGTTCTAAGGCCAAGGTTCCTGGACTCCAGTATGCATAAGAATCACCCAAAGTCCAGAGCCTCGGTAGACCCTGGCTCGGGCGACCTCTCTGCCTCAGTCCTGGGGCTCCTGACAAGTCCAGATGGACCCAGGGGCTTCTGTTTGATATAAATGGTGTTCCTCTACCAGGAACTTGGTGACCAGCTCCTAAGGCTGACAACTTGCTAGGAGGCTACAGCAAAGGGAGCCGCGGGGTGAAACATGTGAACGAGAAGGGAAGTTCAGGCAGAGAAAAGGGGACCTTCAGTTGAAAAGCACGACTAGGTGCAGAGAGGCTACTCCTGTCACCTCGGGCAAAGCAGAGAAGAGGGACAAGCTAAGAGGACGGACTGCGGCCCGGGGAGTGGATTACTGAAGCCGGAGGAGGCGCTAGTCTAACTGGCGGCTCCTGGTGGTGCTCAGTCAGCACCCCAATCTACCTTTCCAACCTGAGTTCTCTGCTGCCGAGACCAGCGCAGCACTGGACCCTGAGCTGGGGTCTCCTCCCTACACGGGCACCTGCGGGAGCTCCCAGCAAGACTGCTTCCCCACCCACCACCCCTGGCGGCCTCGTTGGTGTTGTAAGTGAGGGGGATGCCATCGAGTGAATGCAGCAAAACACCCTGGTGCCCAAGCTGCCCCAGCAACCCAGAGTTCCGTGGCCCAACCGTCCATATCTGGTCAGTAAGTGCCTGGGGTACTTCTCAACCTTTTCTTTTTTTTCTTCCATTTCCACCCTCATAAGGAACCCTTTCGTACATGTTGTTTTCAATCACCATGCCACCTATGCAATTTTAACACCACTGATATATTGTATATGTTTATTTACTACATGCATATTTGTGCTCTATACTTCAAAAAGTTTTGCCCCACTTAAAAACCAACTTTTACCCTCCTATGGATGCCATCACCCCTCCAGAGAATATATGACCCAGACGTGTGTTCACTCTACTTCTTCCTCCAGGAATGACCTTTGGGCCGCACCAGCTCTGTGGCTTTCAAGTTCTCCCCATTTCTGCCAAGGCTGGTGCAGGCTCTGCCTCCTCCAGGAAGCCACCTGCTATCCTCTCCAGGATGCTTCTGTCTTCCTTAGAGCCCCAGTCAGGGCCCAGGGTCCCTGCGACTCTGCATTTCTCCCCGGGTTGCCCCGTCCCCGATGAAGACTAGGCCTATGCCTTTTACTCCTCAGTCCCTGGGACAGTGCCTCACACACAGCAGCTCACTCTCAGCGTCTCTCTGCTCCTTGGGGAACCACGGATATTCCTATGCACTTGGTGGAGAACAGAGAAGAGAGAACGAGGGAGAAGGAAAGGAACCCCTTGAGCAGACCTTGCAGAGGCCCCAGAACAAAGCAGCAATGGACTCACGGAAGTAGCTGGCGTTCCGAGCCCACTTCTGCACTCCATGGCCCTCGGCACCAGGCAGACAGGGCACCTCTCGCTTCCCGAGGAAGTCCTCGATGAGGGCCAAGGTGGACAGGCTCTGGCTGGAAAGAAACAACGCCTG
Organism: Noctilio leporinus; assembly: GCA_004026585.1. NCBI lineage: Eukaryota > Metazoa > Chordata > Mammalia > Chiroptera > Noctilionidae > Noctilio > Noctilio leporinus. The sequence goes on along the minus strand of PVIW01000936.1, from coordinate 25,298 downwards.
GTTCGGAAGGCTCCCAGGTCCCAGGGAACCTTGGTCCCCAACAGGCCCACAACTGTGTGCTGCCTTCTGGAGGTGGGAGCTCCCGCAGTCTGCTCCTCATGAGTGGGAACCCCACAGAGAACCACTGAGGGCATTTTCTCTAGCTCATCATAGGAGCAGAGCCATTCACACAATTATAGCACCTTCCCACTAAAAATCTCTCTACCCTATGACTTTCTCAGTTGGGGAATTCTGGGGTTCAGCTCAGTACTAGTACCAGTGTCAGCATTAAAAACGCACACTGGCCCTGGCTGGTAGCACAGTGGATAAGGCACTGTCCTTCGAACCCAAAGGTTACTGGTTCGATTCCCAGCCAGGGCACATAACCAGGTTGCAAGCCAGGTCTCCAGCCAGGTCCGTAGCTGGAGGCAGGTGAAAGGCAACCATACACTGAAGACTCTCTCTGTCTCTGCCTCTCTCCCTTCCCCCGTCTCTAAAAATAATAAGTAAAATCTTAAAAAAAAAAAAACAAAAAAAACACTAAAACTAAAAACAACAAAACAACAAAAGAAAACCACACACTGTGTGAATATACCACGAGAGCCAACAATAGGCCATAGGCCACCCTGGGGGTCTCAGTAGGGAAGGAGAAGCCTCGGCTGCTTCCAAGGTATGCAGAGCCAGTCTCCTCGGAAGTGAGCTGTGAAACCAGAAGGCTCCCCAAAGTAGGAGCCACTGCTCCCTTGCCAGTGTGCCACACATGGGCACCCTCACTCTGAGGCTCCCACGCCCGGCGGCTGCCACTCAGCTCTCGCTGGAGCGCAGCCTGGCCGGAGCCGGAAGAAGCTGTCTATTGTTCACGTCTGCTTCCCCGAGGGTTCAGGCCCTGCTGGGACTCACAGCTCTGGCCAGGCTGAGAATGTGACTCTGGAACAGAATACATTATTCATTTGGCCTTACATCCAAATCCTGTTTTTTTTTTTTTTTTAAAAAAAAGGCCAAGAGGGAAAAAGCAGATTAGACCAAAGGTCAGCAACTATATTCTATAAAGGGCCAGATGATATGCATTTTTAGGCTTTGCAGACCACATACAGTCTCTGCTGTATTTTCTTTTCCTTTTTTCTTAAAAAACCCTTTCACAATGTGAAAACTAGCTCAGGCTGTACAATACCAGGCCACAGGCCCGATTTGGCCTGGGCTCACACGTCAAGGGTTAGACTATGGTCGGCAATGCGAGCCTGAAGCTTTAAATTGTTCTGTGCCGAGAACTGCGCTGGACAAAGGAAAAACACCAAGAAAAAGACAAAATGCAAGGTTCTTCCAAGAAGCACTTGGTTGCAGAGGTGGGGAGAGACCCCACACGTCCCTCTTTGCAGGGCCCGTGTCACTTTTACCAGAGAAGCAGCGCCCCTCGGGAGCTTCTCTTCTACCTGAACACGAGGATCTTGTCCCCAAGCTTCACACTTTCCTCGATCAGGTGGAAAAGCAGTACCATCTTGGGAGAGTTCTCGAGGACTCCAGTCTGGTAATTAGTCAAAATGTCCTTGGCCTGCGAGAGAGAAGTGAGGCAGCTTGGAGCAGGCCCAGGGCCAGGTCACTCCCTCCAGGGCAGCAGCTCACGGACAGCGCTCCCCACCCCCCATGTAGGCTTGACACCCTCGCTTCTCAGCAGCTCTTTACTCACCCATTCATACGTGACAATGTTGTTGCCTCGCTCCTGGAAAGGGCTGAAGCCCACCCCCTGCAGGAACTTGGTGTTGGTGGCCTCTCCCACGGCGGAGGCCAAGGCGCTGTCCTCCCCTTTGTTTTTCGTCCCCTGTGACGGGCAGCGGGCACTAGTCCCCGCCGAGCCGAGCTCTTCCACGTCCAGGTCCTGCTCGTTGGCCAGGTTCTCCTTCTGAAGGGCTTCGTACAGCACGTCGGGGTGGTTCCAGATCTGAGGTTCAAGTTAGAGGAAGGGTGCGCAGGGCAGAGAACGACGTCAGGGTGTCCCAGTGTCTGAAACACGCGCTCGCTCCTTTCACGCCTCCCAGCGCCCACACTGTCACGCCACAAATGAAAGTAGCCCAACCCCTCGCAGCCAAAGAGCCTGCACGTTGGTTTCCACCCCCAACCCCGAGTACCATGACGGGGCGGGAGCACCCACACCAGGCACACCGGCACGTCTGGGGCGCAGCCCGCAGGGCAGGCCCGCCCTTCCTTCTCGCCCTCCTTCAGCAGGAACCTCCTGTTTCTCAGTGTGGCCAGTAAACTCCTGCAGAAACAAGGCTATGTCTCCCCACAGACAAAAGTATTTGACTTCTGGGTGACCACACCGAAGTCACTTCAGGGATTTCTCCTGGCGGCACTCCGGAGTTCCCGGGGAGGGCAGGGGACAGTGGGACGGGCGTGCTGGCTGGCAGGCCGTCTAGACCATGTCTGCTTTAGATTCCCAGCCCTGGTCTCTGGCACTGTGGCTACAAAGGAAAGTTTGAAACGCCATCTATCCCTAGACACACATCTTCAGCCCACTTATAAAGCAGAGGTCCATCAGAAATGGTGCCGACAGGTCGCTGAAAGAACTCATTTTAGGAACTCGTAAGGCAAGAGGGAGCAGCTGGCCAGATCGCAGACCAGTCAGTGGTCCTCGGCCTGTCTGCCGGGCTTTGTGCCAGAGACAGCTGGGCCTCGCTGTCCCCAGGCCATCTACTGCGTTACCAGGATGAAAGAGATCTCAATCTAAGGAAACGAAGAAATAACAGAAGGTACCCCGATACCCTGTCTAAGCTCTACAGTTCTTGGATCCTGATCATGTGAGCAGGCAAAAAAAAAGCCCCCAAAAAACCCACAAAAGAAACCAACAAAACAACGCTGGCCTCTGTGTTCCACCACTACCCCTCTTCCAAGGGAAGGAATCGGTGAGAAAGGAAGTGGCTTCTGAGTCTGGTGTCAGAGGCTGTGCCACTGCACGCACACCACCAGGGGCCCCGCCTGCACTGCAAAGTGAGCGGCACTGCCAAGGCCAACACAGCTCCCCCTGGAGCCCAGAGGCGACCCCTCCGCATCTGCTCATCCTCTACCAAGGGCTCCTGGCAGCAGCGCCCCCCCAGACCGTGTGCCTCCTCAGGCTCCAGCTCAGGGTCCCTGGGGCCTCAACACACCTTGCAGCACACACAGAACGCCTTGAGGGGGTTCAGCCCCAGCCAGCCGCTGCTGCCACAGTCCCGGAAGCGGTCCATGAACTGCGTGTATAGATCTCGCTGGATCTTGGAGAGCCGCACCAGGATCACATTTTCTTCCTTGGCAGGGAGGTGAATCTTCAGGACAGTGTGGCCTCTCCTACAAACGTAGAAACCAGAACTGACAAGGCAGCGTGGCCAGGAGGCATCGAGTGCAGGACAGAAGCAGAACCCTGCCTTTCTGCCCACCTGCCTCTGGAAGCTCTGACAGCAGACTTGCAACGAGGACCAGTTCAGCAACCATCAAGGAACTCATTTTAGGCACGAAAACTAAGGCCAGAGGCAGTGATCTGTCTCAGCTTCTTACCCCCATTAAGGGTTGCTCCTCTCAGCTTTCTCCAGGCGCCCCGTGATGAGGAAAAGCGAGACTGCTGGAGACCAGCACGCACGACAGGCACAGAGAGGCTGACGCAGCCACGCCCACCCTCAGAGCCACCTCCCCCTCTGTCCCCGAGTCAGCGGGCGCCGGCAGGTAAGGCAGGTAAGGCATCCATGTAACTACAGGTTGACTTGAAAGAAACATCGAGCCTGGTTGCCTCTTGCACACCCCCAACTGGGGACCTGGCCCAGAAACCAGGCATGTGCCCTGACTGGGAATCAGACCGGCACCTTCCAGTCCACAGGCCAGCGCTAAATCCAATAAGCCACACCAGCCAGGGCCCAACTGACTTCTGAGAGAAGCAATTCTCAGCCAAACTTCCAGAGGGTTGAAACGGTGGGTACCCATCCTCCACTAGCTATTCAGGAGGCAGTACGGAGCAGAAGGAAGCCTGGTGGCGCCCCACCTGGAAGGGCCATGCGCTGCTGCAGGGGTGGCTCACCTCTGCACGAAGCCCTCCAGGAGGCTGTGCAGGACGTGGCTCCGGTACCGCATGAGGCGGACGTCCTGGGGGGTGCTGTCGATGCACTGCCCGTTCAGGATGGGCCGCTCAAACATGTTGCTGAACTCCTGCCGGGTGCCAAGGAAGTCCGGGCGCACGAAGTCCACCATGCACCAGTACTCGATGAGGTTGTTCTGCAGCGGGTACCCGGTCAGCACCACCCGGCGGCGGGAGCGGATGTTCTTCAGGGCCTGAGAGGTGCTGGCCTGGCAGTTTTTGATGCGGTGTCCCTCGTCACAGATCACCACATCAGGGCCAGGGCGGCACAAGGCCTTCTCAAACTCTAGGGAGGGAAGAGGATCCGGAGTCAGAGGGTGAGAGGGCCTGCTCTTAGTCAACAATATGAGAAGGAGGGGTGCACCCTGGAGGAGACAGAAGAAATGAAGGAAGCAGGAAAGCAAGAGTCAGCCCCCATCGGTGAAAGGGAGCCAGCCATCCCAGCTCCAGTGCGCTGGCGCAACGTGGGAGCTTGGCCCGTTGACTCTCCGCGTAAGCATCTCTTCCCTCTTTTGCCTTTCCATTTCCCCCTTTAGGCTAAGTGGCACTGACTGGCACTCCCAGGGCATAGACCAGCCGGGCAGCAGACAGCACGGTGGTACAGAGTGCCTGAGTCTGGACAAACGGATGGAGATCATCCAGACACGTGAGCTGGCTCTCGCTACTGTCAGCCCTTGGTGCCACCTGAGGGCTGTGGGGAACTAGCTGAAGGATGAGGTCCCAGCCACCCCCCACCCCCATCAGCTCACAGGCAAACTCATCCCTGCTCTACTACAGAAGCAAAGCTACACCAAACATGACTTCAGGATGAGAGACATAAAACACAACAGCATGAACCCTAAGGCAACTTTCTTCCCTAAATGGCAAAGGACCTTAGAAGAGGGGCAGAGCTGGGAGAGGAGTGGTTTTCACTAGAAAACTGGGAAACATTTTTGTTTTATAAATTCACAAATGATACTGTCATCACTATGTTTATCAGTGACTTAGGGACTTTAGAGTACTTTCCCACTGCTGTCTCGGAGCAGCTCCAGGCGAGGAAAGGCAGCAGTCACTTCCCAGCTGCCCTGGGAGGGAAATGAGGAGGGGGTGGGGGTCTCCTCGGAGCCTGTCTGTGGCCTGGCCTGGCCACAAGCCCGCTGCCTCTGAGCCAGAAGCTGCAGCCCCACTACGCTGGGAACCAGGACAACACAGCGGCCATCACCAGTGCCTCCCGTTGGACAGGGTGCTGCCGCAGACTCTATGCCTCGTCCCTTGAAACGCCCACGAGGACCCCAGACCAGGCTGCCCACCTCTCCGAAACTCTTGCTGTCGATCTTCCTCATCCAGATCAATGATGACTGGGTGAGAACGTTTCTTATTTTTCTTCGGTCTGCCTGTGGCAAAGGCCTTCTTCAGGGTGAGGAGTCTGTACATTTCGTACCCCATCAGCAGCACCCCACCCTCCGACACCCAGTCAGCCATCACTTTAGCACGAGCCGCCATTGTCCTGAAAGAGGGAACACAGAGAAGGCGTCATTGCTTCCACTGTCCCCCAGGAAGCGTCCTCACAAGCAAAGCTGCGCTGATGTCCATTCAGAACCCTCACTGCCCAAGACTGCACGTGGCAGCACTGCTGCCCGAGGACTTCCCAGCACCTTAGGGGTGCCAACTGCACGGAGGATGGACTGGGCAGCCGATGCTGGATAAACAGCAAAACACAGACATTCGATGGCACAAGTCAAGCAGAAGTGACAGCCTCCCTGGATACACACATCTGACTACAATGCTTGAAGAACTTCAAGTTATTCCCATAATAATAAACCGAAGGCCCTAAAAGCAAGGACAACACCCTGCACTGGGGCCACCCAGGCTCCTGTGTATAAAGAGCTGAGGACATGCAGGAAAGGAGGAAGGGCAGTTGAGACCAGCGGGTGCCCGGCACAGTACCCCCAACAGCTGGTCCTGGCTGCCCTTCATAGCTGGCACGTGGGCTAACTGCCGAAATCTGAGGACGAGCAGGTGACCAGTCTCCTCACTGATCTCCTTGCCTAACCAAACCCACAGAGGCGGCCTCTGCAGAAACACGCCACTACAGAAAGGGGCAGCATGGCGAGGGCCTGGACCAAGAGGTACCTTTAGGTTTTTGGAAATCAGGTTGAATATAAGGAGTGGAAATACAAATAATTTTATTTAAATCTAAAACAAACAAACAAAAAAAAAGATTTGCCCCCTTCAAATTTTGGAAGTTCTACCATTAGAGGTCAACTGTAGATCGGTGTTTAAAAGAAGAGACTGATGAGCTGCTAAGAAAAGTGTAAAAGGTAAAAAGTCAGAAGATGGAAGTTTCATGTTATCATGTTGAATTAAAAAAAAAAATTAGCCCTGGCTGGTAGCACAGTGGATAAGGCGCCAGCCTGCGAACCCAAAGGTCGCTGGTTCGATTCCCAGCCAGGGCACATAACCAGGTTGCAAACCAGGTCTCCAGTCAGATCTGTGGCTGGAGGCAGGTGAAACACAACCATACATCGATGTCTCTCTTTCTCTCTCCCTTCCCATCTTTCTAAAAATAACGAAATAAAATCTTAAAAAATATATATTTATTAATTTTAGAGACAGAGAGAAAGGGGGAGAAAGAGAGAAAGACAAAGAAACATATATTCACTGCTCCACTTACTGATGCATCAGTGGTTGATTCCTGTGTGTGCCCTGACTGGGGATTGAACTCTAATCCTGGTGTATCAGGACAATGTTCTAACCAAGGGAGCTATCCGGCCAAGGCCTATCATGTGACATTTTATTACTGTACACCTGGAAAAATGGGACCCTGCACACAGATTTTTCAGGACATAAAAGCATCCTCAGCCCTGGCTGGTGGCATAGTGGATAAGGTGCCGGCCTGCAAACCCAAAGGTTGCTGGTTCCATTCCCAGCCAGGGCACATAATCAGGTTGCAAGCCAGGTCTCCAGCCAGCTCTGTAGCTGGAGGCAGGTGAAAGGCAACCATACATTGATGTTTCTCTCCCTCTCTGCCTCTCTTCCTTCCCCTCTCTCTAAAAATAATAAATAAAATCTTTAAAAAAAAAAAAAAAAGCATCCTCAAGCATCACATAAGAAGTGTCCCAAGCTGCACAACTCCAATTTTACTGAAAATCTCGGGAGAAAAAATGAGCAGCAAGAAGAGAGAGAGGGATGACACATCAAGAACCAAAGGGACCTGGGATGACAGGGCACGAACCTGGCATCCCAACCCTGAGAGGAAGTCTAAAGAAAAGGGGCAGAGCAGGGGGCAGGCCACCTACTTGTGCTCATCATTCAAGATGTGAACTTTAAAGAACCGAGGCTGCACTTCTTCAGGCTTGTTGTCTGCGGGCAGGGCTTCGGGGGCTGGCAGCCACATGTTGAACTCCGCGAGCCAGTTCTGGAGAGTATTCACCTGTCCGAAAGCCAAGCCCAGAAGGAGTTTGAAGGAGCCAGCTCAGAGTGGAGTGCACCTGGCTTGTCGGTGCCAGGAAGGCATCCACCAGGGCTCTTCAGAGGGGTGGCTCAGGGGGTCTTCCTCCCAGACTCTTACCGGCACAATGGCAAGGACCGTTCTGGCTGGTGTGTGGCGGAAGAGGACGTCGATGAAGGAGATCACTTGCAAAGTTTTCCCCAGACCCATGCTGTGGGCCAGGATACAGCCAAAGCCACTACTGGTCTTAAATCTCTCCAGGGACTCGACCAGGTTATCATACAGGAACCGGATCCCTCCAATCTGACAAGGGACACACAGACAAATGTCAGAGGGCTGGCAGCCACCAGGGCCCTCGTCTCCCTCACCCTGGAATCGGTCAGAATGAAGGAAATGAGCAGACATTACAGCAGAAGCTGGTTGAACCACTACAGAAATTTCCCTGAACCCTGACTAGTCTATTGGCTGGTGACAGACTTCCTGAAGAAAACACAGAAGAGCATTCACCCTGTCCAGGGCCCACCCCGGGCAAGAAGACAGCAGCCAGTCCCAGCGGGGTCTCCCCTAAGCCTTGGCCGGGCTGCCCTGGCTGCTAACCGCACGGTGGCCCATTCCTCCCTGGGCCTGTCTTCTGGCTCTCACTGAGTCAGCCTTTGCCTTCATGGAGCCTCAGCTCACTGGTCCTGTTCTGCTCCCTCCTCCCAGGGTCCCCTGGCCCCACAACCTCCTGACCAAAGCTCTGCTCTCAGAAGCATCTCGCAGAAGGAGGCTCAAGGTTACTGAGCCACGAGCCCAGCACGCTCTACATGGTGGGCCCGTTTCCCCCATTGGTGAGGAATCCCAAGGAGGCACCATTAGGAAGGGATCAGGCCTTTCTAGCAGCCACTCATGGTGCAGACAAAGGTTCCATAGGCTGCGACCCACAGCACCAGCAGGCAACACCCACAGCCAGGCACAGGGAGAGAACAGGAGGGCCCGGGCCTGGGGGACCTGATGGGGCTTCACTGCGCGAGCCAACTGCGGGGCCAGGAAGACGTTCTCCTCCCCCGGCGGGTGGTTCAGGTTCACAAGGACCCGCCCCAGAGCGTCGCGCTGGTTCAGGGCATCGTTCACGTGCGTGCCGCCCTTCTCCTCGTCCTCGTCCTCGCCCTCCTCGCTGGCAGACTCGCCGCTGTCCACGACGTGCAGTGCGTCCTCCTCTCCGGAGCTCAGCTCGATCACCTCTGACACGGACAAGAGAGGGGACAGAACAGAGCCCAGGGCGGAGGTGACTTGCTGCCCGTGGTGGTGGCAGAAGAGCAAGGAGACAAGTGGAACTTGTCCCCACAAACAATTCTCTCTCCCAACTTCAGGTAAGCCCAGGGAAAACCTCCACGTATCAAGAAGACTCAGGGACATTTGTCACAGTCAGACCTCAAAGCGAATGGGGAGGGACTGAACTCTTCCGTCAAAAAGACAGCTGCACTCTCGGGGGAAGCCTGGTCAGAAGGAGGAAGAGGCACCTCTCCAGCTTACCATCTCGGCTGCTTTTTTCATCCTCACTGCCACTGCTGCTGTCCAAACAAATGACCTCCTGGGCCAACACCCGAGGGGGCAGCTGGGGACCATCACTGGCTCTTAAGACAAGTTCCTCTAGGAGAAGAAAGATGGGAGGAAACATCAACTCACAGGTAGCACAGCCTACTTTTCCAATACTTCCCTATCCCTCCTCCTCCGCTGCGCTCAGGGGACTGTCCCCCAAGGAGAAGCAGGAGGCACCTCAAAACACCTCAGCCTTCTTTCCAAATTCCCTTTTCTCGCCACAGCTTTTACTCCCAAATAGCCACCTGACCAGTAGAAGTGGCCCCAACCCTCTGGCACGTTAAGATCCAAAGTTAAGGGGGGAAATCTACAGGTGAATTTGACCAGTACATTTTCATCCATCTGAACTCCTTAAGCAAGGCTCCTCTGAATGAGTCGAAAGCTCCTGAAAGGTCACACCCTTACTCCAGACCTACCCCTGACCACCACGCACTGCCGGGCAAGCCCGCCTCCTCCGCAGCTTACCGGGAAGAAACTCCAACGGGACGGTGGGAATGGGGGCTGCGTATTCCTTCCTCTGCTGCTCCAGGCGCTTCCTTCTTTCCAACTCTTCCTGTTGTGCTGCTTTGGTAACTGGCTCCAATTGATCCTCCCGGAGCAGCTTCCTAAACGTTACGAGAGCACTTGGGTTCACTAGAGACTTGGGCACACAACGTCACACTACAGAGGGAACGCACTGTCACCTAGCTCAGGGAGTGGAGGGGGGAGAGGCCCCTCGGTCCCACTGGACCCATGCAATGAGCAAGGTACAAAGAAAAAGTGGGGGGTGGCTTCAAGGCTCAGGTGATCTGGGCCTTCCATGCTTTCAAGTTATTTAACTTCCTGACAGATGTCCCTGTTGACTCATCTCTGCATATATCAGAACAGGAGTAAAACAGTGATAGGTGACTCATGAAGCTGAGAAGCTGATTAAAAGCAGAGCTGCTATATGGAAAGGATTATGGATGATTCTATATCCTTACTTTCCAAACTTAGAGTGATATTTTAAAGTTATCATTATGCCTTTAAAAAGCAAACAAGGGCAAGAGGAGGACAAGACAGCATTCATCCCTCTGGCAGGCAGAAGGGCTGCTGGGGACTGGGGTGGCTGAGGGAGCCCACCTCCACGGGGACCTCAGCTCACAGAAGAAGCCCTGCTTGGAAGCAGGCATCCCCTGCTGACTGCAGCTGAATCCCAGGAAGATGAGAACTTTTATTCCCTCTTATTTTGAGATTTAAGGAAAAAATAAAGGAAGACACAGGGTCCAACTAGAGCACCCTGTCGTGCTTGGGGTCTCCAGCCTGGAGCACAGGAGCACCGGAGCCCAGCTCACCGTATGTTTCTCCGCATATGGGAGGGCTTCTGAGCTCTCTTCTTTTTGGGGTCCTCGGAGGCTAGGTTCTTGCCTTGGTGGCGCCTGAGCTGCTCTGGAGGCTCAGACTGAGATGAGGTAGTTGAAGTGCACCGCGGTGGCCGCTGCCCATCTTCCCCCAGCGGGGCACACTCAGTGCCACACAGGTCTTCCAGGGAGGTCTCTGAAGAGACAAGGGGAAAGAGGTGGCAGGGCCCATTCTTCCCCGGGAGGCATGACAACTGAGCCAGACACATGGCCTCAAACTTCCACCTGGCGGCTTACTAGCTGGCGACCTAAGGCAAGTGACTTGTATCTCCCTGAACCTCGGTGGGTATGTCCATACCATGAGGATGGTGACACCCATGTTCAGAGCTTTGGTGAGGATGAACTAGTACACATGCCTTGCACCAAGCCTGGCCCAGAGTTGGCTCACAAAAAAATTATAGCCAACAGTCTTGCTCTGCGTTTGTGATTAGAGTAAGGAAGCTCATGGCCTCAGACTACTCAGAAAGGGACAGGTGGGTTCCAAATGCAGTTCACACTCACTTTTGTGACTCCAAGCAAGTCCCATCTGCCAACAAGGAGAACATTCCTCCTTTTCAGGGTCTTTAAGTTCACTCACTCAGTCCCCCAGACACTTAACGAGGGCTCACAGTCTGGGAAGCACTGCGCTGTAGATGTTCTAAGAAATATATATATATATATATATATATTTTAAAGATTTTATTTATTATTTTCAGAAAGAAGGGCGGGGAAGAAGGAAGAGAGGGAGAGAAACATCCATGTGTGGTTGCCTTTCACCTGCCTCCAGCTATGGACCTGGCTGGAGACCTGGCTTGCAACCTGGTTATGTGCCCTGGCTGGGGAATCAAACCAGCGACCTTTGGATTGGCAGGCTGGCGCCTATCCACTGAGCCACACCAGCCAGGGTACCAAGAAATATTTATATAACTCCTTCCCTTTAAGAAATTTGTGTTTTATAAACAAGCAAAACAGATACATGAATACAACACATAGACCTTCAGTGGGCAGAGGGGAGGTGGGAGCGGGGAGGGAGAGGCAAACAAGGGGAGCAGTTTAGTCAAGGAACTAGCATGGAAGAACCATGGACATGGACAACAACTATGATTGACTTTGAGGGGGAGTGGGTGGGTGGGTGTGGAAGGGGACAGAGGGGAGGAAAAGGGGATAGATGTAATACAACAAAAATAAAATGAAATAAAAAAACAAACAAAAAAAAAAAGAAATTTGTGTTTTAGACAATCTGATTAAAAAATGGGCAGAAGACCTGAACAGATGCTTCTCCAGAGGACATACTGATGGCCAATAGACATAAGGAAGATGCTCAATGTCACAGATCATCAGAGAGATGAAAATTAAAACCACAGTGTGATATCACCTTACACCTCTTAGAATGGCTATCATCAATTAATCAACAAACCACTGTTGGTGAGGATGTGGAGAAAGGGAATCCCTGCGCACTATTGGTGGGAATGCAGATTGGTGCTGCAAAAAATAGTATGCAGAGCCCTGGCTGGTGGCACAGTGGAAAAAGTGCCAGCCTGCAAACCCAAAGGTTGCTGGTCTGATTCCCAGCCAGGGCAACATAACCAGGTTGCAAGCCAGATAGGTCTCCAGCCATGTCCGTGGCTGGAGGCAGGTGAAAGGCAACCACACATGGATGTCTCTCTCCCTCTCTCCCTACCCTTCCCTCTCTCCAAAAATAATAAATAAAATCTTTTTAAAAAATAGTATGCAAGTTCCTCAAAAAATTAAAATTCCACAAATGGTCCAGGAAATCCCACTTCTGGGTATTTATCCAAAGAAATCCATAACATTAATTTAAAAAGATACCTGCATCCTATGTTCACTGCAGCATTGTTCACAATAGCCAAGATGTGGAAGCAGCCTAAGTGTCCATTCGTAAATGACTGGATAAAGATGTGGTACATATGTACAATGGAATATTACTCAACTATGAAAAAGGAAATCTAACCATTTGTGACAACATGGATGGACCTAGAGGATATTATGCTAAGTACAACAATTCAAAGATAAATACCATATACTTTCATTCATATATGGAGTCTGAAAAAGAAAATAAGTGAACAAACAAAACAGACAAACTCACAGACAACAAACTGACAATTGCCAGATGGGAGTGGTTTTGGTTTGGGGTGCTGGGTGAAAAGGTGAAGGGATGAAGAAGTACAAATTGGCAGCTAGAAGACAGTCAGCACAGCAAGGGGTGTAGCCAGTAACACTGTCATAACTATGTATGGCATAGATGGCACTGGACTTATCGGGGGAATCACTTCATAAGCATATGAATGTCTAAGCACTATGCTCTATACCTGAAACTAGTATAGAATATCAGCCGCAGTTTTAAGTTTTTAAACTTTTTAGAATAATAAAATGAGCCATTTTTATCATTTAAAATTTTTTTAAAGATATTACTTATTATTTTCTGAGAGAGGGGAAGGGAGAGAGGCAAAGAGTGAAAGAGACATCCATGTATGGTTGCCTTTCATCTGCCTCCAGCTACGGACCTGGCTGGAGACCTGGCTTGCAACCTGGTCATGTGCCCTGGCTGGGAATTGAACCAGCGACCTTTGGGTTTGCAGGCTGGCACCTTATCTACTGTGCCACCAGCCAGGGCCTAACATGAGCTGTTTTTTAAAAGATGACATATGCAAACTGCATTTTGTGTCATTACAACCATCCCACAGGAGCCTACAGACCACACCTTTGTTCTAGCCCCCACCACAAGCCTGCCACCACCCAGCAGCCACTGTTGCCCTCTCCACACCTGCTGCTCGTTCAGCCTCACACGTCTGAGCATCTGCTACCTAGCAGGCCCTGGGCCAAAGCTCAATGGAGGGCCCACGCAGGAAAGGCAAGTACACCGAGGCGAGTGCCCAGCAGCAGCACCCGGGGAAAGAACACCTAATCCAGCCTTACTCAGGGCTGGGCGGGAGGATGCTTCCTTGGGAAAGGTAAGACCTGGGCTTAATCTAATAGAAAATAGGTTCCAGCTAGTAAAGAAGGAAAGAAAGAACATTCCGAGAGGAGCATAAACAAAAAGAACAGACTTTAAACAAGGGGCAGCAATTAGGAAAATACATGCAGTTCAATGTGGACTGGTTCAAAATGAGTAAGCAAGGCAGCAGCAGCAGCAGGGGCCTCCCGATGCAACCACCGCATCGCTGTCTCTCCCCAGGACCCCTTCCAAGGCAGACTTAAGTGTGGGCCCAAGATCCTTCCTAGAAGCCGGCACAGAACTCCACCCCTGTCCCAGGGAGGACTACTTCCCAGGGCTCTTCTGCCGATACCGCCATTCCACTGCCTGGTATTCTGGTTTGGAGGGGGAGCTCATGGGGCCCCTGCTGGAGAGGAGGACGGAGGGGATGGTGGGTGTGGCCGTGTGTCAGGCGCACACACCCACAAGCTCACCCAGGGCCTAGTGGCTCCTCTGCAGCAGCTCCGGAAGCATCTTCCTTGGCCTGCGCCGAGAGGCCACTGACGGTGTCAGGTAGACCACCTTTGCTTTTGAAGAGCAAAGGGGAAACAGCCAAGGGAGGCAGCAGACCGGGAGGGCTGGTGATGGACACTGCATGCCACCAATGGGCAAGAGGCAGAAACAGCCCAGTTCCCTCTCTGATCCCACTGGATCCACAGCAGACCTTTTACGGGAGCCGCCCCCACCGCCAGCAGAGTCTGGGGTGCGTCCCAGCGGCTGAGGAAGCAATTGCTATAGCTCCCGTGGCCAGCAGACGTGACAACTAAGAGACACCCCAAAGCGGAACTGCAGGTGGGGCTCGCTGCTCCCTGGCGACGATTGGCTACCCTCCTCTCACGTTCCCATCGGAAGCATCCAGAGGACAGCTCAGCAACCTGTTTTCCTTCAGGACTTGGTACCACCACAGGACCTAACGCTGCCATGGCACTGTCACCTAGTACTGCTGTCACCTTCCTTCCATCTCACAGCCCCAAGAAAGCAAGGGCATCAAGTTCCTCCTCCCAGAGAAACAGGGGTCGGGACAGCAGGCTCCCTCAGAGGGGACCCCACCGCTCAGCAGCCCCAGCACCACGCAGCACCTTTGCCTGCGCCCGTTACCCTGGGGCCGGGTTGACGCTCTTCAATTTGTGTTTTGCTGGGTCCTCTGAACTGGTTTTGATAATGACCTTTGACATTCTCCTGGGCTTAAGGCCTTTTGTTTTGTTTCTATTTTTCTTTTTTTTTTAAAGATTTTATTTCATTATTTTTTTTTAGAAAGAGGGGAAGGGAGAGAGGCAGACAGGGAGAGAGGCAGACAGGGAGAGAGACATCCATGTATGGTTGCCTTTCACCTGCCTCCTGCCACAGACCTGACTGGAGACCTGGTTTGCAACCTGGTTATGTGCCCTGGCTGGGGAATCGAACCTGCGACCTTTGGGTTCACAGGCCGGCGCCTTATCCTCTGTGCTACCAGCCAGGGCCTGTTTCTATTTCATAAGCAAATGTATTGAGTAACCACTAGGAGGAAGGGTGGGAGCTCAGCGGCCAGAGAAGGCAGGTAAGACAGAACCCGAGTACAGAGGGCAGCCAAGTGGTTGCAACTGGGTCTGCAGAGCAGTGGGACTTGCTGCCAGAGTGGTATTTCTTCCTTCTGGTTTTTCCTTCCAGAGCGAGCTCCTCCTAGAGGAGAAAGGAGAGAACCTGACCGTCTTTCACTACCACAAGTTCACTGTCTCACACTCCCATTGCAAGGTCTGGCAGGGTGGGATGTGGCCGCAGGCCGTGGCAACTTAGAAAGGGTTAGGTGTGGCAGGTACACTCTGTGCAGACGCAGGTTCCCCTCCTTCCTACAGAGCACACAGGTCTCAACCAGCCCCTAACCACCAGCATTCTTTCCGTGAATCCTGCTTCTGGGTTCAACAACTACAGTTTGCTTAGACAGCTTTAGTTTGTGGATGTGCTAATGTTGAGAGTTTACGGTCACCCACGTCAGTTTTATAAGTGCTTCGTTGCTGTTTCATGATGCTTATGAAATGTCTGGTTTCTACATAACATTATGCCACATCTTAAACTATTCTTGATGATAAAACTGTTATTTCACAACTTCTATAATTAATTTTTTCCTAAATTAAAACGCAACTTTTCACTACATGCTCCTTTGCCCTTTCTGAATATCACACCATGTGACTCCACTACGTAATCAAAAAAATTGTTTCAAGAAATAGCTCTCCCCCAAAGTCTAGATTTTAATTCACCAAGAGCCACTGAAGGGAAAAGAGAAAAAGGTTCAACAAGGAGGTAAAGAGACATGTGCTTTCCTAGACAACAAAGGGAATTAGCTTCTGCTTGGTTTAAAAGTCAGTGACGACTACCATCCAAGTTCAGGATCACCGAATGAGATCTGGCTGCAGATTCACCTGAACTTTCTCCTGCCCATGAGCCAGCCCTGAGCAGTAACCACCAGAACTACGTAAACACCGACAATCACTTTCATAAGTAAGCGTCCTCAGGAACGAGCTATGGATGCCCCAAGACAAATGTGACAGAAAAATGAGCAGCTCTGAAAGAAAAATCCCTGCGTTTCATTCACTGGGTGTACAAGGCAGACACACTTCCAGGGTTTTTTCTCCAGCTGTTTTACCTCTTCTTCCTCCTCAACCTCATCTGACAAACAAAGATCCATGGATTCCACATCTTACCACACACCCCTGGCATAATACATAGGATGAATGCACCACAACCTATGACGCATGTGTGCCAACATTGTGAAACCTGAATCTGAACACACCTGGGTATCTCACTCCAGTTTGCAAACAATACAAGGACAAAGAACAACGTGAAACTTGGCAAACAAGACCACAGGGATGCAATCAGCAAATCTAGAAAGGTGCAAAACGAAAGAACAAGTGAACCCTTCTCTTCTACAAATAAGTTGCAAGGAAAAAAAAAAAAAAAGAAAAAGAGAGGGAAAACTTACAAGTATGTATTAAAGAGATTTAAAGACAAATTAACTCAGTGTGGACATTGTAGGAACTTAACAGCAAAAATAATTTTTAGAAGATAATCAGGAATTATCTGGATATTTTAGAGAAATTATTGAGTTAGAAAAATTTAGATGTCATAACAAACACTACCTGAAAACTGGTGTACTGTATACTAGACCATAAAGCAAACCTCAACAAATTTGAAACAGTTGAAATCATTCAGAATATACTGTATATGTGACCACAATGAAATGAAGCTCTAGAAATTACAAAAAAAAAAAAAGGTACCTAGAAAATTCCCAACTGTACCTATATACTTTTGAATAATTTATCCACTTCTAATGATTGATAGGTCAAAAACAGAAATAGCAACGGAAATTAGAATATAATTATGTAACATTACAGAAACTTGATGGAATGAACTTCCACTTCTGACCATGAGGGATAAGTGGTCCTTAACTAGCCACCTGAGACGATTTTTTCAAAATCATTACAAATTCTTTGACTATTCTCTCTCTCTCTCTCTTAACAGATCAGTCATTTAATTTGGTTTTTAGGAAGGAACTCAGAACTTCATCTTGTGAGGATAAAGCCCATGTGTGAGAGCAAACAAACTGCGGAGGTAGCCCTGGAGCTGAGGAACAGCTTTGATTTTTGGCAGAATCTGGGAGTCTACGGCTTTCTGATCAATCTTACGCTGCTCTGTAATCTCGTATTTCTCCTTCTCAGTGTCAAAGATCTCCCCCTCCTGGTGCCTGGGTTTACGCAGCTTCTTCTTCTTGAAGTAAGCATCAGTGAGGTGTTTCAGGATTTTCACACCGCTGATGTCAACTTTGGTGCAGGTGGCGATGACAAATTTCTGGTGCGTTCTACGCAGAGGAACTCGATTAAGGGCCAGAGGTGCAGTCACAAGTAGCGAGCCACTGCTTAGCTGCTTCAGAAACACCACCCTCTCGCCCCTGTGGCACCCAGTGAGGATGAGCAGAACGGTCCCGGGCGTGATGCTGGCCCGCAGTTTCCCCTGTGCTGACTGAAGGGCTCCTTGCCCTGGCTCAGCCGCTTCCGAGGCGCGTCTCCAGTAGGATAGTACCCAGGCATTTGGCGAAGTTTAACCACCCAGGTACCACCGTTCTTGTCACCACCAACTGGTTTTGTGGCGAGAACTTTCTCCTTCTTTTCAATCCTGGATTTGGCGGCTGAGTACTTCCTCTTGTACGTGGCCTTGCGGGAGTACATGGCTGACCGGCAGTACCTGCTGATGCCTCGGCCTAGGACAGGGTTTCGGCTGCAGTGGGGCTTCCCCTTCTTTGGCATCTTGGCCTTGGGGTTACCTTCCTTAACCTTGCCCCCAGCATCACCCTTCTTGCTTTCAGGTTTCTTCTCCTTAGTATCGGGCTTCTCAGCTTTTTCACCCGCCATCCTTGAAGTGGTCGACTCGAGACCCTCCTAGTTCAGATGGCGAAGGATTAGGGCCCTGAAATGGAGCCTTGGCGGACAGCCTGACTATTCTCTTAACATGAGCTCCATACAGCCCCTCCCAACGTGTCTGGGTGGACTCACGACTAGTTAACCCCAAAGCTTGGAGCAGAAGTTGACACTATGTGGCCTCTGAGACTAGTTCATTGAAGCCAACGCACAATTTTCCCCGTGACCGGTGACGGTGCACCCTGAACCCTCAGCAACCACGTACCAAGTCTGACTACTCTGAGGCTGCTGTGCTACACGGAGGCCCAGGCCACATCGAGTGAGGGCCCGTGGCACCCCACCCTAGGAGACAGTCAGCCGAGCTCCCCACCAGGACCAGCACCCGTCGGCAGCCATGGTCAGTGTGGGAGCCTCGTCCAGTTGAGCCCTCAGGTAACTGCAGCTGCTTGGGAGAGCCCAGGGACAGCTGCTCAGCCACCGCCTTCCCAACGTCCTGACTCACAAATTGTGAGCAAAATACAACTGCTTCAACTGGTTTGGGATCACTTGTTAGGCAGTAACAGAACTGGAGCACTCTCCTTTGCAAACAATGATAGAACTGGACAAAGTATTCGAGGGAAAGCACTTTTAGGCCATACAGAACGGCAAATGCGAGGGGAGGCTTCATGAGAGGAGCCCACCATCAGCCAGCATCTGCCTGGGGACGGCGCAGCACGAGCAGCTGGTCTGAGCACGGAGCCTCGAAGCGAAGCGGAGGAGGCAACGGTCAGGGTTCAGAAGGACAGCGTCAGTGGCTGGGACAGTGGAGAAGGGCCTGGCGCAGGGGCGGCCCACATTGGAGGGAAGGGCTGGAGGAGCCGGGGGCGGCGGCAGCAGCAGCGCTCCCTTGGCAAGGCAGGCGTGGCTGCCATGGGGCGAGTGGAGGGGGCAGCCCGCAGCGCTGGGGAGAGCAGGGCAAGGGGGTTTGGCCTTCCAGAGCTGCAAGAGTGGAAGGGTTTTGTTGACATCTTATGACCCCCCAAATCCAATTAGCCCTGGTCGGTGTGGCTCAGTCGGCTAGAGCGCTGTCCCATAACCCCGAGGGCCGCAGGTTCAATTCCCAGTCGGGGCGCATGCCTGGGTGTGGGTATGGTCCCAGGCTGGGGAGCCTATGAGAGATGACCAGTCATTGTTTCTCTTCACATCGATTTTTCTCTCCCTCCCTTCTTCTCTAAAATCAATAAGCATGTCCTCAGGTGAAGATAAAAAATAATAATTAAAAAATGCAAATGAAGAAATTCAATGTTAAGAAGCCTGTTAACACCCCTGCCACCCATCCAAGATAGTAAGAAGGCTGTCCCCAGGAACACGAACCATTCTCCACCATGAGGCCTACACTAGATCCTCCCCAGCAAAGCATTAGCCCAAATGCTGACAGAATCCGCAGGGAGACGGAATTTAGAGATTGGGTGCTGCTAAGTCAGACTTGGAAAACATCTTCGGCTTTTCACAGATTAGCACTAAAAAAAACAGTTTAAACTGGACTTCCGGTCAAGATGGTGGCATAGGCAGACATGGCTCACTTCCTCACAAAACCACATCAAAATTACAACTAAAATGTAGGACAGCCATCACTCAGAACTGTCAGATTGAGGTGAATGGAAGTCTGACAGCTACGGAATTTAAGAAACCACATCCATCCAGACTGGTAGGAGGGGCCCATCCACAGAACCGGCTGGTCCCTCACCCACAGGTGGTGGATAAAAATTCGGGAGGGACATCTCAGGAGTGAGGAGTCCCAGCCCCACCCCAGCCCAGGGTTCCAGTGTGGGAAGACGGGTCCCCACAACTTCTGGCTGCAAAAACCAGCAGGGATTGAGTCGGTAGAAGAAACTGCTGAAGCCCCAAGCAGTTCCTCCTGAAGAAGCCATACATGGACTCCCCTGCCCAGAATCACTCCTCCACCAAATTATTCCTGGAAACCTCAGAACCACTGAAAGGCCGGTGCTCCTTCCCCCCACCTACCACGCAGCACCACAGGGAGGAAAGTGGTTCTGGACACTGCAGCAGCTTCGTGTTACACGACCAGAAAGATGTCAGTCCTGGCACACGTTCAAGGGGCACATCAACCAGTGCTGGGTCTCCTGCTCTTCCTAGGGTCTCTGACAGGCAGCCTCTTTCAAGAAGGCTACAAAGCATTCTCTTCACACTTCCAGTGAGCCTGAGAGCTGCGAGCTAGAGGGGCAAACAGAACCTCTCATCCCCAAAGCAGAGATTTTAAAAGAAGAATGAAGAAAATAAGCCTTTTTGCAGCTTTGGAGGAGTATGGTCCTGCCCCCAGGAGCTCAGACAGGCAAAGTCCTGCATCGCTGTTTGAGTCACCCCACCCTCCCTTCTGGAAATCCATTCGAAATGGTGGCAGAGGAAAGAATCATGTATAAGTTTTTCAAAATATGCAGACTCAACTAGGGTGCCCACAACAAGCGAAAGAACACCAGGAGGGCAGTAAGAAACACAAACAACTCCTACTTTTATTTGAGAGGGAACTTGGGTACACATACTAAGGTGAAGATCCTCCAAATGTGTAACTGTTGTATCTGCTGACCTGAGAGTAGAAGACAGCAAAACTGGCCCTACGGACAAACGAAACATGCTAGTAAACTTGGGGGAGGGGAAGAGCAACAGAGTTCAGTTTACTTTTCCCTTCAGGTAATGAACATGCTACAGCACTGACACTACAAACCACACAAAAATACAACCATGAGAATTCCCACAGGGATCCCGTAGTTGAGGAAGGGCTCTGAACATAGACTGGGGGTTTGGGAGTAGGGTATCAGACTTAGCAGCGGGCATGACCCTGGGAAGTGAGAGAAGGTTGCAGTACACACCTTCTCCCCTGACGCATTTACACAGAACTGAGACATTTCAATGATCCCTTCAGGCTCTGAATGACTCAGGAGTTTCTGACCTGAAAGCAGAGATCAGGATAAACTGAGGAGCAGATACTGGAGGGCAGAGCTCAGTGACCAGTTCCCACATCCTGGCCTAAAGGCAGCATCATTTCACCTGTCAGCTATAATGGGAAAATGTTTAAAAGGAGAGCATCATTTTAAGTAACACCTTTGCAAAACCATAAACTATTGAACGCCATGGACCTCCTGAACTGTCTCATTAGTTGAAGCCTTAAATGCCAACTCTGGATGCAAAAAGCTGGAGTGTAAACTCTGGTCAGAGAAAGGCAGGTAAAGCCCTTTCTGACTGGCCATATTAAAGATAAAACAGCAAGTCTTCTCCTCAGGGCCAGAGGAATTTAAGGAAGCAAGTGTACACACACCTGGGAGCTCACTTCAGCCTTGCCTCTAGACGGTGAAAAGAAGGGAGCAATGACAAGTGGCTACTGCAGAGGTAGTGTGCGTGAAAACCGGCTCTGTAACCGTCTGTAACCTTGCAGGGGGATCTGACCACAAATACCTAACCGGGCAGGTCAGGATGGTAGTCAAGCCCCAGGCCTAGGAAAGGCTTATCTTTGCTGTAAGTGAGCCTCATCTACCCCTTCCCCTGCATGGAGGTAAACACACCTTTGTAATTATCTGTACTCCAATCTAGAGATTTCACTGCCCTGCTTTCTCCCACCTCCAAGTAACCTCATGCCCTCTCCTCCATTCCAAATATACAAAGGAATTGCAAAACTTTCATTCCCTGGAGCATTTGACATCCTGCTTCCAGGAATGTTGTCAGTCTGGCTCAAATAAGCTCAAGTAACCTTTTACAAACTTTTCTACAGGTGTAGGTGTTTCCAGCATTGGCAATACTGAGGACAAGTGGAACGAGGAAACTGAGACAGATAGCAGTTTACAGCCACCTAGCAAATGGCAAACTCCTATCATCCCTAACCCAGGACACTAAGGAGTCAATGGTTTAGACTGGGCCGGCTTGACAAGTTGGCTAGAGCATCATCCAGATGCACCAAGGTTGGGTGATTGATCTCTGCTGGGATCAGAACACATTCAAGAACCAACCAATGACTGCATAAGTATGTGGAATAATAACAACAAGCAACTGGTTTGCACTTCTCCTTCATGAGAGGGATATAGCAAAAACCCAGTTAATGACATGAGGGCCAACCACACCCAGGATGGTGAGAGCACCACCCCAACACGCCCAGGTCGCGGGTTCCACCTGTGGTCAGGGCACAAGCAAGAGGCAACCAGCGAGCGCACAGCTCACTTCTCAGCGCCCCCCCCCATCTTTCTCTAAAATCAATTTGTAGAAAAATCAGTTCCAGGTGGATCATAGGCCTAAGTGAAAATAAAACATTACAGTTTCTACAGGATAATAAAATAGTTTCATGATCTTGGGGGAGACAAAGATACCTTAAATAAGGCATAAAAAGCAGTACACATAAAGGAAGAAATGATAAATTTGATTTCACTGAAATCTATTCATCAAAATACAATTTATAAAAAGCATAAAACTGCAAAAAAAAAAAAAAAAAAATACAATTAAGGAGGTGAAAAACCAAACAGTATAGAAGGGAAAGAGATACGTGTGTGTGTGTGTGTGTGTGTACCTAATAAAAGACTCACATCCAGACATAAAGAATTACTATAATTCAGTAATAAATGGGTGGAAGAACATAAAAACATCCAAGGTACATGGAAAAGGGCTCAACATCTTATGTAATCAGGGAAATGCAAATTAAACCCATGATCAGAAGCTCCCCTCAATGGATTATTGGAAAGAGCTGATAAAGCTTCTACAAAGTCACTCTGAACAACTCAGTCAACACATGACATGCTTTTCTGATGCAGATTCCCAAGATGATCCCCTTCATCACCAGCAGAGGTCCGCTGGGCCTCTATGGCTGGCACACAGGAAGGAAGGACAGAAACTGGAGGCAAAATGGGCACGACTAACTTCTAACAAGGCTAGCCCGAAACAAATCCAGTACTCACCGTGAGCCTGAAACAGCACCTGTCAGGATCCAGGCGAACAAAGCCCGGTTGCAGGCCTATCTCAAACCACCATCCCTGGACCGGCATACTTAGTGCACCTATCCCTTCCCAGCTGCTCTGCCCCTGGCTCCCCATGCTCCACTGTCTCGCCCTTTGATGCTTAAACAGGTAAATTTGTTTCCACCCCAGGACCTTTGCCCTGGCCCTCTGCCTAGACCATTTTACTCTTGATTCTTTACGTTGCCAGGAAAGAGGGCAAGCAGAGCAGGTCAGAGAAAAAGCAACAAGCAAACTTCCTGTAGGAGCGTCAGAGACCCAGGACTTGAGAAAGAAATAAGCAACTTTCCTCACCCAGTGGTCCAAGATGGAGGGGGTCAACCTGAGGCCAAAGCTGGCGTCAAGACTTGCTGTCAACGAGATGGCTGTGAAACAGGCTACAGAAGGGACTAAGCATGCCACATGCCTGCAATTCCAGGATCCTAGTCCCCTGATATACTATATTAAATAGACAAGAATAAAATGAAAGAGAGAAGGCTGGTATGTTCTGAAAAGATGTGCCTATCAAGCCAGTCTGTGTCCAGATCTGGTTTAACTAACTTAAACCAGGGTGTCTCAGACTTTTTCACCAAGGGACCCTAAACACCCAGCAAGAGACTAGACCTGAAGCTGAGCTAGAAGAAAATACTGAGCCAGAAAAGCCATTGCATAAGGAAAGCCAGTTCCAGAGGCATCAGGTTTTAAACCTCTGCCTCCAATGACAGACCCCAGAGGTGCCGACACCCACCTTTGCCCACTCCATAAGAACAGAGAAAGCCCAGCACAGACATCAAGAGGAAACAAACAAACAAACAAAAAACCCCAGAGAAATGAAAAACCAAAGCCAGAATTTTTCACAGCATGCCATGGGTCCCCTAACATGCTATAAAAATAAAACACTATCACCCTGGCTGGTGTGGCTCAGTGGATTGAGCACCGGCCTGCGAACCAAAGGGTTGCCTGTCCAACCCCCTGTCAGGGCACATGCCTGGGTTTTAAGGTTGGGTCCCCAGCTGGAAGCATATGAGAGGCAACTGATTGATGTTTCTCTCCCTCTCTTTCTCCCATCTCCTTCTCCCTCCTTTCCCCTCTCTTTAAAAATAAATACAAATTTTAAAAAGAAAACACTATCTTTATCCCACTTATTTTAAAGTCAAAGTCATGGGGCCTAAGCCTTCCTGCTCTATTTCAGCCAGTTCTCAGACAAATATTCTCTTAGTCAACATCCAAAGGCAAGAGGAAACAACACCGTGATCTAAAGTAGAGTAGCAAAGCTAAAAATACCTTTCTCTCCCCGTCCACTCTCTATCCTCTTCTTCCCTTCTTGGTAAAGGTTCCCTCACCCTCTCAGGCCTTACCTATTCCGTCTTCATCCTGCCCCACATGTCCAGTAAGTCACCAAGTCTTACAAAGGTAATCAAGTAGGAGGAAGTGTGTCAAAATGCTTGTGATGGGACAGAGCTAGTATTTTGAGGGAAATGTATAGTTTTAAATGCTTATATGGAGACTAAAATGAACTAAGCACATTCTTAAGAAGTTTGAAATGCAAAATAAACCCAAAAGTAGTAGAAAGAGAAGTATTGTAAAGTAGAATTACAGGAAAACCAACAAAATAGAGGGGATCACCCAAGCCAAAGGACAGCTCTTTGAAAAGGTCAGTAAGGTTGTTCAGATGTCTCTGTAAACCATGATGAAGCAATACGAAGGTGAGCGACTGTTATCCACTAGAGGAAACTTCAAATAGAGCGCCTTGAAGTAATAGTTTCCTTTTGGAAAGGGCTTCTCAACCTCACGTTGTTGGCATTTTGGGCTGGATAACTGTGTAGGAGGGTTTGCCCACGCATGCAACTCAGGAGGTTTAGCAACATCCCGGGCCCCTACCCACAGGTGCCAGAAGCATCACTCCCCCACCACCTCAGAGTCTTGATAGCCACGAATGTCTTCTGACATTGTCCCCCAGGAGGCAAAATCATCTTAGGTCAAAATAAAAGGGCCACTTCACACTACACCAACTAAGACTAGAATATGCATAGCTTTTCCTAATTTAAGAGTGGCTGACTAGTTAGTGCCTCTCCTGGTGTTTCTTCTATCTTAGCCCCTTCCTGTTTCTCTGTCCCCAGCTTTAGTAAATGTGGAAGGCAGGCAGGAAGGAAGGAAGGCAGGGTAGCTGGCAGCTCTATTAGGACTGTGGGAGGCCCAGCAGGCCAAGGCAGCAAAGGCCAGACTGCAGAACGAGGCAGGTCGTCTCATGATTCAGCAAAGCTGCACGGAATGCTCAAGATGAGAGGACCATATATCTCGCGAGATTTCGCGCAAGCTTCCCTCTTGCTTCTCGGCCACCGACATGCCATCCAGACTGAGGAAGACCCGGAAACTTCGGGGCCACGTGAGCCACGGCCACGGCCGCATCGGCAAGCACAGGAAGCACCCCGGAGGCCGAGGTAATGCTGGTGGCTTGCATCATCACAGGATCAACTTCGACAAATATCACCCAGGCTACT